>LQNS02001578.1:259908-277013 GCA_001587735.2 Parhyale hawaiensis | reverse complement strand
CCCTACAACAATTACGCTTTGAAATTTTTGTTTTCTTTTTCGTTTTCTATTGACGTGAGATTTTAGATGGTTGACTGAACTATTTCAGTCACCCATCTAAAATCTCACGTCAATAGAAAACAAAAAAGAAAACAAAAATTTTGAAACGTAATTGTTGTAGGGAATCTTTCAAGGATTCCAAAACTGTCTTTGTTTTTATTTTAGCATAAAAATTGAGGCAGTTCTATTCTTTTAAAATATATATTATATATATACATATATATAAAAAACTAAGGCCTAAATAGGAAAAGTTACACGAATAAAAAGTGTTTTATTTTTAATTTTACATATTAGGTGAAAATTTCAGTAAGATCGGACCACTAATAAAGAAAATTCCAAAATTTGTAAACGACCCCCTTAAAGCCATATTGATTCTCTGAAGTTACCATGTACGGTGACATTCGTCTCTCAAGCACTAGTTCTACCACTTTTGAGAGAGACGTTGCCACTGCGATAGGGCGATAGTTGCTCTTGTCGGTCACACATTTTTTTTTTTTTACAATTGGTGTTATTATGACGCTCATCAAGTTCTCCGGGAGGAATCCCAAAGTAAAACACCTTGTGAGCAGAATTGCAAGGAGTGTTACTAGTCTAGAGGGGCTATATTTAAAGGCCTCAGCTGGGATAGAGTCAGCACCGGATGCTTTGTTATTCTTCAATCTTTTCAGCGCCTGACAAACCTCATCTTCAGATACGGCGCATTGTTCGTTAGAGGGAGCCAGATTATCAAGAATGCCATCAACGTTACCTTTATGTTTATCATCAGCAAAGCAGTTCATAATTCCAGCATATTGGGCTTTCCAAAGTGGCGCAATATTACATTCCCCAGTGACTCCATTCACTGACTGCAAAACAGTGTGGACTTTAGGTTTAAGACTTTTCATTTCTTTCCAAAAATCAATAGATCTATTTTGCGTCAGCTTGCTAGACAGCTTTTGCGCTCTAATCTCATATTCACGTCTACGCACTTGCTTGAGCGCAATACGACACAGATTGTGCAGCCTATTTTTTCCTGCCATATATGACCTGAGCGCGGCCTACCTGCGTCCCTCCACGAGTTATACGCCAGTTTACTGGCAGTGTGAAGTTCGCGCACACAGTCATTTCATCCCGGGACATTTGCCTTTTTTTTTTTTTTTTTTTTTTTTTTTGCGGCGTGTACCAAATATACGTCGCCCAGATTTGAGAATGGCAACTTGTATGTCNTTTTTTTTTTTTTTTTTTTTTTTTTGCGGCGTGTACCAAATATACGTCGCCCAGATTCGAGAATGGCAACTTGTATGTCCGACAAGAGTTGGCTTAGTCCCGCTTCAGTAGTTGTATTAATTTCATTGACAATGTCCTCCAGGCAATTATGCAAGCAATCTTTATAAGCACTAACAAGATTAATATCCTTAAATCGCCATTTATAATGTTCAATAGTCCGCATGCATCAAGTGACTGGGGCGGACTCCAACCTGCCAAGAGCTGAAGCTCCGCGTAAGATCATGGGTCGTCCTCAGCGCTACTTGCTACGTAAGGTGACTAATGACCCCATGACAACTCGTGCTGACCTTCAGAGTGAACTGGCGTCTCAGGGACTGCATGTCAGCAAGAAAGCTATCGTTAGGGAATTGAACCGTACTGGCATTCATTCATACACTCCTCGCAAAACTCCTCTTCTTACAGCAAAACATGTCAAGAGCCGCTTAACATTTGCCAAAGACCACCTGGCCAAAGGAAATGAGTTTTGGGAAGGGGCTATACGGTCTGACGAAACTAAAATAGAACTTTTTGGCAGAAACGAAGCTCGGCATGTATGGAAGAAACTTGGTACTGCCTATGACCCCAAGAACTCCATCCCCACCGTAAAGCATGGAGGGGGCAGCATCATGGTGTGGGGTTGCTTTACTGCCCATGGTGTTGGGGATCTTCATATCATTGATGGCAAGATGAACAGTTTCATGTACAGGGAGATATTAGAGAAGAAGATGCTTAAAAGTGAAAAAAAAAATTCTACGGACGGCGCAGGTGGATCTTCCAACAAGACAACGACCCCAAGTATACTGCGAATTTAACGAAAAAATGGTTTCAAAAGAAGAAAATAACTGCTCTTCCATGGCCTAGCCAATTACCGGACCTTAATCCAATAGAAAATTTGTGGCGTCTTTTTAAATCTGGTGTCCACAAACGGTGTCCCAAAAACCTTTCCGAATTAAAGGTTATCTGCATGGAAAAATAGAAAATAATACCATAAAGTTAATGTGCAAAGTTAATTTCCAGCTATAACAATCGTCTCCATGCTGTTATTGCCAATAAAGGTCACGCCACCATGTACTAATGTCATATTTTTTTTTTCGTCAAATCCTTTTGTCTCTCATTTCTTTTGGTTGTGTTAAATTTTTTGTTATAAGTGCACATTTGACTGTTCTGTTTAAATATTCTATTATATATGTGTCATATAAACTTCCTGTATTAATTATTCTAAAGCAGTCCCTAAATTTTTTAAAATACATAAGAAATAGAGTTGTGCAAATACTTATGTCTAGGCACTGTATATTAGGCCAAATTTTAACGTATCACGCATCAATTGGAGATTAGTGATGGGTAGAATGTCATTTTTTTTCTGGACATCCGCGGATGCGGGTCTGTGAACGAATTTCACAGTTCTGACATTCGCGAATGCGATTGCGGATGTTACCATCTCAACATCCGCAGATGCGGACACAGATGTTCCCAATTCAACATCCGCGGATGCAGATGCGGATGTCATAAATGTTAACTGGGTTAATTCAACGTTTGAATCAAAATAGTTTACCTCTATTGAAAAAAGTATACCACTCAACGAGTTTATAGCCGCCCCGTCACATACAGCCTCTCACAACGGCAGCTTGAGCAACACTGACTAAAAGCGCTATTAGCTTATTACACGGGTCAACAAATTGCCTCGACAGTCTTCAGTGCTATTGCTGCAGTCTGCACTAACTGCACTGCAAGACTAAGTTTGCACTCTGCATTTAGCGAAAAAGCAAGATAGCCTAGGATATGAAGAAAAAACCAAGATCTGTAATACAATGCCCATCTTTTAATAACTTTGGGCGAATATTTGTAAAATTACCCAATGAAACTATACGAAAATATACCTATTTTTATATCCAGAGAAAAAGGCTAATTCAGGATATATAGGTCTTATCTTGTGCAAGTTTGTTTTAGTTTAATTGTGATTTTCTAGAAATCCGCATGTCTTACGAAGGTGGTAAGTTTACCTCTGTTTACCTCTGCGGCTTCGACAGCATCGTCGCCTTATTCCGTTCTCTTTGTGAAAACTATTGAGAAATATTAATGTAAAAATTGCTGATTCAGATTATATAGGTAGTTCATTTCTATTGTAAATTTTTTTTTAGGATTATCATAATTACCTGTGAGTTATTAGAACGTCATTACGCCCTTACATTGGTCTGCGCCATTTTCCTCGAGCATTGCGTCGGCGACTGCTGAGGGATTAACATGTCCGTAAGTTTGCCCTGTAAGTTAATACCTCAAAAAGGATTTTCTAGAATAATTAAGGCCTGCTCTAAACACGAATGACGTCTATTTTGTGCAAACCATTAATAAGAGATTTAATGGTTTCTCCCAAACAAAGAAGCTCTAAAAACGGGTGTATAGTATTTGTGGAATACTAGAAGCCCATTCCTGGCTGTAAGAGCCACGTTGTTGCCGAATGATTGTTTTCCGGTGCATCATTTTAGTAACAAAAACTTACGAATTTTTAAGAAATCAAATTTTGCCTAGGCTAGGGCACATTGCAAAAAAAAACAAATTCTTGTGCTCGTTTCAGAAAAAGTTTACGTCATTGGCAATGACATTTTCAGATTCATGATCGAAAAACGATTTTTTCGTTACTATGCCAGTTTTTCGGCAATAATGCGGCTTCTACTCATTAAGGTTAGGTGGCCAGGACAGGTTCTGCAAATATTCTAGGAAAAATTACACCCGTTTTTTCGTGTTTTTTTTTTTTTTTTTTTTTTTTTGTTGAGGAGAAAACCTTGAATATCTCTCTTATTAATGGTTTGCACAAAATAAATGGACGTCATTTTCGTTTTTAGTACGCTTTATTTAAGCTAGAAAACCCTTTCTTGTCCTTTTACTAGGAAATTTTACGAATTGATACCTAACTTTTTTATTCATTCCCTTGTTTATAATTGAAGGAATAATTAACTAACATATCTGAACGATTTCCTAGCTCATGCATTTATTTATCGTCAATATCTACATAGACGACAACTTGCTCATCGCTTTTCATTTCATTTAGTCTCACTTTATAGCGTCCAGCTGGACCTCCGCTCTCCAACTTTTTCAACAGATTTATTTTGGGCTTCCATGTGATACATGATTGTTTATTTATGTCACATGTTGCTTGGCCAAGCAGTGATACTGGTACTAACGAAACCGAACCATGACGTGACGAGTATACGACAACTGCCGATCCCCGCGTTTCGAGAAAGGTAGTTATATTGGCTTTTTATTTGTCTCCTTGAACATTTAATGCTAAAGAAGTAAAAAAGAACTGTGATATGGGTGATTGACAGCTCAATCTGAATACTTCAACACTGCTGTCTTTTTACATTACGTCCGACCACAACGGTATCGCGTCACCTGTCGATTTCGATGTCTGGCGCTGCTCCCACTGTAGTTGAGTTATGATGCAGAAAGGGACGAATGTTAATTTCTTAGATAAAGTATAGACTAGAGTGGACTAATACAGCTAAACACATGTATAGCGTAAAGCACACAATGTGATTTACACGGTTTCAATCTATTGCAACATAAATAAGTTGTGAAATTTGTGCAGTCTTGGTAAATAATTATAAGTTTCTTGTATTTTCCTAGATGTGGCTAAAAAATCCACGAATTTAATATGTTTGTTTAAAAACTATAAACTCAGCTAAAAAACAAATATCTTGGTTTAAAAATCAAGTGTTGGCAGCTTTGCACTGAACTAAGGGGGAAAAACAATTGAGGTTGTGCTTTGTTGACAGGGACAGCCCTTGCACAAATTTCAGTTAAATGTCCAAATGGGAATCTGTAGCTATAAGCACCGCGGATGAGCTTAGTGTACACTGTGCAGTGCCTGCACATCTGCATCTCATTTGCTGCGGATGCAGAAGCAGATATTCTTAAACGCCGACTCGCGGATGCAGATATATCTTAGTTGCATCGCGGATGTGAATGCAGATGCGGATATTCAAAAAAAGTGCGAATGTCTGAGGATACGGACGCTAATGCAAATATTCATCCCATCGCTATTGCAGATGTTTAAAATGATCAGTTTCGGTGAAGAAAACTAGTTTTATTCCTTGTACCAACATATAATTCACACAATGAAATAGAACAATTATTGGAACTCGACATATATATGTGAGCAGTACAGCATGTGAAAATTGTCTTCTTTAACTGTCCGCATGTTGTCTGTGTGTTGAAATGACTTTGCATAGTCTATCGTCCATCGAATCAGCCATTCCTTTCATATCTGTAGATGTTATCGACCCGGAAGCACTTTGAATCTTCTGCCCCAGAGTCTCGCTCGATGTATACTGAACACCTCTCTCATACACCGTCTTCTTCAAGATGGATCACAGGTGTGAGGTGGGGTTGAGGTCAGGAGAAGCAGGGGCCAATGTCATGAGATGTGCCTCTTTGAGGATTAGACTACTCAGGTGACAGGAATGCCGGAATGGTTGGGGAATACGATGTCGCATTATCCTGCATCAACATCCACTAACGTCGGCGTGCATGTGGCAGGTCTTCCAAACATGGCCACAAATACTGGACCAGAAACCGGCAATGGGTCTAGCTGGTAATTTAACACCAGCGGACAGTCGAAGCGGTCCTATAATCTCACCATCGATGATCCCTGGCCAAAACCTTGCTCCACCCCATCCTTCTGACGCCGAAATCGAGTAGGATGAAGTACTCCGGAAAATAGCCAAAGCGTAGCCCATCCGTCGTGTCCATTCATGGTAGCTCGAACCTCATCCGCGAAAAGGACATTGCGAAAATCGGTCTTCATGTATTTCAATGCCCGTGTGATGCGTTTCTCCTTGCGGAACCTCTTCAAGAGCAGTCTGGAAGTGGGTTTCACATATTTGGCCACCTTTTTGAGAATCCTGCACCTGGTACTTTTCGACACAGATCCATTCCCAGTATCTTCGAATAAGGCAGCTCTGGCTGTTTCGGGATTTCGTTCTACAGGCTTACGTATTCTGTGCATATCCCTCTTGGTTTACGTCCCTCACTAATATTTGTCGTTCCTGACCTTGATGGCAGGGTTCTTCAGGTAGGACTTCAGTGTCTTTGGGTTCAGTCATAGTTCTCGGGCTTCTCCACCACAGACGCACCATCTGTAAACTCTTGGGCAATCCGCTCCTTCTGTGCAGTTTTCAGTCTTCACTGACTCGGCATCTTGTCATACCTGCAATAAGCGAGACACATTAGAAATTAGGCCAAATTACATTTTTCACATAACTCAGGGTTTACTGCATCAATCTTCTTGAAAATGCATCACTACAAAGACTTTACTGGAAACCTGCCTTGTATTGAATATCACAATGGTATTTCATCTTTAAACCTAAATTATTTTTAATAAATTTACCTGCAATAAAGCATGACACGTGCTTCATACATATGTATGTATATATGCGCAGATTTTCAGGGTTTTCAAGAATACAAAGAAACTTATATCCCAGTACAATAGTACGAGAAAATAGATATAAAAGTGCTCTCAAAGCTATTAGAAAAACTAGTCGATGAAGAAGATGGATGGTTTGTAATAAAGCCAATCTTCGCCTTCGTTGCACAAGTTCATTAGCTCGAATGTTTTATTGTTTAGTAATACTATTTCTGGTTATGAGTAGCTGCTGTAGTTGTAATTTGGCTTTTTTTTTCTTTTGCGTTTTATAAGTTTATCTTCTATTAAAACTGTATACTAGAATATAAACAGAGTGTATTGTGCGCATAGCCTGTGCCCACGCAGCACGCTTGCCTCATCTTCACACATCTGTTGATGTAGTGCAAGCCATGTTATTCACTACCGCTGGGCTTCTACTAAAATATTATTCACTAGCTGTACCTGTGGAAATTCCACAGTTAGGGAATATTTTCACTTACCTTATTTAATCTGAGGTAGCGCTCATATCTAAGCCACCTCGTCTGAACTAACGTCTCCCGCTTAACCCAGGCTATCCTAATGCAGTCCGTTTACCTTACGTCTCGTCTAACTTTTCCTAGTATCTCGATTTCATCACTGAATCACGTAATTGTTCAGTTACCAATGAATTCGCACTTGTGTTTTGATAAGGACATAGAAATACGACGGCACATCTTGCAACATTCTCTTACAGTACGTATTTGCAGGCCTTTCCTAAGCTCTATTTCCTACAGCTTACAGATAATTTAGCCCTCCATAAGGTTACACGTTCCAATTTTTTGTCGGAGTGTCGATTTTTTTCTGATCAGAAACTGATCAGCAGCCCATAATTTTTCTGCTCTGTTGGTTGTGATATAGCTACATAGTAGCTTAAAGAAAACCTATTCGGTCAATTTCTCCACTCGCAACAGGGTCATCTTCTGTGCTCAAGATGTCATTGCATTTCCTCAGGCATCACACTGCAAACTGTAGAGGAGGATGCTTTGGCGGCAGTGCAATCGCTTTAAAAAAGACTTCAGAGCAAATAAACCCAACACTTCCCTTTCTGTTTACCCGTGCCGTATCACAGCTACAAAACTGGCCTTATTAGAAATGCCATCCGCTGCCTGCAAAGCGAATAGAATGTTGTGAAAAAATGAAAACCCGTAGGTAGCTATGATACGGAGGAAATGATTCATATATGAAGCCAAGTCTTTAAATTTGTTCTATCTATTAGTGAAGAGCGTACGTTGGTACTAGCGTATTAATATATAGATCACCCGCGAACCAGTGGAGAGATGTGATGATGTTTTTGCTTTGTGTGTGTTTATCTGTATATTGTATAACTTTCCACTCCGAAAGACTGCCAACAGGACGTGAGCTATTGTCATAATTTCTTGTTCGTAGCCAGGTGGGTTACTCTAGATGCGAAAATTACCAAAACTTAGCGCTTTCAGCCCCAGGTTCTTTCCTCCCCTCCCCTCGCGGGTGAGAGATTTATTCCACGGAGCGTTCTCGTCGTCTCAACATCGACTGATTTAATTTATCCATTTTGATGATCAACCTGCCCGCAAGGTCAGAGCAAACAATGGACTGCTGTTTTCGCGACTTGCTGTTCCCATGCTCGTTGATCCTGTGTGAGAACACATTCGTGCATGGATTCCACGTTTCTCAACATACTATTTGTCCATTATTCTTTCCTCTGTGACATCGTCTTAGAGCAGAAACGGTGGGTTAATCCACTGACCCTAACTTAACTTAATAGACTACTGTAACGACTATCAATAGCATTCTTTACCGATAGGCCAGTCTACTGAATGCTCAAGTGCAATACATGTGCATCTATAAAAATTGATGCGTTATTGGTAACAGATATCAAAATTAACCTTGCAAGTCTTCATAGATACGAATCTTAGGCACTAATGTCAGCGATTTCGCTTGACTGCATGCGGTCTCACGCAGGGGAGGGAGGAGGGTGGGCAAGTGGGCTGTGACCCGAGGCCCCAACACCTTAGCTACGTCGTCCTTGAGCTCGACAGGTTATTTACAAACTTCGACATGGCGTGACTTTGTGTTGGTGAACAAAGACCTCTCTTCTGTACGATGGCAGCCCTATTGACTGAGCTATTCACAGGTCCGTAATGTACAAACTCATTTGATACTTTGGACCCAGCACAGAAAGGCAACGCTCTGTCTGTGAGCGATCAATAATACGATAAGTGAGGTAAACCCAAAGTATCTCTGGGTAACGAAAGCGCGTCTTAATACGGTTATCGCACTTGTGAAATTAGCCCAACAAATGATAATCGAGAAGAATAAAGTATGTTTCGGCAACTTGCAGAGAGCAAGTAAATCTATAAAAATGGACGAAGTCGCTCTGTTAAGGTTATTTTCTATTCATTTATTGCAGCAAAAATTACCTATGTTACTTCATTTATCGGTCGACAACCATTAAACTCTTTTAGTCCATGTACAGTATTAATCATCTTATTAGTGTGACGAATACCATGGAGCTTCGTGCTTCTTATGGCATCTAGCACAGCCTCAGTCGAATATCTCGGCATTATAATTATGGCCACTTGGAGGTTTCTGGCTAATGCATTTCCGTAAAAAGATGACAGTAATGTGTTTGCTAAGGGACGTGGTATCAAAAGATACCGTGAACTGAGAAGAACGCCAGTAGATATGTTAACTTATCTTTACATAAACCAGTGAACAACCTAAGACGAGATAATTTGAAATTAATGTCATAAATTTTCGTATCTTAAACATTACGCAATGTCTTTTGCTATTGTATGGCTAGTGAACGCGACTGTTATAGTTTGTCAAGCTAATGTTTAATTTTCGAAACGTCAACTCAAATAAATATTGAGATACAGATTCTGCCTGACAGGCAATGCACAGTAACTTATTCTGTTCAAACACTATAAAGTAACCTTTCACTTTTGAGACGAAACTTACTTTAACATTCAAAGAAAGTTCATTATAGGATGATGTAATAATTTTTTTCCCAATTCCACAATCAATTCCAATTATTACGCGATCGAAATATGTAATGTGGTAATATGAGGATATTAGAAAATGCAATGATTATTCTTATTTTTCACTTATTTATTTTGTGTTTATTTTGGCCCCCATCTGAGTAAGAAGTTGATAAACATGTCGAGTGCTCCTTGGTTAACTCCTGTCGGTAATCACCATGCTCCAGTGCCACAAACATTCACGACAACAATACATAAGTATTAATGTACTGGCGTCAGTCAATACAATCAAAAAATTACTAATTCATGTCAATCAATAAATAACTAAACATGAAAAGCTAGCGCACAGCAAGATGATGTATAGTACTAGATGTACAATGCCTCTCTGACAAATAGTGCGGGAGTTGTCGTTCGAAGCGACGTGCTTCGGCTCATAGAGAACAACTTCGTTAGATGCATCTTCAGTTTCATCATCAGCGCCAATATAGACTGTGGGAATGTTGATCGTTGTCCTTTGCTCCCTCGTGTTGTAAAACATTCTTTTAAAAGAAATTAATCTTCAATAAAACTAGAACCGATGCTGTAAAGTCATCAGGACCTCCCAGCCCGCGACCTACCTAGTCCAACCCAGGGGACGACAGAAGCTTGAATTCCAACCATCGCCGTCGCGGTAACGAAGGAGGGTTCATTGAAGGAGGGAACACAGCCACATTTCACCTTACTGGTCAGGGAGGTTTCTTTTTTCTTTGTACTTCCACAGCTGCTCCCTCCCCACCAATCACATGCTCCCAGCCATCTCTTTCACCAATCACAGGCTACCAGCAACTCATACAGCGAGTCAGCAGTGCCGAGAAATTTAGCTTCCGTTCTCCGTAGCCGTTGCTATCTCCTTCTATTAAACTTCCTTGGAGGTAACACTGAGAGCAGCAAGCCAGCAGCAAGAAAAGATTATGGTCGCCTTGGAATTTTTCAGAATACCCAAGATCTTGGAGAAAAGCCAGGCTTTAGCAGCCGTGGCTTGGAAGGACAAATGCATTCGTATACATTCTGGAAGAAAGGCATCCTGGGCGGATACTCCACGAGCTGTAATTATCTATGGTATCAAACGCTTAAAATCCCTATATATGTATTTTCTATTTCAAAATTATGCTTGCAAAGGAGGCCCGCTTGCACGAGCGACCTGTATTCGATTATGAAAGTTTAGGAGGTGAAAAGATGTAGTTGGTTAAACGCCCCTCACTCCGTTAGTAAAACGACTAAAGCCATAGTACGTGTAAATGTTAGGACTAGTTACCATAAGGTGGTTCTATACTTCCTCTCTACCTACAAAACGTGGTAAGGTGCACCGTGGTACGCGTTTGCAAATTTCAAAATTTCAGTAAAGCTGATACAATGGTTGTTTCTTTTCCGGCTGTCTCCTACAACGAACTGAAGTTAGATCTTCAAGAACCACAAAGGGTATTCTATTTCTGCAACGGTTATAGCACATTAAGAAACATTATATAATTATATGTCATTTACTTAGCTTTCATTTAGATATATACTGACAACATTACAACAGATGATAGTAAATTGATTTTTGCTGTCAATCGATAACTTAACTTAGTAATTGTATCTTTGTACACTTTCGTTGATTATGGGCGTCCCGCGTGGGCCTATCAGAGATTATATGTCACTAAATGAATGGATATCCCTAAGAGTCCATATAAGGGTTACACCATTTGGAGCCAATCTGTATGATGAAGGGCTGGGTTTCCCATGTAGGATCAGCTCAAAAAACATCATATAAAAGTTCCTAGGACCCATTTGGGCGTCCCCACATGGGCGCCCATGGGCTTCCTACACTTGAATCGCATGCGATGCCAGCTTCATTGCTGCTCGGGTAGCCACGCTAAAGCTAATCGAACGTGTTCCGATCGATCAAAAGTGACGAATTGAAGGTGTCTCATTTCTTCAGTAGTAACAGTATAAAACAGAATCTTCTGATCCAGTCAGCACCAGTCACTGCCGGCGACACTCACCATGAGCACTCAGCTGTGACCTCTGTTTATTGATTAACGAAACTTCGACACTGTACGGCAACTCTGAAGTCTAACTGGATGCTCACTTTAGGAAACTACAAGAACCATTTACAATTTTGCGCGAATATGCAACCGAAAAGAAGGTGCCCCGAAGCCTGTTTTGTCCCAGCAAGTCCTCGTATTTTTTTTTTATTTCAGGTCAGAAGGCCTTCGGCAGTCTCCAGACCGTAAAGTATGAGTCGTCAGTTTTGCCTGTTTTAGTTTAATTAAAAGACTTCAAGATTAACCCACTGAGGTCCATTATGACTTCCTTTTCTGGCAGGAATAGCACATTATTAACGTGTGTTCCAAAATGGGAACACTAACAGCTAATACGTTAACAACAGTAATTATACTATTGATCAGAGCTTAATTGCTACTGAGCAAAAAATCATATCTACAGGTAAGCTATATTATATTTCAGCTTAAGGCTCCGTCCGTACGTAAAGCCATTCGTCTGTCCGTCCATTTGCCTGCATGGTATATATGCGTTCGCACATACAACATTCCAATGTGTTAGCCTTAACATTGAAATGTATAGACGCATTCCTTGTGTAATGCGAAGTCATGCCTGGCAGATGTAGCCACCACCGGCTTCTTCAGGTCAGAGCTTCTAAGATAAAAAACTTAAAAGGTCGTATAGGACCGTGCAAAAATGTGCTGGTTTACCAGCACTGCCTCTGAGTGACATGCATAATTCTCAATGACCTTCTGGCCGGAACCTACTTCAGTAAAAGCTGTCTGTCAAAGCCTGTAGCCAGAGTTTTGAAGATATTTGTTATGCTCGTAAACGTACTGTAATTTACCGGCGAATTTCCGACTCGAATCCGGCGGAAGCAACCGGTGTTCTAATGAAGACGGGATTTAATGGTATGTATTTAAGGCGCTTGCACGATCAAGCGTCAGCTTAATTCGGTACTTGGCATTGCAGTACCAGCATTGCCTACGGCATTCTACTTGTAACACTATTTAGATGTAGGCCTTGTACTCTGTTGTCTGCATCTATCAAGTAGCATGCTTGCTACTTATTATTGGATCATATCTTCTAAGTCTTGTATAATAAGATGTAAATAAACAAGATCTTTACGAGATTCCTTCAACATCCAACCTGTAGCCTGATAACTATACTCGGTCTTGAAGTTCACTCTCACAACTAAGTACAGTGACGAACTCAAAACGAACTCCAATTAGAACTCACACACGCCAAGAAACACAATGTATTACACTGCACTTTACGCTTTTCAGAATAAGGTAGGGAAAAATTCAACTGGCAAGAAGTTCTGATTTTCGTTGGAAGTGCAACCGTTACTGTTTTCTTTCGGCAAGCTCTTTAACCAATTTCCAGTCCGCTTCGAAGAAGAGACGCTAAGTTCTTAAAGGTATCATAGATACCATGATACCGTTTTTTATATCTTGCTATATTCACTTTGCTGGGGTCGCATATCGATCCAAGTATAGGAAAATTCATAGCTATGATACAGTTCAAACCGAGCTGTTTTGAACTGCTTCATTAATTCTAAACTCCTTTTCCCAGTGAAAGTGTGATACCTAAAGAAATAACGTAAACGGGCAGAAAAGGTGCTTTCGGCGACATGAATGCAGGTACAGTGTTAAAAAAATGAGTTGAGTGTTGTATTTTGTGGGTAGACTATCGCACATAAGTGTATAGCAGCCACGGGTCCCGCAATAGAATGCGCTAGTGCCATTTTGAGAAGAAGGCTCCGGAGGTGCCTGGGCAAACGGGAGAGATAGTCGAAGAGAGGATGAGAAGCGAGGAAACGTGCGGCTCCAAGTGGGTCCAGCCAGAGACTGCACACCGAACGATCATTGGGGTGATTGGAACACGAAAAGAAGTGACGAACAGACTGTTCGCCCAGTCCACAGAGTTGACACGAGGGATCGTCGATCCGTCCCACTCGGAACTATAACCCGCTAAAGCCGAACAATGGCCAGAGCGTAGCTGGGAGAGGGTAGATCCTGAAGGTTTAGAGAGTAGAGATTCCTCGGCTCAGAAAGGAGGGCATTGGTAGCCCAAAACCCTGCTGGGGGATATGCAGCTGCTGCAGTTGCAACAGCAGATGTGTGTAAGAAGCTCAGGGCAGTGCGGTATTGCTCGGTAGGGAAAATCCCATATGCGAGAAGGAAGCAATGTCTTTTTCAAACTCTGATTGTTGAGTGTGTCGAATACGATGAGGGCCGGAGGGGGCCGTGGTAGTACCGTGGGCAGGATTCTATACCCGTGATGCACTGAGGAGATAATGTTTTGCCAGCAACCCCAGACTGTCGCTAACTGGTTGGGGTTGAGGTCTCTTGGTGGAGAAGCTGCTGCTCCGAAGCCATGCGGTGGGATCCAGTGACTGTGTGCAGGGCTGCTTTCTTAACCACCTGAAGCTTACTCACGGTGGTTCTAGAGGCATAAGAAACCAAACCGGGACAGCGTAAAGTACGACGCTTGTGGTGATGGCCTTATAGGTCAGCAATAAATTCCCTTCTGTTGTCCCCATCTTTCGCCAGCCAGCATATCTGTCGCAAACATAATTCTCGTGAACAGCAAAAGTACGGTGTGGGTCAAACACCACGCCCAAGATTTTGGGGTTGCCCTCCAGGGTGATGTCCGACGCACCCATCTGGATTGCTGGTTCCGTCTTGGATTGATCAAAGTCTGACATAAACAATGTGGGATGGGTCTAAGAGTGAGAGACGGTCAAGGCTCTCTCCACGGCCCAGGCCTCGATTGTCGACGTATGGTGCGACAGGCAAGTCGCTGCCCTTGGAACGCTAGTATTCGATGATAGGACGTCGAACTCGTCAGCGTACGACGAGGTGACGTCACCACCTTGGGAAAGTCGCTCATGTAGAAATTAAAAAAGAGCGCGAGATCACCGAGCCCAGGAGGACTCCCGGTGCGGAAAGGCACCTTTTTTGCCCGCCCATAATCAGGAGGAGTGGTGCCCACGTTAGTAGGCAGAAATCCACCTAATGAGATAATTAAGAAGGCCTGAGCGCGTGATCTTGGAAAGAAAGTGGTGGCGGGAGACCGTATCAAAGGCCTTAGAGAAATCCACAGTTAAAGCAAACGACCGAGTCGGAGGCTTATATAGGTTAAACCCTTGTACAATGTGTAAGACTAAGGGATGGAGTGAGGTGGTCGACCGCATAGAGCGGAACCCATGTTGGGAGTCTGACACCTCCAAGAACTCCACAAGAAGCGGAAGGAGTATGCGCTCCAGGATCTTCACCGTCGGACACAGCAGGGATATCAGGGGTAGGATTTACCGACGGAGAGTGATTTGCCAGGTTTAGGGATGGAGATAATGTTAACTGCCTTCCAGACGCTTGGCAGGTTAGCATGCGCCAGGGAGAGATTGAAAAGAGTGGTTAAGAACAGAAGACCGCGGAGAGTCAGTCTGTCGGGGAACACGACAGACGGATTACGTGAGACTCGGATGGAGGCTCCTAATTGCTGACGAGTAAAAAACTCCTGGCTGTGATCCAGAAACGACCGTGTGCCCATGAATTGTTTGCAGTAATTGGTGGCTACTTCACCGGCAGAAGAAACCTGGGTGCCATCGTAAGCGATGGGCTGGTTAGGGACAGCGGATTTACGCTTTCTCCGACAATTACACCCATGAAAAATGGAAATGTTAAAAATGTGAAAGTCAAAATAATAACTTCAGCCGATGAGAAACAAAGTTTCGTGAAAGCGTGTAAATATATGTCGAAAAAAAGCAATGAGCAATGTACTGCCGAAGAGTGAGATTGGTTGGTGAAGTCAGAAGGTAAAAGGTCCGACTCCGATTGTTGAGGCTAGCTGGTGTAGTGCCAGGACCACACTAGGCGTTTACACGCACAACTTGATGCGGGGACACGAGGCTCGGACCGTTTATGTCACGGTATCTATGATACCGATTTCAAATGTATATCAAAACAGACAGCAAGCAACTCATCCTGGCAACCCGTTGGGCGCAGAGACGCTTGTCTGGCCCCGGCATAAGACTCCGGATCCAACAACCTCCGACTGGTCACTTAGTAGCACCTATTTCTGGTTGAGTTAAATGGCTGAATAGGTTAAGGAAGTCTTGATGTCTATTAATTCATCCAATATAATAATATAACTTAGGAAAATGCTGATTTGCTATTCTGTCTAAATTCAGGATTCAAAGAAACGCGTGGCCTGCGCGTTATCAGGCCGCCCTCATTGTCCGGCCACCGAACGCCTCTTTGTTTGTATGTATGAGCTGGCTTTGGGTTTGGGGCTCTGGGTAGCCCTTGAGTTGGAGGAAATGCCACTCTAAAGGCGGATGAGACCTCTTTTGGTCCAATGGTATCCCTGAGAGGAGTTGAACAGGCTGGTACCATAGCTGGGTACTCAGTCTTCCGAAGTCTGCTCCTCTCTCTTACATCAGGTAGTACCACCTAATGCTCTTTTCTTTTCTCTTCTTCTTGTTTTCGGCCAAACCCTGTACTGGAGATCGAAGGGTGTGGGGCGCGTAGATAGCTGGCCGCTTTTGTAGCTATCGTTACTGTCGATTTGTTTTTGCTTGATACAATCTTCTATGTTCATGGGCTTCTTTGTTTCTTCTCCTTTGTATATTTCTGTATTTATCTATACATTACTGTATACTTTTGTTCTTATATTCTTTCTTGTCTTTCTTTTGCTTTGTGGAGATATTGAAAGCAACCCGGGACCGGGTCGGGCTCGGAGATGTCGTCTCCACTATTGTTAATATTAGAGAACTGCATGCGAACCTCGCGGAGCTCAACTTTGTGTCCCGTGGTGTGGATGGCGTGTGCTGCTCCGAGACGTTGGTGGCTGGCAGAAAGCACGACGCTGAGCTTGCCTTGGTAGGTTTTCAGTCCCATTTTCGCAGGCTGTGTGGATCGGGGCCTGGATTCCGTGGAATGGCCATCTACGTCCGGAGCAGATTTTGTGCTTACCGGCAGTCAGTGCACGAATGCGTCTGCCATGAGATCATTGTTGTAAGGGTGTCTGGCCAACTGAATATTTATTATTTATTCTCCTTATATTAGAGCCTTGCAACTGATGATTCTCTTTATGACTGCTTATTAACGGTGATGGCCTCGATCCAGAGCAAGGATCCCAAGTCCGCGTTTATTTTTGTGGGTGACGTTAATGCACACCATAAGGACTATTATTATTATTATTAAATCCCACCAGGCTGGCGACGTAGGAACGGAAAAACTCCATGAGGTTAACAAACCCTCACGCAACCAGCCCAGCGGGTGGAGAAAACAAAAGAATGAAAAAAAGAAGATCCGAGATCACAGGATAGCTCTGTGTACAGATCGTTTAAAGCTGCCAATACCAGCACCAGCAAAGACAGAGCCATCAAGACCATT
>LQNS02001578.1:238133-250176 GCA_001587735.2 Parhyale hawaiensis | reverse complement strand
GGGGGGGGGGGCGGCAGCGAGATACAAAAGCTAGGCCCTAAGCAGTACATATTTTTCAAGGCCTCATTTCCAGTAAATGGCGCGTGTAACTTTTTAGGGAGAGAGTGTGTCCCCCACGATCCACCCTTGGCTACTCCACTGCAGGGAATTATGGATATTATTATCAACCAAGAGGATGAAATTAATATATCACATATTAAGTTCCGGTGTTGAAAGTTTCACGGGTCTGTCTAAGTGGCCTTACAAACCGTGAAAGTTTCACGGGTCCAGCTAGTATTTATAGTTGTGATAATGAATTACACAAATTGAAGATTTATGTTTACTTTGTGGTGTACATAACGTCTGAATTTCTCTAAGTATATACTGATACTAGTTTTTATCATATTATATCATTTTCTGGGTAACGTTCGGTTTCTTACGTAATTGTATGTAGCAAGTCATTATGGAACAAGTGCTCGTGCTGCAGATATCAATTAGTACGCCTAAAATTAAACGGCCTGACAGTGTTCGCATAAGACACTCAGTTGAAGAATTTGGAGAGGATTTGTTGTGTTGTGACAATGGTGAATTGAAACTAAAGCCTTGCAATACCAAGCTCAGTAATGTTAAAAAGTCCAATGTTACATCACATTTTAAACCTGCTTAACATAAGTGTAATGATGCCCGTTGTTCAACCAACATCAATGAAGATGAAAATAACGCCACGTCCCTCCGAGCACCGTACGTCACAATTCTGTCTTGACCTCTTTTTTACTTTAGTAAGGGCTAATATTCCAATATGGAAAACTAGAAAATGATGAATTCAACGGCTTCCTTGTGAATTACAATGGGTGGGTTGTCCCAAACGAATCGACTATAAGAAAAACGTATGTTGTAAAGCATTACTTATCTATATTGGGAAGAATTAGGGAAGTAGCTAGTTGGGGACAATTAAATGCGGCTTAGTGTAATGATAGCACTGGGAGGCAGATAGCCAATGCAATGTAACAGTTTGTAATATATTTAGTTTCTTATTTTGCTACTCTACATGATTATAACTAGCTGGAATAATATATATGATATATACAGGTAGATGATTTATACAGCGTATTTTCTGAATTCATTGTTATTCTATTTATCTGAGGCAGCGATAATTTATCATCGTTGAAATTTTAATCTTTGGTCTTAGTTGCTCTCTTGATAAATATTTGTAGATTAAGAACGCTTTCTAACAGTTACTAATATATTTCTTTATGTTAGTAAAAAAGAAAACGACGACACAGAGGATATACTTCTCTATTAATACGACATATTTAGCATAGGAAGGACGATATAAGAGCATATTTTATAGCGCTATTTGTCCAGATTTTTACGGCTATTTCGCCTGTTGTTATCGGTATAGAAATCCAGGCTCTGATTATAATCAATGAAAACGGCTCATCACAAATTCTTCGCTGTCATATTTGATAGCGCGGGCCCTCTAGTAGAATAATATTAGACAAGACGAAGCTGCATACACAGCAGCGTAATGGGAATGATAGTGAGTAACGTTGCCACGTTTCATCTCCCGTGTGCAGCAGACTTGAGATACGAATAAAGGAGCAGGCGCTATTTATGGGTAAGTTACGGTAGGTTGAGGAGCTGCATTAGGTCGAACTAAAGTGAGTTATAATAGCGAAGGTTAAGATTGATTCATTATAAAAAGTGAGAACATTAACTAACAGCAGTAATTTTCACGGGACGCGGTAGAAATATCATTATTCTGATAACTAAACGCGACGGGCTACCCGTAAAGCCTCCAAGGCAGAGCCGCAGGACGGGCAACTAAAAGTCATCCATTGCAGCCTCAAGGGCTACTCCTGGCGTCTTAAGATAACGTTATTAACAATTTCTAATTATTTGTTTCACCTGCAGAAAAGGCAGCTGATCCATTTCGACGAGGTGCTTTCCCCACAATTTGGTTTGGCTGGGTTAACTGAATTGAATTAGCAGGAAGTTCAAGCCTCCTAACTCAGTCGTGTATATAGCAGCAGGTGTGGCTGGCGTTTTATTTCCTTCGCACCCGAAGGGACGACCATTTTGTCACGCTTTAAGTAGAGTTTTTCTTGCAAAAACAAATGCATAATATGGTTATAAGGATAGCCCTCAAGCGGCATGATTAAGTTCTTCTTGGGATTTTAGTATTGCATGTCTGAAGGGTAGAAAATAGTTGGTTTTCCGCAATTCAACGCTAACAATAGGTCTTCATTGATGTTATGCAGAAGCCCATGCAATTGTTTGTTTGCCCGCTACATAGCATAATAATGATATGAACTAGGAGTTAGAGTGAAGGTAAACCAAGCGTACGTTTACAAAAAACAAGAGAAAATTTTGCAATATTTTATTTTTTATAAAATCGCCCTCTATGTTATGTAAAATTGGCAACGCTTTTTCTGCCACTATACGCTTANAGGCCAAAGGCTCTATGAGGCACTGTACGTATATACGGCGTGCCTCATACCATGGATTAACCCTATCTGCTCCTAGGCGAGACAAATTTGTACCGCCTTACCGTTTTTCGTTCACTGTTCTACTCTGAGTGAATGTCAAGGCCCATACTGAAGTGACTTTTCCTAATTTCTCATTAGTTAAAAAAAAATCTAAAATATCCGCTCATTTTAGCTTAAAGTCCTGATAAATATACATTTTGTTAGAAAATTAAGTAATAAAATTTCCGTGAGTGTGCGCTCCTGGGTCTACGTCAGGCAGCATCACAGCAGCAGCTATGCAGTATTAGGCGCCTAATAGCAAGCAAGGACCCCTTAATGTACTGTGCACCTACGCTCCTCATTGTTTGAATGGTGGCATTCGTAGATATCTTTAAAAAAAAAGAACTATTAAAATGATTACTAAGACACAGCAACGAGGCTAAAAATGAAAAATAGAAGTGATAATACGCTCAGCTCGTTGAAGTAAACGATCATAACTTAAATCTACAACATGTAGTTCGTAGTAGAAGCAGAAGCATTGACAGCAACACTGTCGCTGCTATGGAAGTAACTCGCCGTCATAGATGAATCGTAACTGAATTTATAGTTTAGTGTATGATTGATTTGCCTAAATCTATCAGAAAGAAGAGTAGGAATTAATGGTTGAAGTCGGACCAAATCTAACTGTTCTCTGCCGCAATAATTATCAATGCCGTGCCACTGTGCAGTTATCTGCAGCTTCTGCAGTTACCGTGAAAGTATGACAACTGCTGCAGATGTGCTGCCGGAGCATTCACCTTGCACTGCCCCGTGAAGTTTTCTTACATTTTAAATTTAATTGACGTTTAAACTACTTAACTACTTTTAGGCACTATTTTTCAAAGTAAATATTTAAAAGAATTGTAGAATAAATGACTTTGAGATTCAGAAGAAGCAAAAATTGCGTGTTGATGAAGTTTCATGGTTTTTCAGCGGGCGGTACAATTTTGTCTTTCTTCGGCGTACAATTGCGGCTGAAAAAAATTGGTAACGGGAGGGGTTAAATATGTAGTGCACTAGCAGCCCCAATTTCACCACCGCTTCACCATGAGTGCAGGCTATTATTAAACTTGATGGAAACGTAGATATCAGTCAGCCCAAATTGGAGGGCGCAGTATGCTATTCTTCTCAATTGAAGCGATCATATTAGTGTGGAAGCAAAATAACTGGGAGAATAACTCCAAAGCGGCGTTCAGTTAAGAATATCAGCCTCGATCGCTGAGATTTAGTAGCTAAGCTTTAGCCTGAACTGCACCTGGACTTACGGCACAACAGGTAGAGTAATCTGTCACCTAGATTTGCAGACACAATTGCATTGGTAAAGCAATTCACGATCACTATTTAATTAACTTTATCTAAACCATTTCAAGTTAAGGATTCTGCTCGATAAAGCATTGACGCTGTCTTCCGCCCCAAAATAAAAACAGATGTTACGAGCGCAACTAACTTTTAAGCGCAGCTTTTGCCAGGATAATTTCCACGTGTTGTAAGTCAGTTTTTTCAGTGTGCCTCTAAGCTCTCCACGCTCATATGCACTATTTGCAATTATTGGATCTTATTTTTACTGCTTAATAGATCATAAACGATGCAAGAAATATTTATCGATGCTCTGAGAAAAAGCTCCAGTTATTTAATGTAAAGGTTGAGCCACTCATCGATCCAGCTTAATGAGAGACAGATAGCGCGATGCATATATTCTTGGACAAGCTGCCCGAAGTACTATATTTTACTCTACCTCATATTATTATAATGAGCCAATACACTGGTGCTTCGGAAGTCACTACATATGGAAGAAATGTTTGTAGAGTCGCTGAAACATAGCTAGTTCAGATAATAACTTCATTGGATATAGGTTCTAAACACCAAATTGTACCTACAGCTAATGAGTTGCTTTTTTTCAACTCGAAACGTTGAACAAACTATTATGATGAACCGTTTATTATTATTATCATCACTAGAGGGCCCAGCCGTCAAAAATGACGATAAAAATTTTGTAATCGAGCTTTTGATTATTCCGGTTCCCAGTATAGGTTTTTCTGTATTATACGTCTCATACCTGCAGGCCTGATTTTCCATTAGTGAAACGCAAGTTGTACAGATATGAACTTTGCTATAGCAAAATATCCCCCTTGAAAGATAAGGCGTGAATATCAGCTTGGAATTGAATAAGCGTCAAGCCGCACTAAGAAAATTATAGTTCAGTCAAAAGTATTCACTGGAAATGCAAAGGGCTCACCGTATTGTGGATACCAACTGATTGTTGAACCGCAAGCGTCGAAATGTGGCTGCGATGCAAATTCAATATAAAAAGGCGTCTGCTCAGCGTGAAGATTGAACTGCTACGATATGATTCAGCCAATTAAAGCTTAAGTGGAATGGATTATGCACGAAAGGAACGAATACTCCAACACTGAGGAGCGAGACTGAGCTTCTCTAACTGCTCTTAACTACCAAGGATAAAGAGCCGGCGATTCAGAACCGGCTCTGGATCCTACCTTATTCCCATTCATTGAATCGCTACGGCCTTGAATTTCTTCCTACTTTATTCCCATAGAGTGTGACGGAGAGACGGACCAACATTGGAGCAAGCGACCAACAACTGTGTTTTTTATTATATAATATATTACTGAAGCACCCGTCCTGTCAAAAACCACAGCGATGAATTTTTGAAGACCCATCTTCATTTAACATACTTCCGTTGCTAGTATACCTCTGGAGCATACGCAATAGAAACCAACTAAAATGCAGTAGTCATATGACATTAGTGCTTTCTACGTCAATTTATATAATAGCAGCACAATCGTCCCAACCTTGAAGAAGAGCAGAAGAACTTTTACATTAGCAGGCAGCAAAGCATTACGGAATAAAATACGTAAAAATGATGTTTTTTTTATAAAAATCTATTGATTTTACCAGTTCATTAAATAAATATGATTTAATCAATGTCAACACGGCTACACTTGTAGTTACGTAGATAGTGGCTTATTAGATGATATATTAGATTTTGTCAGAGCATTAAATTATTTAAATAGCTCCCATAAAAATTTAAAGTTAGGCAAGCACTTCCTGTTGTTCTAATTACGGTATAGGTATAGGTTGTTGAATTCCTTTAAGGGGAACCCTTGATGTATTGAAAGAGAGAACTGGTGTTGTGTTGTATCAAGTCTGATAAGAGTTAATCATATGATAGTGTAAAAATATTCCATTTCATGAAAAAATCAAATAGATAAAAAACTAGAGAGCACTCCGAGAGCGCATTCTTCCGCCAAGCAATGTAACGATAATGAAAAATTCAATTGGTTTTGAAAGCATGATTTTCTTTTTATCAATACCAAAATTTTATCGTTTGTGCCTTTCGATAGTATTAACAATTCCTGTAATTTTCATGACGATCGGTTCATCATTTTTCGAGTTATGCTGCTAACAACCATTATGACAAACATAAGTCATACAAACAGATCAACCGATCATCATCAAATTTAATCTTTCATGTCTTTTAACATAACTAACAGTGCCTGTAAATTTCATAGAGATCCATCCATAACTTTCTGAGTTATTGTGCTAGCAGGCATAAAATCAAACATAGCGACAAACAAACAAACAAACAAACGAACAAACAGATCATCCTAAAAGTTTATTCATTTACTCTTCGTATTAAACATAACAACTCATGTAAGTTTCATGAAAATTTGTCTATAACTTTTCGAATTAGGGCCTTAAGAAAAAATCGGCAGACAGATAGGCAAACAAAAGACAGATGAACTGATTTTCACCAAAAGTTAATCATCTGTTACTGTTAACATGCCTAACAATCACTGTAAATTTCGTAAAGATGCGTTCAGTACTTCTTCAGTAATCTTTGTGACAGACGAGCAGACAGAGAGACGGACAAGCAGAAAGACAGGCAAACACGACAAAAACATAACCTCCTTGGTGGAGGTAATCAAATTAGTTCCTCACAGCGTATCAACGAACCGAAGAATATTGCATCAGTACATCTAAATTCCTTTTTCTCTTGAAGCCAAAATTCTCCGTCAAAGGAAGACAGCAAGCTAAAAGAATTAAATGTATCTGCTGCCCCGTGATAAATAATCGCTTCGTTTGTTCTTTGTCGATCGGCTTTTAAATTTATACGTCGTGAACTTAAAGCAGACATATGTCCCGATACATGGAGGAAGTGATAATATAAAAATAATATGCATGACCGCGACATAAGAAGCTACAAATATCTTCGTTGTAAGGTACTGTTTCAAGCAAGATATGCATTCAGATAACTAAGGGCTAAAGATCTCACATTTGCCATCTTCTGCAAGCTGGTCATGATCTCCATAGAAACGCAACTTGATTAGTAAATTTGTAACCTGGCCTATTTTTGCCAATCGATTTTGCTGAAGAGTGGGCACGAAATAAATAAATACACGAAGTGTTTTATTATATTAGGATTATTAGACTCAGTGTTTTAACCCCCAGACGTTACGCAGTGATTCAGAAGTGAAGTATACCTATAAAGCTTTTCATCAATACCGTAGGCATATTTCTTCTCGGCATTCTCGACCGAAAGTCTCAGCTGGCTCAGTGCACTATTATTGGCGAGAAAATTAGCCGTGAAGCATCGCAAAATGTTGAAAAACGAAAAGAGAAGAAGACAGGAGATAGAATATCCCCGCTTGGGAGCAGGTAGAAGTCCCGTGAGATACGTCGTCTAACAACATTTCGGTGGCCCACCTCACGGAACAGAAGTATACAGAACTTATATTATCTAATTTATGTAAAAAAAAAACTAACCTTCTTTGCAGGCACCGCTGCCAGCTGCAGCGTCACATGTGTACTTTTGTGTAGTGGGCACGTAGACAGCCCCTGCCCATATATATATTACGAGAGGGAGAGGACTCGCCAGAACACAACCTTGAGGGCTATGAGGTTGTGTTAGCTGACACTTTACAGCGCGTTGTCGGGGAGGAATAATTATGTAATAATTATGTATTTCAGTAGAATTCTTATATCGGCATGTGACCCAGACTGGAGTGACGCTGTCGCCGAGTTGGCCTGACGCCTACGATACACTCATACGAGTGTTGATGGAGATGATTCTCTGAGTGCGTGACGCTTCACTGACGTATGCGCGGATAATTAAAAGAAACACATTTTAACACGAGGTGGGTACCTGCAGACCCATCACACGAGTAGCAAAATGTAGGAGGACTGCAGCTTCTGGCCTTTTATACCTCTGTGCTTGCCCACGAGTGGCTGCAGGTGACGGCAAGCAGAAGTAGTAGTAGTACGGTAGTAGTCTCCTAGGTCTACCACGGCACCCAGAATAAAGTGTGATCCAAGCAGTGAGGCTTAGTTCGGCCGTCGTGGAGCGGACACGACGAACGATCAAGTGGCCAATGACACATTCCTTGTCTTTAATCGGCCACGCGCGCTACTACGGGCAGGGAAACAAGGCAAACAGCATTTCAAGGAGACGAAGACCAAAGAGAGGCGAAGACAGAAGAAAGACGCAAGAACGGCCCCTTCCATGGCCCTCGGCACAGGAGATGGTGGGAGCCCCACGAAATAGGTCAACCACTCGATCGGCAGCCCACATCACGGAGTAGAAGAAGAAGTATAAAGAACCTACCTAACCTTGCAAACAAACCTTCTAGCAGAAGCTGCCGCCAGATGCACCATCAACTGCGGAAAAGTCGCTCAGGATCCCTAGGGGACTGAAGCCTAAGATATTCTGGCAGGGGTAGTGTGCGCCAGAATATCCCCTGAGGGGGGTGACGGCATGTGACCACCTCAGTGCCATGCAAGTCAGTATTGATACTGAGGATTAATTTTCCGTGGCTTTCGCACGTATCAGATGTACTCCTGCGGCCACCTATACGACATTACAGGATTCGGCATTTGGGCAGACCTACACAGAGCTGGAGCAGAGGGAGACGGTAAAATAAGAGAGGAGCTTTACGGTGCAAATGTTTATTGAGTTATCATATTTTCATATTTCGTCCACAACATATCACGCGCTTCATAACAATATATTTATTGATTATACACTGGTACCTAAAAGTTTATGCTAATCTACCTATTAATATCACAGAAAATACATCACTGGAATATATACTGATGATGGAAATCCAACACCATAAAATAATCTATCTAGCCACACAAAATTTGTAGCCATATATACCTACTATTATGCTAAATAAGGTCACTACCTGTCTACAACAATCCATTAGTATGCATGAGACTACGATATATGTATATTCTACGCACGCCTCTACTAAGTAAAATATTCATGCATGTGCATAAGCATTATATAACTTTCGCGATTATAAATATATAGGCTAATACATACTTGCATACTATATTCGACTGTCACATAAATTACCTCATCGTTCCGTTCCATGTAAGACTTACAAATTAATATACCTATGATAAGACGAGCAGTCAAACAACCTAGGGACATCAATACATGCATATTGGCCCCGACAATATATGCAATTTCCCATGGCCCCATGGGAAATTGTGTTTAACGAAGTGGATAAGATTATAACTCGATTACCATCTTTCTTCTGAAAGAAAAACCTACGTTCCTTTAGCAAATAGCTCACGTTAATGCATTGCATGCAGCCCTCATTTATGTCTTTGAAATAGTTCGGCAGATCACTTTGGCCTGCAAAAATGATAGACTCGTTTCTAAGAAAGTGCTTTTTTTCAAACACTATTGAAACCACACAGTAAGCCAGATGTGTTTAGCTCGCAATAACGAGTAATACAAGATAATCACCATTATTTTCAAAACCAAGCATTTGTTGCTCAATAAACTTCACTTCTTGGCTTACCGTATGTGTAAGATAAAATCCCAATCAATACCAAGGGATACCTTGTTACCGGCTTCTGCTTGAAATTAAGTTTTTGACGGATAAACAACCAAAGGTTGAAGAAGTTATTTTTCTCCATTTCTGACGGATCGTGTGCTGCGCTCCAACACAAGAATGCTGCTGGCACTAATCTTCACTGCTGCGGATGGAACGCGTGCTGGGCTGGAACACTGCGCGCTTGTTGTAAACGAGAGCTTTCTTCATCACCATTGAGTCACTGACGTCGAGCTTTCCATCGAAGTACGTGTCGTTGATGTAAGTCATCAGCTGATTCACCTGCAAAGTTAAAATGGCATTACTTCGGAGAGCAGACTGTACCAATCTATGCAATAACTTTTCCTGAGAAACAGTAATGTGCAACATTGTTAAAGTCAACGAGCAGCTAAATGACTTTCGGGTCTCAGGTCAGCCGTAACCCTTCGCCATATACCAGCTTTGGCGGCCAATTCTCAGGAGCAGCGAGTCATTTGTCGCTGTGAAAACTTGGGCAGCCTTCCACTAGCTAGTACAAGACTACTTTTTATCACCCGTGAACGAAGTGAGTGGGAGAGGTGATAATGCTTGCGTTGAAGGTTAAAGTATATATATCTGTGTGTACATATATTTTTATCTGTTGCAGGGAGTTTGATGGGTGGACCTAGTTATGACCCATGGCAAAAAATTCAGAATTAGCTGGCCATTAAAAGTGACAGCGTTGAATTTGCCTCCAGATCGGGTGATGGTCTTACACCGCGAGGTGTTCTAATTCATTATTATATTTGAAATCAACAAACATTTCCCACTCAGCATTTATGAAAAAAAACACCCGCACGAATTAAGTTAATGTAGCGAGAGAAGTCGGCCTGACACATCCAGTCGATAAAAAATTACACTCATAAGCTAGTTTCCATATGTGATGATGAAGCTCAGAAGCTTGATATTGTGTACAATACGAATAAGACTGTATGTATGTTGTTTGAACCTCAGCGCAGCAAGCAGTGCAGGATTAAGCATACATTATTAAGCGGTGTGAAGTTATCATATGTCCACAGCTTTGTGTATCTGGGACATCTCATTGATGAAAAACTTGATGATTGCGCAGACATTGGACGACAGGTTATGCAGGGCCCATACTAGGCATTCATCCTCGCAACTTGCTACTTGGATGCTCAGCTCGTACGTCTTCGAGCAGCAAAATTGCTGCTAGGAACAGACAAGTTGCGCCTACGTGGCGAAAGGTCACTTGAGGTTTTCTATGGGCAACCAGTTGGTCGTACAACCGCGTATATCGAATATGTATTTACAGTGTGATTTTGAGTGCTTTTGAAAACCGCCTTTTTTGTTTTTTTTTAAGTTTTTTTTTTTAGTTACTTATCCTACGAACAGAGATGAAATAAAAAATCTGTTCGCATTGTGGCGTGTTCGGTAATCCGTAATCGCTGCGAATTTCTGCCGTACCTGCGTTTTCGCGGGGGTCCATTTTGTTAGATATTTCCGGGCGATTTAGGCTGCAAACAAAGCTGGTTCATCCGCAAAACGAATAAATTCGGCGTTCCATGAAGCTCTCTTGTTTCTTTATAGACATTTTTTAAAGCATTTAAGCTTCTCTCATTTCTATTTCACTGCAACTTTGACGAGAAATATGAACTTTACCACAGTAGTGACACTTGTGAAGAATGCTGAGTTGACGGTAAACATTTCATCGCCGTTTTGTCTTGTGGACATAGTTGTGTTCATGTTCCTAGATATAATAAATGTTAGAACCCTTTGCACTACCTCTGGAGGAACAGAAAATTATCGAGTTACCTTTACTTGTCAATCATTTTTGGAGTTGCTCTTCAAGCCAGTCGTTCGATTTGATTGAATGTATTGCCGCGCCCTCGAAAGCACGACCGCGTGGTCAAGAAAAGTATAAAAATGTTAACCTAAGCTCACTTGGCAGTTCGTGCATTGTTGTAGCACGCTATAAGTAGTATCTGCATTGATAGTGATTGTTTATTCCTAGTTGTAGCGATACTAGAAGTAAAATAAGTTATTACGAGTGACAAAAACTGCGGCTGTTTTGGATCAAGGAGCGTGAGCAGCGAAGTTCTGCGGAACATGAGCATGGTAGACTGGACGGGACTTGTATGGCGGACGAGCAGCTTCCCGTCGCTAGTGCGTCACCTACAGTCGTTCCGATACGCAACAAGGATTTCTGAGTGAGTTGCGCGTTGCTCCTACGAACGCCTAGTATGGCCCCTGCATTAGACGCTTAAATGCTACAGGCAATCAGATGTTACGGCAGTTTAATAGATGCTCCCTGAATGTCAAGATTCAGCTGTTTAAAACCTATTGCTATCCAATATAATATGGTAGCTCACTTTGGGCCAAATTCACTAAACAGGCCATCAGTAAGTTGCTTGTGCGTACAATGACATATTCCGACGGTTGGTGGGTGTGCCCAGATACACAGGAGCTAGTGATGTGTTTGTGTCGTATGACGTACAGTGTCTCAATATTCTTGCTCGTAAATGTGCATATAGCCTGCAGATGAGAGTAGAAAAGTCAGATAACTCTATGCTCCAAAGGATATGCTCTAATCCAAGTTATCAGAGTTCGGCGCTCAAGCAGCGGTGGGTTAGGATTCTGTATGTAGGCAACGACCTCCACGATCGGAATGACCTGTAGCTGATTTGCCTATTACCTGCTACTTCTCTAAGCTTCCAT
>LQNS02001578.1:203960-232052 GCA_001587735.2 Parhyale hawaiensis | reverse complement strand
GCGAACGGTTTTGACGAAAGAGCCCCAGATGTAGTCAAGAATGTCATACTTGTTTTCTTTTTTCTTCAGCTCCTGCTTAATTTCATTGAAGGCTTGTAAGATGATGGTCAACATGATGTTGATCAGTATCATGCTGTTCAACACTGAAAAAACGAAGAATAGAATCGGGGAGAGTTCATTGGCTTCCTTCATGGCTTGAAATTCAAACTTGCCAAGTAACATAGAGAAGCTCATTTGGATCGAGCCTCCGATGTAAGAGAACTCGGACAGCTGCGTGAGGAACATGAAGTAGAACAGACAACAGAAGGCAAAGAAGATTACTGCGAAGGCGATGAAGAAATACGATAGCTCGTCCCAACATCGTCGAATTGTTAGAGCAAGGATGTCCATCCTTTTATTGAACTGTAAAAGTTTAATTAATTTAAGGATCGATGTGAACATGATGAAACTCATTACGTAAACATATATGTTATCAGCGAATACAGCAGAGTCCATGCGAACATAGGCGTTTCCATAGGTCTTGTTGAACACTGTCATGGCCTCTTGTGTCAGATACGCTTTATAGAAGTACAAGAAGATTTCAGTGTACGAGCAGAGGAGGAGGGAGATTTCTGTAAGACTCCAGTACGAAGAGAAGTATGAGCATTTCCTTTTCTTCATTTCCCATAGCTCTTTAAGGGTGAAGAATGCTGTTGCTGCCACAAAGAAGATTTCACACAAAACAACAAGTTTGTCATTGAAGGAATTGGCAAGGTTGAGTAGCTTCACAGGCTCAAAGCGGGTTTGGACAACGAGTCCTCCTCCTTCAACAAACTCGACGTTCACCGCACACGTGGCAAAGAGATTCACATTTGCATTATAGATTGAAAATGCGACGCTAACTCTTCTGGTTCTTCGATCAATCCACTGTAAATCTTGGGCCCGTTGAAGTGTTTTGACAACTGTGTTAATGTGACCCTTCAAGCGTATGGTGTAACCACCCCCTCCATACGTTCCCAATGTGCCTATTTGAGAGAATGCCTGCAGCTGAGTGCTGTTGCGGTAACGGAATTCCTCAACATAGCAGGAACCTGGTGTTGTCGGTACTGTTTGCCACCTAGCGCAATAGTCTTGCTGATCTTCAATCGATATCCCTCTAGTTCCTGAACAGTCATTAATTTCCTGGTCCATAGGTTCTATTACTTGACAAGAGAATCTACGGTTCCTTGTTTGTGTGAGAACAGCGTAGCCAATAATTCGATTTGCTTGATCATTCAAAAAACCTTTCAGTTGAAAAGGAGGCTGGTCGTTGTAGTGCCGCTGGCATCTTATTTCAGGTAGAACTGCGTCGTACACCCAGCGCCAAAAGTCATCTTTTGTTTTCATCTGTCGAAGAGATATGGACGTATCTTAACACAAGTCAAGAAGCTTTCACCCTTAACACAAATGTGTGACGCATTCGTCATAGCAAATTTTATTCAAGGGAATCCTTGAGTTATCTAACACGAAAAATAAAAATACTGTCGATTTAACATATATAACGCTACTTCAGGACACAGAACCTGTACCACAAGATTTGACGTCTGTTCAATTCACCGCCGTCTAGCAGGGTATCTCGAAAAATCAAACTGTGTTCATATAATGAGAAATTCAGACTGTGAAGGGTTCAATTTGGAGTTTGTGTAGCGCCGTTACAGTCGGAATTATGAGTCTTTCCCAGCGTTATGATGAGCTAGGAGGCACAGGGGCGTTTAACGCCATAGATAGTATGCATAAGATAGTTCAAGCCTACCTAAATCTGCACTAAGCCTTTCTAAGAGAGAAAAAGTAGGGACATCACTATGTCGATAGACACGTTGAACCCAAGCTCGAAGGTGTTCTCACACAGGATCGACGTGCATGGGAACAGCAAACCGGGAAAGAAGATGAAGATCAGATGAAAAGTAACACCAGAAGAGGTGTGAAATCGGAAGGAATCAAAGTGACAACGAAAGACAGACGAGTCGAAAGCCTAGCTAACGGCTAAAGTAACCTACAGGTTCCCCTCTCGGGGGCGCTGCTCTAAGGCCATTTAAAGAAAAAGGCCGCACGCGTGGGCGGGGCTTATCGAGTGATGTAATCACGCGCGGTCTATTGCTTGGCTTCTTCGTAGGGGCTATTATTATCGTCATCACGTTGAGTAGTTTCGTCTTGAATTTCCGCAACCACAGCGATCTCACAGACGAAAAGGAACGAACAATACGTCGCCAGAAATGTGGAACCCATGCACGAGGGTTTCCCACTTTGTATTGATGAGTTGGGAATACTATAATATCTAGTTTTGGAATCCGCTTCTAGGAGAGTTTATTATTATATTGTATTGAATAGTTCAAGCCTGCGTTTCTACAACAACGGCGTTTTTACAGAGGGAGAAACAAGGGACATAAAGCCTATAGTGCGCCTCTACTAATTACGTTCAACTGCAGTCAGCTACTTACCATCAACTACAATCTACTGCCGTCAACTACAGTATTTAAAAAATAGAGCTTTAATAGATTCTGAAAGTCATTTACAATCTTAGAAACAAAACAAAATGAGACAACTGTTTAAACTTAGAGTACGAAAAAAATACACTTCTGCTGCATTCTGAGAAGATTGAAAAATCTTTTCCTCAGATGCGAAGTGTTTTTACTCTCGTCTGAGACTAAGATCGAAGGTTACTGTACGTCGATGAGGAATATGGTAAAGGATTGACTTCAATAAGATACCGCAATAAAGGAAAGTAGGTATGTTACTGCTGTAATCTGATATTATAGATTATCTTTTTTCGGCTATAATTTTAAATTAGGCGTTTTAAAAAATCTCGATCGTAAAACACTTCGTATCGATACCGAGAACAAGAGTTTTCAAAAGTTTTAGAGTGTAGCACAAGTTTTTTCTTCGTACTCTCTAAGTTTATACAGTTGCCTCATGATGTATTGTTTCTAAGATTGTACTTCTTAAATGGCTCAGAATCTATTAAAGCTCTATCTTTTTACTACTGTAGCGATAAACTAATGAACGAACAAACAGATCATTACAAAAATTTGGTCATTTACTCTTCGTTATATACCTAACAACTCGTCTAAAGTTCATTAAAATCCGTTTATAACTTTTTGAGTTATGGCATTGAGAAAAATGAGGCAGACAAACAAACAAATGGATAGACGGATCTTCACCAACAGTTAATCATCTGTTCCTTCTAACTTACCTAACAATCTCTGTAAACTTCGCCAAAGCCATCATAAGTTTTTGAGTTTTCTCGGTGACAGTCAGCCAAACCCGACGAAATTATATTCTCCTTGGCGGAGGTAATAATATTTGAGGCTCCAACGGATGCGATAGACTGATGGCTCTGATTCACCGGAGAACTTGGATATTTTATGTTCAATACACCCAAGTGCATACTCCGAGGGCAAAATATCCAAAGCAGCTACGTAAGCCTGGCAGGCTTAATAATGCACATGGATTTCTTGAAAGCATGTAGACAAATATGGTAAGGTTAATAAGTGGGTTACTGGCTCTATGCATCTCAGTGTATAGCAAAGTTTGGGAAATGCAGAAATGCAAAAAAAAAAAATAACGTTAATGAATGTGCTGAAATGTTTTGAACAGATAACTAGTTTTCAAATTATCCAATTCAACTTACTGTAATTTATGTGAGATCCTTAAACAATATTTTCCTCATTGTTAGCACTTTACGATGGCCAAATGGCCACAGTATAGCCAACATGCTTGCAACTACCAAAATGAAATGATAGCAATGCCGAAAATGAACGAACTAATTGGAATAACTAACATCGGCCGCAGTGGCTGCACTGGCCAAAATTTCGTTATTCTCAATAGCAGGATGAACTAGTGCCAGCTATGTTCATGCCATTTCACTGCATTAACATAGAGCGGGAAACTTTTCTGTGAAAGGAGGCTATACGGGCTCCTGGGGTGATGGGGAGATTTGAGGGCAATCCCAAAAGGAAGTGGTATCGAGGTAGTTAATTACCAGTTAATATAAAAAGTTTAAATAAATATGCATTTCACTATCTACATGAAAGAGGCTTCAGCGAATTGGATGCATTGCAGCGACGGAGGGCACTGCATAAATCCCACGTATTTAGACGAACAATGATAAACTTCTTTTACAATGTAGTTAATTTGGCTCACACCTAAATACATCGAGGCGATAGTATAATTTTCCACGCTTTTTTCTATTGAAGAATCTGATGGCAAAGGAATGATCGTGAACAGCATAGATAGAGCCCTACACAAAGTTATAACTTCTAACGATATTTAATGTAACTTTATGAAAGGATTAATTTCGTATAAACAATCTTCTTTATATATTTAAATAAACCTGGTGTGGTTTGCATTCACCAAACTATCTCAAGGCTATTGAACCAGATTTTACGGAAATTGTACCTACAGATGGAGGCAAAAATCATTTAATCAATTCAATAATTACATCAAAGCGACGAGAAAAAAAAATCTGAATGTGCAAAAAGAAGCATATTCCCATGCAGCCACAACGTCACACCACTAACGACTGAGCCACTATATGAGAAATTAATTTACTTTCTTTGCTAGCACAAGCGAACTACTATATTATTTGAAAATTGTAAAGAAGATGCTTTGGCAATGAAATTGAGACTTCCGCAATATTAGCAATTAATAATGCAACAATTAAACTGGCTATGACAACTTTTTTTTAATAGTTTTAGGCCTGTTCCATGGTTCTCAAGTTACCACAAGTAATCTGTTCATAACCGCATTTTGATGAGCGTTATTCATTCATCACAATTCAGTAACTATAGCATTAATATTGCCTGAAAACGTACATTTGTATTTTATAAACTTTTGAAAAGGTTTAAGCGAATATGTTGTACAAGTCTCCCTACTATAACTAATGTTGCAAGAAAGGAAAAAGAACGGACCTGTAGCATGTAAATTAACAGAATTATAGCATGCATGGACGAGTGTGTTTCCTCAGTGGATCAATGAGCATGAAAACAGCGTTTCAGGGAAGAAGAAGAAACGGATCATTGGTACAAGTATGAAAGTGGAAGGAAAGAAACGGGGCGCTAAAGACAGACGCCATTAAGCCCTGCCGAACGCTGAGGTAACTGATGCATTGTTCCCATAACAAGGGATGAATGAACCTAACTAACTCAAGCCTTACAGGCGATGGCCAACCCTACACCGTCGGATGGAACTGGTGAGGATGTTAGACCAGTGGTTCCCTTACGTTGCTATGCCTGGCGCCCTGGAGAACTTGTTACATGTTCTCGCACCCCTAGAAAATTAAGTACCCACATGATGAAAATGAAATTTATGCTATATAACTTTTGTGCCACAAATTTAAGTTAATTTGTGAATGTCTGAGAAACAAAGCAGTACTTCGCACCCCTGAAAAAGTCCTCTCGCACTCTTAGGGCGGTAAATTCACTCTGGTTCGGGAACCCCTGGTTAGACATTTCATATTTGTGTACAGTAACTGAGCACACCAAATTGGTAAAGTATTTCATTCTTTTTAAGAAGGACACGAAAAATTTGTGAGCATGCAACATCAGTTAGAATGACAAAAGTACTAAGATATTCTTACTTTTGCAATATCAACAGTTAGACTGCCCGGCTTCAGGAACATATTGGAGAGGTGGCTCTTCATGAGGTATGCGTTGTAGTCAGCTCTGTCATTTGCAATGATTAGGACAACCACGAGAAAAACACAGTACATCATGATGCCCCTGAGAACGAATTTCATTTCACGCCGTTTCTTCAAGTGGTTTCGAAGCTGCCTAACGTGCTCTTCGTCGTAGTCTACTCCTTTCACCTTATCTATCTTGCGCACAGTGTCGGAATCCAGTCCTGTCATGTGACTCCATTTTTCATCAGATTTCAGGTGAGGAAGTTCTTCATCGCAGTCAATGTCTTCGGTTATCATTGGCGGTTTGAAAACAGTGCTTGTGCAGAATGAGCTTAATACTACTTTTACAAACTGGGTGNAATCCAGTCCTGTCATATGACTCCATTTTTCATCAGATTTCAGGTGAGGAAGTTCTTCATCGCAGTCAATGTCTTCGGTTATCATTGGCGGTTTGAAAACAGTGCTTGTGCAGAATGAGCTTAACACTACTTTTACAAACTGGGTGACGAGCAGCGAAATAGCGAAGCTTGCAAAGAATGAAGCGAACCACTTTACGGTTTTAATGTTACCCCACATTATGCAGAAAGCCCAGACAAAGAAAGCAGAAACAAAGATGGCAGCCAGGCAGAATATCCATGCCAACAATCTCGTCCACCAAGGGAGGCATTTCACGACAGGAGTGTCTTTTGTTTGAGTGTCAGGCTTACTGTCATCAACTTCGACAAGACTTTTTTCTTCTGCAGCAGCTTCACTATACCCTTCAGCTTCCAGCTGTTCACATTTTTGCCATTCGATAGCGTCTAAAGCTCTACAGCGTTTCAAGTTCTTCGGTCGAGCGCGCTTGAAGATCATGATGAGCAACAAAGTTAGAGGATACACAACCACAAGTACTATTAGACCTGTGAGTACCAGGTCAACAGTGAATGGTATCGGCCCAATGTACACGTATGAATCAACCCCGCTCTCTTCGCTCGACTCGTACCAAAGAGCGTTCACGAGCATCGACAAGTACAAGAACACAGCGCACACAGTGACTCGTTCCTTCCTGGAGAATCGAGATCCAATGGGTCTGAGGAACATCGACATCCACATGTGGTCCTGATTAACTGCTCTGTTCGTCCTAGTGTACATCTCTTGAGAGAAACTGGCACCTTCAGTGTTATTTTCGGCGCAAGCGAATGTTCTGTCGATGAGTCCATCATCTCGGCTAAATGAAAGCCAGCAGTTTGCTTCAAACGAGTAAATTCTACGTTTTTGCAGGTCGCGAATTACTACGCGCTCAAGCTGCCATGAATCATAGGGGGGTCGTCCGTAGTTGTCATGGAAGACTCTCAGGTAAAGTAGGTGACCAAGAGGATGTGATGTGGTCATCACGAAGGAGTTGCGATCATACCGACGGTAGAGGTTGGGAGTGGGATCAGGGAGACGACGTACCTCTGTCTCGCCATTGTCGCCTGAAACCATGATACTGATGTGGGATTCGCAAGGAGCTTCGCTGTCAGGTCCGGTGAAGCAGGTAATTTCGTAGATGTACTTATCTTCAGGCTTGTTGTCCGGCAAGGGGATGACGCCTCTTCTTTCTTCGTCCTTCTTGTCTTTGTAATGAGACCATATCATCATTATTATATAGAGTACCACAAGCAGAATAAGCACAACGTAAAGAGTGGAGTTATCAATGAATCCCATGTTGGCAATTATGAAGTCAAAATCAACTTCATTAGGAGTTGGTAAAAAGCCTGTTCCAAAGCCAGTCAAGTGAGAGGAGGCGCAAGTTGTCAAGAAATAATCCGCTTTTACGACTGAAAGTTCGTTTCCAGACCAAGAATCCGCAGTATCATTGAAGAAGTAACAACCTGACACAAAAATCCTGAATGTGTAATTTGCCTCAAAATTTTCATCGAGATCAGCTTTGGTAAAGGTAGAGATGGAAGCTCCTTCTTTCAGAAGTCCGACTCCAGCAACAAATTTTCCGGTTCTGTTTTGGTTTTCTCCGGTGTTCACGAAGAGTACTCGAGAGTCATTCACCAGTGGAAGGGCACTCACATTGTAGGAGCTCAGGAAATTAGAGGGGGTCGGATATCTGTTATGGCCGATGATTAGGATCATTCGGGCGTCTTCTTCGGTCGGTGTAATTTCGAACGTGTACGCTGACATTGGCATGGAGATGTTGAAGTAATGGTACACAAGCGGGATGTTGGCATTCATATTGGCGGTTGCATTGGCATGGCGAGGCGCTGGTAATTCTTCAGGTAGTCTCGGAATTTCAAACAAGATGGGATTCTTTTGACCGGCTACATCAACAAGCTTGTTCTCAAGGCTGACTTCCGCTTGTATAATCCTTGAGTTGTACGAAAGATGGTGAGTAGACGCGCTGTAAAATTGCGTAATGCAAGGCCATACTACCTTTGTGATACCGAACTCTGTTCGACAAATTGAGTATGGGTTGAATTGTAATGAAGGACAGAATCGCTTTGGAAAGATGGTCTTTGCACGTTGTTCTTCCGGCGCTTCAATGGTCATTCCGTCGATGAGCATTTCTTCGCCTACTTTTGTTATTAGCATGGAAGCTCCAGACTCCGTTTTCACGGATGCAACTTCTCCTTTTACTAACTTTTTCTGCACTTCTGAGCTGATACTCTGTACTATCTCGATCATTTGCTGCACATGGCTCTTGAACACTCTCTTGGACTCTTGCAACACGGCGTTTGTGCCAATGTCTGTGGCTCCTGTCGGAACGACCAAATCAAGGTCATCTCCGAGATCGGTATCGTAATCAAATTCGTTAAGAAATAGCATGTCACGAGGAGGGGCTTTATTGTTGTTTTTAGCAACAGTATTGCCACTAGACATTAATGCAACCATGGCGTTCAGTGAATTTTCCATAAACGGTTCTAACTGCTTCGGAGATTGAATTTTCATATCTTTGATATCGCCAACAAGAGACATCAGCTTTGAGAGTGCCTTTTCTCTGGAGGCTAAATCAATAGTGTAGGCAGCTGCATCGGATCTGAGAAGTCCACTCAGTGCACTGCTCAGTAGTTCCGACTGTATATTGAGCTGAGCGAGTGTAGAGGCAGGTCCCAAGTTATAAACAGCGTCTATTTGCTCAGCTGTCATATTGGACAGCACAAGAATGAGTGCATCCAGTTCTTCTGCAGTCATATTTGCAGTGTCCGCGGGGCTGAGTGACATCCAATCGGCATTGTGAAGAATGGAATTGTACGCCTTCATCAACATTGCAAGCATGGCATCGTCACCAGCGTCTCTGTATGCTTGCATCAACTCCTGAGTGCCTGCATTCTCGAACTGTTCTTTGCTAATCATATCTGCTGGCGCCCTCCCTACACTGACGCTCGTGCACGAGTCTAAGACATCGCAGACATCAATATACACGTCTAGCACACCTACTGGAAGTATGGCATTCAGAGCCTTTCTCCTTGTCGAGGCCATGGTGGATTTTGACCTGGTGCCGTCGGCTTTCTCTTCGTAGTAGAAGTAGATATAATTTCCCAACCCAATGTCCTCGGGATCCCTCCAGCCCTCGCAAGAAATATCATAGCGCGACAGAAGAGCGTAAGTTTCGTTCTGGGTCATTTGGCAGGATCCTCCGATTGGTGGTTTGTTCAGCTGCACAGTTATTTCCGAAAATCTGAAAGTGAATACAAACACATGATAAGTTTACTAACCTGCAAATAGTTAATTTTATGATGTACATGTAGCAAGATTTTATGATGCCCTAAAACATAGCGCGAAGCATTTTTCGAGTAGCTACAAAGCTTTCTTACCGAAGGAAGAGTTAGTTTTTGACTACAGCTGCACTCCGAGAGCGCAGACGGCCGCCAACCAAGGAAATAATAATCGAAAGAATGACAATAAGACAGATGGACAAAGAGACGAATGGGCCGCCATATTATCACCAACATTCAATCATGTTTGTTGTGAAATCCTTACAGTTTCGGTAAATTTCATAGCGATCCGTCAGTAATTTTTCGAGTATATGTTGCTAAAATACAATGACGGACCATTACCAAAATTTAATCAGCTATTTTTCGTAACATTCCTAATCTTTCCAGTAAATATTGTGAAGAACCGTCTATAACTTTCAAATTATGCGGCTACAGACAGAAAAATAAGCAAGTCTACACACAAACATCAGTAAAAATATTACTTCCAATGCTTTGGCGATGATAAAGTAGAGACTCTAGCACAGAAGCTCTGGGAGTCTAGCATCTCCAGTGAATACTAGTTACTAGAGGGCCCAACGTCAAAAATGACGGCAAATATTTTGTGATTGAGTTTTTATTGTTCTGGTTCGAAGTATAGGTTTTGCTGTATTATAGGTCTCATCCCTGCAGGCTTGATCTTCGATTAGTGAAACGCAAACTGTACAACCATAAGTATTGCGATAGCAAAATATCCTCCCCCCACTGCATGATAAGGAGTGAAGATCAGCTTCGAATTGATCAAGCGTCAAGTTGCACTGCACTAAGGAAACATAGTTCAGTCAAAAGAATTCACTGGAAATGCCCAGGGCTCACCGTATTGTGGATACCAACTGATTGTTTAACCTCCAGCGTCGAAATTTGGATGCGATGTAAATTCAATATAAAAAGGCGTCTGCTCCGCGTGGAGATTCTACTAGTTCGATATCATTCAGCAAAGAAAGCGGGATGCAGAGGTTAAGGATCCAGAGGCTTGGGATCCAGAGCTCGGGAGCACTATCGTCGTTCACGACTACTTCGCGTTCACGTAAGATTTTCTGCGCGCCATCACTAAAATAAATACTACCTAAGCTAACCTAACCTAACTTAACCAAACCAACCCTTACCCTAATTAACCTCCTTACCAAACTTTCTAACATTGCCTAACCTAACCCAACTTAACCCAAACTAATCGTTTTAACCTTACCTAACGTTACCTAACCTTACCTAACTTTACCTAACCTAACGTAACCTAACTTAATCGGCGATACAGCGCGGCGCGCCAACTTGAACGCCGCTCACACGCACACGATCTGCCTACACAAACACGCACACAAATTGGTCGTGAACGACGATAGCGCAGCTCGGGAACCAGAGGCCGGAGATCCAGAGCTATATATGTCACCGGTTTTCCAAGCGCTGAAATTGTATGGTATCTCAACTTGTTCTTCAGCACATGAACTTTCTCCTATTAAACTCTCAACTGCGTGACGGAGAGACAGACCAACATTGGAGCAAGCGAGGGAGCAAGGGATCAACAAGCGACCAACAACTGTGGTTTATTATATAGTCGATATACGGTGTCCAAAACCGTAAATTTGACACTATNCAACTTGTTCTTCAGCACATGAATTTTCTCCTATTAAACTCTCAACTGCGTGACGGAGAGACAGACCAACATTGGAGCAAGCGAGGGAGCAAGGGATCAACAAGCGACCAACAACTGTGGTTTATTATATAGTCGATATACGATGTCCAAAACCGTAGTTTTGACACTACGTACCCACAATCCATATCATAACTAGAGGGCCCAGTCGTCAAAAAATGACAGCAATAATTTTATGATTAGGCTCTCTAACGTTCAGGTTTCCAGCATAAGTTTCGCTGTAAAACGGTCTCATACCGGCTGGCGTAATCTTCCATTAATGAAAAGTAAGTTGTAGCTATTGGTCAAAATTGAGTAACACTAAGAAAATATAGTTCAGTCAAAAGAACTCACCGGAAATGCTCAGGGCATACCGCACGGTAACCTGGATACCATCTAACCCAGTAAAACCTATAGAGTGAAATTTGGCTACTATGTAAATTGAATATAAAAAGGTGTCTCTTCAGCGTGAAATTTCAACTGCTGCGAAAAGATTCAGCTCAAGAAAGCACAAGCGAAATGGATTATGCCTGAAAGGAACAGAAAGTCCAATGAAAACGGAGTCTCTCAAGCTGCGACGAAGAAATTCACCTAAAAAAATATGTGGTATAGCTTATACCAGGCGGGATAAAAAAACTCCATCAATAGTACCACTTCTCACCTACCACGCTCAGACGAAAAATCATCATCGTCATTTCAAAAAGTACTGAACTAGTTTCAAAGCGCAGCGAGATTCAGAAAATACGTTATTTTCTCTGTTTACCATATATTTGAGGGGCTATATTTTTCACCGTTATTCCAAGCGCTGAACTTTTATGGTATCTCAACTTATTTGCAAGAGATGAATTTTCTCTTATCTAAATCTTTAACAGCGTGACGGAGAGACGGACCAACCTAAGAAGAGAGCGAAAGAGCAAGTAAGCTACCAACAACTGTGTATTATTATACAGTGGATTCTGCTAGAGGCTCCCTCCGTCCGTTCGTTCGCTCGTCCTTGACTCTGCACGTTAAGCTTTTCAATATAAGATAAAGGGAAATTAAACTTCTAAGAAGCTCTGAATTTCGCTGCAACGAATTTCAACAGTAGCTATCTTCTTCAGCGCTTCTTGAAATAAATTTGGTCACTTTCTAAGCAAAGACATGAACACCATTTCACTCGCATCTCATTTACCGTTTTAATTTCTTTCACATCATATTATGTTCGCTAAGCTTGTGGCGCACGACATTTTTAATAGAGCCAGCCAGATACATAGGAGGATACGTTTCACGAGAATAGAGAGGATCGTGTTGGACATGGGCTCTAAAGTATATTCCTTCAAGCGAATGTGCGGCATCTCCGGAAATATAATGAAATCTTGAGAACAGATGGTTAGGCTGTTTTAAGTGAAGAAATTATCCGACTCTTTGTTGTAGCCTACAGCTATCGCATCAAAGAGAGCAGGAAATGATGGACTGCTGATCAATGTTCACTGGCTCTGTAGTCGTGAAAAAATATCGACTATGCTGGCAAGAAAATTAAAATACGTAAGATTATGATCGGCTAAAACATCTGTAAGCCGTGGAAAAGAACTTAGAAAGGCATGCATAAATGCAGGAAAATAACCGAAGAAGTGCCATTGTAAGCAAGATTCACAGGTGAGAGAGGTTAGAGTCCACGAGACGATGTGTGTTAAGGTAGACGGGTTTCCTCAGGCGGACGGGGTAGGTTAAATTACAGGAACACTACCATATGTCAAACAAAAGTAGGTGAAAGCATTAATTAACCGAGGAATTTTTTCGGGTCCCGCTAGTATGTGTAAATATGCGTGTATCAGCATCTCCGCATCAGCTGAAGGAAGAGTTATTTTTTTAATCTTGCTTCGCTTTTTTTCTGAATCAGGTATTGTGTACGTCGAACATAGATCATACTTTCTAGTGAACAGCCGAAAAACAAAACTTACCTACTACTATGATTGCGATGAGCTTACGAGTACACCTTGGTTTAAACCATTTCAACTTTGCAGAGTAGAGGAAAAACTAATTCATGTTCAAGCTGCTATCACTCATCTGTTTGGAATAAATCGCGCAAAGGTATAAAACAACAGTGACGTATGGAATATTAATTGTTCTTCGTAAATCTGGCAGTACGACTTCGAGCTTCTTTCATAATGTCACGTGCTTTCGGCGTCGGCCCAACAACGGTTTTTGAGATTTAGTATGGCTATTAACAACATCACCATTTCTGTATTAAGACCGTAACAAGCATAAGAGCATAATCTGTGGTTTGAAAATATTCTACCTTCCATCCAAGTAAGTTCAAACATCCTTGTTCTCCTCCCTTAACTTTAAACTGCCAAGCTTTATACGGTACTGCACTCTCAATTCTTTAACTGGTGACCCACTGACCTCCATATTTACTAGTGCCCTCTATTCTTTGCTAGACAGAACATTGTTAGAAGCATCTTTTATTGGCACGTTTATCATATACTGCCTCTGTTCTGAAATATTGAGTTCTTCCTCAGCCACAACTTGCAATTGCCTCATTTTGGTACTGCCTCTGTTCTGAAACAGATGTTCCACAGCCACAAATTTCAATTGCCTCAACTTGGTTTTCTTGAGAACAGAGCGAGTAACAAAGAATGAAAAGCATGGATGGGCCTCCTAACAAAACTAGCGCCTTTACATCAAGTTCATCAGCTAGTTTCAAATTGTGATACGAAATAAGGTCTCTGATTGGTCCATAGATGATTAAATCAAGTGCGTTGATTGCCTCAAGGAAAATATAGCACATCAAACTAATTTATGAAGGTTGCTGCTTCAATGGTGGTTAATGCTTTATACATTCATAGAAGGTATATACATATAACTATCTCATACTCATGATTAAGTATTACAGCAGATTAATTTGTCTCAAACATTTCTCACCCAAGACGACCATCTGATGTCGCAATAGAGAGTCGAACTTTGTATTTCTCCACAGTAGGATTAAGCTGAAACAGCACCGTGGAAATGGCCAGAGAGTCCGCAGTAAGACTTGTGATAAAACCTGTGAAACAGTCAAAGCAGCGCGTATAGATATCTTCACGAAACTATTATTGCTTTTAAATGTTAGTATAAGCCTCCTTAATCTATTAAATGATGATAGTTAATGAACTCTATGCTAAAACCTTATTAAAAGTTCTAATGCTGTTACAAAAGAGGAAGGAAGCAAAAGAATGCCGAGAGAAATGTGAACTCATGCACGAATGTGTTTTCAAACTGCATCAGCGTGCACGAGCACAGCATGTCGGGAAAGAGGATCAAGAACATAAAAAGCGTCATCAACAGGAGCATGGAGATTCAAAGAAGTGAAGTGAGCACAAAAGGGAAACGCCTAGAAAGTCCACAGCGAAAACTTGCGTTTTTCCGGTGAAAAGTAAATGAATCCTATAAAATTTACAAGTAGCTTCAGAGAAGAACATTCAAACAACTCATGCAAGCGAAATTAAAGGCATGATTTGACGTGGGCCGTAATAATGGCAAATTTTAGCAAACAGCAGCAGGAGCCTATAGAGTTGCTGGCAGAAGCAGAAAGGCATCTATTCGTGTCTATTGGTTAGACAAGAGAGGCTTATGGCGCATGACTACCTGATTTTGTGTCCTATACTATTGAGGGGGCATTAACCCTAGCCAGAAATAAGGATGGTAGGGGTAGCGCGTTTGTCAAATAAGAGTATTTTGTCTATGGCGCCATAGCTCTAGTTAATTAGTGATCGACTGTAGCCATGTACTATTATGGAGCCAGTTGCCATACGTCTACAGCACGAAGCAGTGCGTCTGGGCTTTACGGTTGGGGTGTGCATTCAAGTTGACTTTACCTTTGCCTTAAGAGTAAAAAAGTTTTGGTGATTGAACGAGCCGTCTTTATTCGCAAGAACACCACTCACAGCATGATAATGATCTGCTAACTTGAACTCGAGTAGCTTAAAACTGTCAATAGGTTTTTTCTTTCTGTTTGGGAAAGTACAACATTAGAAGCTCTAGCTTATTTTGCTCAATAATGAATAATTTTTATGACTGTTTTTTCAAGACTAAAATGTTTTACTAGGCAGAAGATTATCCTATGATATAATCGAGCAGTAAAAATAGTAATGATGTATTTTTTATAAAATTGTATTGGTATTATTACAATAACATTCCAAGTTTTAGCTCCCTACTCACAGCGTTTGGAGAATCCTGATTCGCTCTTCAATATTTGTGCGGAGCAAATTTTGGATCAGTGTGGAATGAAGTTAAAGGTGCGAAAACTGATTCCTCCTTGCGACATGAAAGAGTTAATGTGTTTACATATCGGCCTTACCATGCTGACAGGTGTCACCTCCCACACCGATCACGAGACCATCCGTTGAGGCACTGGTGTCCGAGGTGCAGTTTGGGTTCACCGTGATGACTTCGTTGCCGTCTCTGCCGAACAGATGACCCTGTTAGTTCAAGCCTCTCTAGACATAACGTGCTTTTTCAAATGCAGGATTGAAAAAGGCGTATATTGCGCCATTAGTTGCCTCATCAAAGTCGACTCAAACCGAGTCCAAAAGTGTTACCTTGCTTGGGGCTTTAGACAGGACCGTTGGTTTCGCTACTTTGATATCAGTTACAATAGACTACACTACCTATGCTAGACTGCGCACTTAAAATCCCAAGTGGACCTTGAAGCTGATAGATGGAACATAAATTAATTGGTTTCTACTTGATAAACAGAAATCAAACAAAAAGAATACTATCAGTGGTCATATAAGAAGTACGTTTATCAGCACAAAATGCAATTTCTGGCTAGATTGCTCCAGTGTGTGACGATCAATGAACTTTAGGACACTAAAATGAACTAAAACTGACTAAAATTTATGTGGACTAGTTATCTTGTATGCATGATTCTTTTTTAATCGATGCATTTCATGCGTCTCCCAGAACAGTTCCTGTTTTGTTTAAGGTCGCAATGTTGATAGGATGGAATTTTATACAAGTTTTATCGATTTGTCGTAGGCTTCACTTGGTAGGAGGGGGCACTCAACTGTCGGGTGGTCTATGGTGTTGTAATTATAAGCAGCATTGAGCTCTCGGAGCTCACAGCAAGAATCTCTGCTCTAACGCCTAAAATGGGATTCAGCAAGGTGAAGCTGAAGTTCCTGTTTGAAGTTCAGGAGCAGTCAAGCCTATTGGATTCAATTTTGCCTCTAAGTCGATGACGCCTTTATTATACTAATAGAATCGTAGAAACCAAACCATGCACGAGTATCTGCCCACACAGGCTCAACGTGCGTGCGACGAAGACGTAGGAGAAGAAGAGACAGAACAAGACTATATCTGCATCCGAACCATGACGTTTGACCAGTAATTACTAACTCACACCGTCAATAACTGAGTAATAACTGAGTTAAAAAATCTAACAAACATGTGTGGCGTTGGCGGTGGCAATAAAAGGAACAGTAATCCAAACACGCCTGTTTTTTTTTATTTTCAATTGGATTAAAAACCTCTATAAACGCAATATGTTTGACTGCAATATTAACTTAGTGAGGAATGGGCAGCGAGGATTTAAAATGTTTACCGCCATCATAGCCAAATAGATACGACATTTTCATATTTTTTTTTTTTAACACGCTGATTACATCTATGTTGGGGGTATTTTGTGCTATGTGTGGTGGCAATATAAGCCGATTCGTATCACGAAATTAAAAGAGGGAAATGTTCATCCTAACGAGAGCATCTGAAGCCCAATTCAAGCAGCGAACTAAGCACTCCCAAAGCCGAGTAAAAATCAAGCGCCGAATTGTGTGATTCACTGGATTTAAATCACAGCATACTTCAAAGTTGCAGCTTTTACAGCCGTAGGTAAGACATTACAGGTAAACTGGAAGTTGTGGATGTGAAATGGATATTAAATACGTAGGAGGCAATGGCTTTATGTAGAGTTTCTGCTATTGTACGGTGTAGAATCGCTTGGTACCACTGGCGTGAGAGAGAGCACACCATTCATGCTCCACGGAATTTGCAAAACCTTGCGTAGCTTATTTGTTGGTGTTGTTACATCGCGATCACTTCTCGCCAGCCGAGCCGAAGATGCGTGACGGAACCGATTTTTTTTTCGAGTGATCTTGACGGCGAGACGTGCGTCTTGTTTATATAATGAAAAAACTTTATATGCCGTATGTTAAAGTCACGATGGTCAGTGCTGGAGACTACATTTTACTTATCACCTTAAGAGTTCAGCAGACAAGATTTCGAAGGGTTTACAATGCACGTTCTGCAAAATAGCAGTATGACAAATAGCAACGTTTAAGTAACGCTGTAGATTCCTACATGGGAACTAAAATTAAATGTCGCAGTGAAGGCTTAAGCCAATTACATCCCCTCACAACGCGCTTCGAGACAAGGATACAAACTTGTAGGGTAACTAGGGTTTATAACATATTAAATAATTGTCTCAAATGAAAGGAATAGTTAAATTTATTCGAGACGAAGCAGAATGCTACATCAAATCGGCTGCACACGCGCAGTCACCAGTAGGCGCATCATGCATATATAAGGGACGAATACTAGCAACTTTATTTTGTTCATGTTGGGTTGCCGTGGGCTCGTCTAAACTTTGTGTCAATGCTTTGCACCGTTACTGGGGTATCTTTGTCAGGCTAAAAAAAAAGCGTAATGAAGGCAAGGATGCCATTAAAAGCTGACGAACGTCGTGTGACACCAGTGAACAGTAACAGCCAGTGACCCTTAGATAGCTGACGACCAACGCACGGCTCATTAGTCATTGCTATGTAAACTCTGCGGCGACCGTCTCATATATTTTTACTTTAAGAGGTTATTATGTGTAACCATAGATGCCTATTGAAAAGCTCAATGGGAGTCAAAGTACCCCGTATCTACTTCAAACGGGCATTACGAAAGTAATAGATCGCTGCACCATCATGACATTTCCTAACAGTTTCCGCATTCTTTTCATACTTAGTTCCACTTAGAATTTGTGCTAGTAATACGTCACCTGAAAAAAAAAAACGTCGGCAGTATATTAAAATTAGTATCTTCACAGCAAATGAAAATTTTCTCGTAAAATTCAGTCGTGCTATTCACCATGCACCAACACATACCATTCTCAAACAAATATTTACACGTAAATAGTGGGAGAGTTGACTTGACTAGTGCAATAACCTAATATATTTATCTCAAGGAAATTCTGAGGTTCTTATAAGAGGTACTGCACTGGTCAAACTTAGGCTACCGTCGAACATTTCGGTTCGATATCTTACTCATCCTTCACACTCCACTGGTAGTACAATTCATCAGTACACTCGGCGGTGCAGAGCCCCACGAGCCCCAGCCTGACGGAAGGGTTCACCAGCTGGCCCAGTTCTAAGGGTAGACACAGGGCCTCAGTGGCGCACCTGGGGGAACAAAGGGAGGCGTCTCTGTCTTATCCAGATACAAGCACACCTACACGATGTCACATTAAATAATATTTTTTGTTACATGTAAGTTATTTATGAAGACCGTTTTACTAGTTTTAATCTTTAAATATCGTTAATCAATAGGATTCGTAGTGGATACAGTATTTGGAACTTAAGAAGGGTAAAGTTCTTGACTATCTGCATCATCGGAGAGTTTGTTATATTAGCTGTATCTTGGGTTCGTCCGCTTGATTCTCCATGGTTGATCTAAGCCATTCGTACTCGTCCAAAACTGCAGACAGGAGCGTTAGTTAAATTTACCAATTAACGTATCGTACTACACGGGCTGATTGAAACCAAGGTACGCTTGAGACGGCTGGAAACTCTTTTACAGATGATGATTTTCCATCCGTCTCATGTGTAATGGGTTCAAGATTGAAGCCTAAAATTCGATTAAACCGGGCGAAGCCCAGGCACGTGGCTGAGTTTTTGGATGATTGGGCTTGGTTCCGATCACAGTTCATTTACTAAAGAGAGTGTTGTCTGATCTAAGCGAACATGCGGGCGGCAACTTTCAGCCAGTCAACAATCTGCGACAGCCTTTACTTTGATGTCATTCTTCTGCAGTGCACAAAGAATGCTACAGCTCACTTACTAAAGAAAGTTACATCAGTCCAATGGAATATTCAAATTAAACGCTACTCCACAACTTTCATTAATAATACAATGCCTGAAGTGGTACAATCTGACATAGATTGGACGGTTTAGTGTATTGCATATTCATGTTTTGCGTAATGATATCGAAAAAGTTTCGAATATGCACACTTCTCCACTGGTATGCACGCCGCCATGCCAGACAGCAAACTGAGTAATCTGAGCCGCAATTCATGCAATTCATTGAGCATTGCAAACTTAAATGCAAATATGTAATCTTCACTGTTTTGGCGTAGAATCACACTCAACAATTTTGCAGTTTACATTAGCATTTTTCATGCGCCGCACACTGAAATAGAGTTCGTTTATATACGGAACTTGATACAGAATCGCTACCAGAGAGCGTCGAAATTAGGACAAAAATTTGAACGTCCTTTCCGCTCTTACGGTATTCCAAACTCTTTGTGTGACCGAGTCAAAACAGAAGAGACGGATTTCAAACCAGCTTGTTACGAAATCTGCTCAAATCTGAGGTGACTTGAAAGAATCCTTTGTAAACTTCTTCGGCATGTGAGTAGAGATACACAATGATTAACTAACCAATTTTTCCAGCTGGATCGCCCTAAAATATGTGACTATCGCCCTAAAATATACGAAAACGCGCTAGATTTGATGAAGTTTTTAACCGCCCTTAATGCCGCCCTAGGAATGGAAAAAAAGTCCTAAAATGTCGCGTTTCGCCCTAAAGTGGAAGCACTGTGTGAGCCATGCGCGTTTGAAATGAGGTGCGCTACTGGCTGATACTTCTGTGTCACGTGACTGTTCTGCAACTGCAAGCACTGCTTGTCTGACATAACACTTTTCAGTATGTCAACTGTGTATTAGATCAACTTTAACCGCTAAACGAAAGAGCCCTTGGTTAACGAGTAGCTCAACAAGGATTATATATATTGAATTAGAGCTACACCGCATCTTTCAAGCATAGGTACCTTATCTAAAAGTGATACGATTGAAATTAAGTGCATTTCATACTCGAGAAAATGGTAACCTACAAAGCCTACGTAGATTCGTATTTATCCAAGATTTAGTCGCGAATCTGCTCTCCTGATGAATGCTGGAGCTGATTTCTCTATCAGCTGAGTCACTTTCAGGGCACAAAACCTTAATAGGCGGCATCTAAAGTGAGATTTGGTTGACTATCCTGTTTTGATGGGCAGTGTTAGCAACACCACTTGGACCTCGATTGAAGACTCATTGAGGTTAGGTATGACATTGCTAGCATTTCAATAGAGCTAACCAGATGAACTATAGTTGTAATCTGCAGCATGCATTCGAACTCCTTTTCTGCCGTTCTACTCCTTAGAATTATAATTAACATTAACAGAGTTATTCAACTTACGAAATCTGCACGCTGGGAGGAGGATCAGGTGTGACCACGACTGTTATTCCAATTTTCGCTCTTCTGACGTCCTTATTGATTACCGCCATTATCTCGAAAGTACCTTCAGTCTTACTGAATGTCGACATCTCAAAGATATGGCTGGTCTTTCCCACCATCACCGTACCTTGTTGAAAACAGAAAATTCAGCCATTAAATACTGGGAATGGATTTGGACTACAGTATATGGTAAGAAAAGGTTGATTATTTTACATATCAATTGGTTTAACTTTCTTTTATCCACCGCAAAATAAGTGTTGTAACAAAGAAAAACAAGAGACATCTAGTATGTCAAGAAAAACGTAGAACCTATGCACATTGCACAAGGGTGTTCCCAAACAGGGCAGCACGTATGAGATCAGAAATTCGAGACACAAGAAGATCATAGGACAGCATTAACAGAAGTAGCATGATAATGGAAGGAAAATAAGTTGTCACGGAAGAATATGTGTCCTCTTAGCCAATCTAAGGCTATGGTAACATATGGGATTGCCGTGCGGGGATCCTCCTTAAACACAAACGCTGGGCTAGCCTAACTCACCTTGCCCCAGAGGCGTAGCTAATGTTCTTGGCAGGTTTGGCTGGTTTGAACCAACTAAAAAAAAACATGGTTTAAACCAACAAAGAAACATGTTTTTTTTATTCGATTCTTTTTCTTGCCTTTATTCAAAAATGTTGCAAAATTAACAACTTTACTTCTATTGATTAATTATTAAACTTTATTTACAAAGCTAATAGGATGAGCTAACGCGCTTCTATTTAAGAATCAGCTTAACTGTTAGTGCAGTTAGGGTTAACTATTTCTTATGTTCATTAAAAACCCAAAACTTATTAAATTTTGTGCTATTTCATTTCAGAGATGCATAGCTCATCTAGTTAGCAGCTACTGAAAATCAGAACTAGGAGTAATGTTGCTATTAGATAGCTACTGAGCTCATGAGAAGGATTAGGCAAATAGCTACATTTTTCACTTTCTTCAACTCAAGACTCTGCTTTTAATTAGCTAGTAGCTAGCTATTTCTATTGAGATATCTTTGTAATTTGAAGTATTTGTAGTTTTTCAAAGGATTTTATAATGCAGTTACAAATTATAGCATCGCTGCAAACTGGATATTAAATATTATACTCACGGCATATACTGGTACTCTGCTAGCTGCTTTTTCTTAATTTTTTTTTTCTTAAAATCATTCTTCTACAATAAGAAGTTGAAATGAAGCGACTAACATTGTTGATAATTTGCTAGCTCCATGTTTACAAAGCTGAAAATCCTTTAAATGTTGGATGAAATTCCTGGAACTAGAAACAAAAACAAGACATAAAAAAAAGAAATATACAAACTAAAAAAACAGGTTTTTATCAAATAAATATGTTTTTTGGTTTAAGCAAAAAACATGGTTTTTAGTTTAAGCAAAAACATGATTTTTGCCATCCCTGGTACTTGGTACTCGGGGACGAAGACCGTGAGAACTGATTTCCACAGGAACTCCTGCGAGTGTTTAAATGTTTTAAAAGTCCTCGCGTTGTTCACTGGCTTTGCTTAAGTACTTAAAAGCCTTTGAATCCGATTTGTGGAACGCTGAAGAAAGAGGAAGGATGGTTTTTTTTGTAAAATTCCTGGGGTAGCTCTCTTTGCTTGTTGCTCTTTTCAACTTTTACTCCTTGGGGTTAGTCCAGTACAATGAGTCACTAATGTTTATTTTTTTTTTTGCTCAAATAGGTGGAGGAGCTGGATGAGGTTGGTCAACCGCCGGCCCGTCTTCCATGGTCTCGTCCATGGCTCCCGGTGAGGCTCCAAATAGTGGGTACCTATGTATGGGTATAGTCCCTAAGGGCGCCCCCTTCCTTCTAAAGTGTAGCTGTTTTCAGATCTTTTCTTAGCCGATACTTCCTATGTCCGAGACAATTCAAAATTATGAAAACAGAAATAAGGACCACGATCCGGCGGGATCAGGCGCAGCTCGTGTTGTTTCTACCTACCCTCAAACCTTAGACGTAAAATAAATTATTGATAGGCTCATCACAACTGAAGCAGTAAGCAGTACTGCAGCAACAAGAATATTAGGTTGTTATACTAACAGTTTCACTGCGGGAAAATATCGTACGATTTGGGTACGATCATACTGGTTCTACCTTATGAGTCAAATCCTTGTCCCGATGTACACCCTTCACTAGCAATGATAACAAATTACGGGAGTCGATGCCAGTAAAACTCTGTAAAGTAAAGCGTGAAAATTAAAAATCGAGAAACAAAAGAAGGAACAAAACATCATCACGTTTGTAGGTGGATGAAGCTGCAAGGAAGCGAAGCAGACAAGGAAAAATGCCGTTCTGTCGCCCTACCACAAGCGTGAATTTAGGTTAGCCGACGTTGTCTTTTGAGCTTTGGGTGCGCGACTCTGATGCACAACATTCGAGAAGTGAATCTAAATAACCAAACCTTATGAGCTGTCTGCTTATTATATTCCCAGTCTTGCCACCGCACCCATATTGCATGATGTGATCCAAGCTGTGAGAATCATAGAATTATATAGTATAAATTTAATATTAGTCCTTTAGTTGGCGTGAAACATTAAACAGCATGTTAAGGAACCACTTGGTAATGAAATATATGTCAGAATGGTAACATTTGTTAACTCACACAAATATGGCCTAGGACCCATCTTATTCATCGGGAGGAATGCTTCAGTGTTTCAATTACTCGAGGGTTTCGTATGTGTTTCCGTTGAACACTGGGTGTATCAACTAGACAATTACTGTATATAAAAGGTTCAGCATATAAGACATTCATTGGTAAAATTTTATTAACAATCCGGTTAACGATGCGGATAAAAAGGTTATTCCCATATCTATAGAATAATTTTGTGTTAGTGCCCTTTGAAAGAAAAAATATGACGCGTTTTCGTTGGGCATCGTTTCCATTTATTTAAAAGATCCAATTACACTACAAAACATATTTTGCAAGATAGCAATGTTATATATACTTCTTAGATATTATTCATATACTTTCGGTAGTTATCATGTAATGACCTATGATTATACGCTATAGTTATCCATGTCAAACAGAGGCACAAATAAACTCAATCACTGCGATTAACAAATTATTCGATTTTCTATAATTCATAAGTGTAAAGTGGAAAATACAAACGACATACCAATGTATTTGCCAGATGCAGCTCTTCCCGGCGCGCATATCTCAGTCTTTACTAAACCAGATATGTTCCGCAGTTCTTAGTTACCGTAGCTATTGGTGGGCAAAATTGGTATTTACGGTACTTTCATGTGACTCCAAATTGCTCAATTTAACCGTAAATAGCTCAAGATATGAAACAACTCTATGAAACTTTACCTATTCACTTATCTTGTAAGGTAATGAAAACACTTACAAATCATCAGCTTCATTACCTGGACCTACTCCGAAGCAGCCGTCTCCGCCTGAATTCACGGCAGACAGAGGTGCAGGAATGGTCTGGGGATTGTTTTGTTGAGGGTAATCTTGCGCATCTACAGTGAAGCTTTCTGCCGTTGGCGCCACTTGACGACAGTGCCACGTCACATTTACCATCTGTGGAGATGAACTCTCATTATTCAAATTTTCTGCAAAAATTTCAGAAGGGGCTTTGGACGGACATGCAGTCTGATTTCTGGGATGTTGCCGATTAACCTGAGACAAATTTCTTTTGATCACCAGAAGATACGAGAACACGGGATAATCCCTGGCTATATTTATTAACATTGTCCTTATTTACCACTCCCAGTCCACAGCATTACCTGCAATCTCACGAAAGAAGAAGAAACAAGGACATGCATTATGTAACTATGAAAGCAGAACCCACGCACGAGGGTGTTTCCACACAGAATCAACGCGCATGGAAGCTTCAAGTCGGGGAAATAACAGCCAGCATACACTAATACATCACTAGAAAACGAAAAGCTTAGATGACCGCACACTCCAAGTGGGAAACCAGATGTTCGGGTACATGCAGCAAATAGACGGCTGCTGGTCTCGAAGAGTGCACGGCTGTAGTCGATTAAAGATCGTCCAAGTGGGGCTACAGTACAGAAGTAAGGCTTACGGAACAACTGCGACCTCCCGACATTCCCCATTTCTTGTTAATGGCAGCCTCCCTCCCCGCAGTAGCGTCTGAATACTGCAAATGACGACTCAGAAAGCTAAGCACCACAAGAAGCCTTCTGAATAGTAAGGGGCCCGATCTCCTGTCCTACCGTGCGAGAGTCTAATACTCTAACACTGAAACCGGGGGAATAGTAGAAACATAAAACAGGCAGGAAACAGTGCGGGCATGAAGAAAAAACGGCCTAAGGACTAAACTGAGATTGCAATCAACTATGGGGTCTCAGGAAGCTGACAATACCTGAATGTATTAAACCAGCGCGAGAAGCTAGTGAGTTTCTATTATTTTCCTAGCAAAAATTTTAACATTCAACAAGATTTCCAGTGTTAGCGCATATTCTGTAAGTTACTTCGCACAGTGACTTTCAGTTAATTAAAACGTGAGAAATAGCCCCAAAGATAAGCATAAATTTTGGAGGTTATAGCAGCATTATAATTATACAGGCAACTGGCATCAACACTTCTGTGTTATTCCCAGATTATATAAAGTTAATTAAACATATTGTTTCAGAATAGAAAACGAAATATACGTTCTATTCATTGTGGGCCCAGCATCACTTGTGCTCTCTCAACCTCACCATATCCTCCTCGCTTAGCCTGCCTTGAGTTACCTTGAAGGTCTTTGGACGAGGTCAAAGTGGTCCAAGTGGTGTTCTTTACGCCATCCCATCAAGGAAGACATGAAAGTAACGTCTACTTGACCGCACCCTCCACTCGGAAATCCACATGCACTAGTTCGTGCTACAGATATAGGTCAACTGGCCCAAGAGTTGCATGTACGGCTGTAGTTGACCACGGGTCATTAAGAATTAGGGTGCCAAGGACGGAAAGTTCAACGACCCATGCCTTTCCATTTCTGGGCAAGGGAAGTGCCCTATAGTTGCTGCGCATACAACGCGTGTTGCACCTTTAGCACACCAGTGCAACACGCGAGGCTGCTGCCACGGTGAATTTGAGAGCCCTCAGGATACCGGTTCCCAATCGCTGTGTTGCGGCCTTGATTTGACCAGTAGAAGAGCCAGCAGCAACTTTTCTACCCGGTGCAAGTAACAGCTAAACGCGGATTTGTCTGATATCCTTAGTAGATAATAGATCATCAAATCTTATTCCCAAAAAGGCAAATACAGATCTAGCAACAGTATCATTATAGACGAGTTGACTTAGAAGATCCAAGCTTCTTCTGATGAATATGTAAACTACAGCTATATGGAAAACCTCTCATCTGAAATCTATTTATAAAAGACTAGAGCTTTTCCCCGAATGGCTTGCAAGTCACATTGTATCTTTATGTTGTGCACGTTTGGTGGATTTGCGCGATCGATCGATCGCGCTGCGCGTTTGGTGGATCGTTTAAATTAAAAAAAAAACAGTCCTTGCCTCCCCTAACCTACCCGACATTAAACCCGAATATAGTCCAACTTACCCGAAACTACGGCCTAATACCTACAACATTCACCAAACGCGCAGCGCGATCGATCGATCGCGCAAATCCACCAAACGCGCACATCATTTATACAGATAAAAAAGAATAGAACTATAACGCAGAATGATCTAAAGGATGTATAAAACGATAAACATTAAAAAAAGTTGTGAAAACCGCTGAGTCTGTCGGAGCGACAGCTTAATCAGTGTTTTAACAGCAGCTTCCAAGCTGTGAGGTGTGGGCCTGTGCCACTCCTGCGGCACTTGACGGTACACTGACGCCGGCCAGATGGCTTTGGTATATTCCTCAATGGCATTGCATAAATCAGTGTTTTTTCAACTATATTTTGAGTTGAATAGTTTAACTGCTTTGTTATAAACATATCAAATTAAAATTTACAACTTTCGCATTATTATCACTACTTACTCCCTGCTTAACCACCGTACAACTTTTGCATCAATGAAACTACCCGGTACTGTGGAGCATAGTCCAAATGGGATCAAGACCAGTTGAATGACAATTAATATGCACAATAATGCTTCTAAACACATTTTACAAACCTTTTGTAAGTAAAATGGTGGAAATACCTTTAGGACACTTGGATCTTGCTTAACAACTTTATATACAGCGTCTAGTTCAGTAAACTTTATGAAATATATGTAAATTATTTCAGGGTGTCGAAAACCTTGCAAAAATTGGTAAAATTGTAGCAATTGCTGGGCCTCCTCCATCATTTTCTCGGTACGTGACGTGTGACCGGTGACGGGAATTTTAGGGTCAACACTAATGCTAAGTCTCAAGTTTCAGAAACAGAGGTCACAACTGGCGGAAGGAATTCATCAGTTTGTCAACTCGATCCCTCCAGAAGAGTTGTACGGCTCCTATCCATCGAGGCTGCTCTTTGGAACTTCAAGCTGCTACGAGTTCCTTCCGGAAGTTTCGGGAACTTTCTCGGGACAACCATCGCTGTGTCCTGAAGTCGAACAGGGCACTGTTCATTTACTACAGATAGTTCTGTCAAGCAATAGAGCCTGCAGTAACTGCAGTTGTAGCAGAGTGGCGTCACACAAAAATGTATCAGCCAATAGCGTCACTCCTTACAACCTCCATGGGGCATCCTGTGTAACGCCAAGACAAAGGCATCGTTGATAGTTACCAAGGAGCTTCTAATGGGAAAAGTAAGCGCAAGCCTTCTCTGGCGAGTAAACACATAGCTTTGTCACGTGACTTGGAGCTGGCGTTTGGAGTTTTCAACTGGCTGACAAGGCTGAGAGGCTCTCAGTTGGCCGACGGCCGCTCGGAGTAAGTATAAGGGGAGGGAGCAGGCGTCCGGTAGCAAAACAACTAAAGAGCTCTAGAAGGCTTTTTGGAGGGGTGGCCTAGACTCAGAGGCCTGTCGCATTCAGCGCGCTGGGTAACCCCGGGTTACGCAGTGTGACCTCGAGGGTAACTCCGTCACCAAAATCCGTGTCGCATTGAGCTGTTTACCGTCAATGAGAAACGCCAGGGTTACCCGGTGTTACGCAAACTCGTTACCCTGCAAAATAGGTGGGTAGCGAGCGGAGTTACCCAGTGTTGATGCAAAGTCTCGCCAATATGCATCGAATAAATATGCGTATTATTATGTTTTGTGACCGGTGAAGACGTATTTTCCTATATATTTACTACATGTGTTATTTATTTTGTTACTATGCTATATTCGTCGCAAATAAAACCAAATATTTATTTATTTCACTGAGTGTTTAAATATTTCGATAGCGCTTCTTGGTTTGTTTGCCTTTTGAGCTCTCGCGAAGTCGGTTATTTGAGCTTATGGAGGAAAGCCTTCAATTGGTGTAATTCAATTTCTTATAGTAGAAAGATCTCCAGGCACCTATCACGTAATTTTTAGAGGCTATTTCATCAAAATTAGCAATAGTTACGAATAAATGTCTGTGTTTACATTGGGTTTGTTTTTGTTTTGGTTGCTTTGGGGTTACGCTTTGAGAAATCCTGTCTCATTCACCTCTATAACAGCGTAACACCGAGTCAGTAACGCCGCGTAACACCGAGTAACTCTGA
>LQNS02001578.1:186291-198866 GCA_001587735.2 Parhyale hawaiensis | reverse complement strand
TATTTCCTCTCTTACCAGACGTTGCCTTCAACTTTTGCACCTGCTCCTTTAATGTATCTAATTCTGCTTTCATACATTGCATACAGTCTACGCATACAATATATAGCTTATTTACTTCCTGCCCATCTTTTCTCTGAAGCGGTAGCTCATCATTGCCAAACCACTTTTCACATCTACTACATTGCACAAAAAAATGCTTATATCCATCTCCCCTCTCCATGCCACTAACATCTTTAGTAGTTCTCGTCCTAGCTCCCGCTTCCTGATCTTTACTGGTGCCCGCCATGCTGACTCACACTAACTAGAGCACAGGCCCTGCAGTAAGTTAGTAGAGCACAGGCCCTGCCAGCACTCTTCAGTAAATTAGTTGAGCACAGGCCCCACCAGCAATTTCAATTTTCAGTAAGTTAGTAGAGCACACGCGCCGCCAGAAATTTTCAATAAGTTTTTAGAGCACAGGCCCCACCAGAAATTTTCAATAAGTTTTTAGAGCACAGGCCCTGCCAGCAATTTTCAGTAAGTTAGTAGAGCACAGAGCCGCCAGCGGCCCGCTACACGGCGGAATGGCTTTCGAGGGACAGCCACGAGAGCTAGTGGGCGGAGCTTCTATTAAAAAAATAGGGTCTGATCCCTCCCCTTATACTTACTCCGAGGACGGCCGTGGTACGAGTAGGTTGTATGGCTCATGCGCTGTAGTGTGGTTCGTATCTTTCTTATTGCTTTAAACAGACTGGGCGTTGTTTAACCAACTTAAACCAAAACTGCCCCGCATTTTGAATATATCGAACTGCAATTTTGGCTCATAGACTTGTACATAATCAATTTGCCGTGGGTAGCACTTACAGACTAGGCAGTTATACCACAGCAAACTGTGGCAATACGTTGATGTTTCAGCAGTAGCGATTTTGCACAACCACCACGTCTGACAGCCACGCAGGCAATGTCGCAGCAGCTGCATAGCCGCGCTCTGATTGGCTATGCAGCCAGTTGTAGGGGAATGTTTACTCGCAACGCTCCCGTAGGGTAAATACAGAGGGTGCGCTCCTCTCTATTAGAGCCCATGAAGTTATAAAGGACAGGAGGGAACATTGGCTCGATTTCTTGTAACCTACTGGCAGGGTTGAGCAGCCCGGGTGGCTGTGTTGAAGCCGACCTTGAACTGCTGGCTGCAGCCTGCTATCCACTCACTCCAGTGAGCAGTGCCAACCTGACCGTCGTAGTGTTGGTGGGTGTCGCTGCTTTCAACATAGTAAACCCATGCAGCGTTTATAGTTGCAACGCGCGGAGCGACAAAAAGCACAGAAAAATGTCATCTTTAGCAGCTTTTTTTTAGCATGCGTGCAGCTGCATAGCCAGGCTCCAGGGCCCCCACAATAAATGAAAATGAAGAAAATCCCCATTCGCGGGCTCAAAAACTCCCAAATTGCACTAAAACTTCAGAAACAGAAAATTATAGCAATAAAAATGATTTTCTTGTCTAAATATAAATGAATATTTCTCAATATCGATTTACTGCAGTGGTATATTGGAGTTTTAGAGTGGGATATTAAAATGTAGGCACATAAGTATGTAAGTAAAATCTACATGTACATAATATTTGATCAGCTACTACAAAATCATCTATTCAGGACAGTCGAAGAAATATTTCAATGTCTTCGAAAGCACTATTGTCCGGTCCTGAATATTTTACCTTGCCATTTTGAATACCCTAATTTTACACCAGTATAAAGACGCATATCACATCGCTACGTGGCTGACTTTAACAGTCTTGAATATATAAACTAGCAGTACAATGCGATTCAAGTTATTTTGACAGTTCTAAATTAATGAACCTCTTGCTGCATGTGCCAGCAAGCATCGTATTCACCTTAATTAGATAAAAGTATTCATGTAAATTGACTTATCATTGTAATACGACATTATTCTCATTGTAATACAACATTATTCTAGGCTAGTATAGGAAACATGACATTAGTTGAGAGCATGATAGAAACAAGTAGAAAGATTTATTCATTGTGTCTCCATATCGCGAGTTCAATGAGAGTCGAACTGAAATTCACTAGTTGAAGTTTTTTTTTACAGTAGCAAGCTACTTAACATAGTGTTATACTTAGATGTCACTGCAGATATCTAATGTGTTTCATGAGAAGGTTCTTGAGATTGATGCATTGTTTATGGTTTCATGAGCTTCTGAATCTGTGGCATTACTTTCTACGCTTCGCACGAACTTCAACAATTTGGTGCGTTCCTGCTCATTCAACGTATCTGCATTTATTCCCATTTTGTCCATTCCCACTTTCCCATGCACTAGTCCTACGTACAAAGCTCACCCTCTTTTAGTGAAGACCTTTGATTGCTTTGAGTGCACTGAAAAGTCTTTTAACTGACATCGATCATATTTGACTTACCCTAATTTTTTACTATTATCGTGAAAAGTTAAACCAATGTTTTGTAGTTTATTATTGTGTAATGAAATATCATTTTCTCCAATAATGATCGAAAAATCCCCAAAAAAGTCCCCAACAGTTCAATATCCTCAAAATATTCCCACTAGAGCCAAAAAGTTCTAATTTGGGGACAAAATCCCCAAAAGGGGGAGCCCTGCCAGACTCGGCTCCAAAAACTGTACACGTGTGCGTCAAATTGTACTACGAGCACATAGTGCCCGCCCGTGTGCGCTGGACAACACTGGCTGAGTGGCTGGCCTTGATGTGCCGCCGCCTCTTCGCTTTTGCGTGAATATTGTTCTGTTTCCTCTTCCGTAAATTTGTTCCATATGCAATGCACTGCTGTTCTTTTGTGCTTGTCAGGTAGTTTAATGTTTCAGGTTGGTGTCATCGCGTTCCATAACTATTATTCAATATGGTTGTGTAGTTATAGCCTGAAACGTGTATTTATCCCTATGCAGTACAGTATTTGGTTGCCCTCCGGAGTGGCTGACTGCTCCTCGCGCCGGCTTCAATCTGCAATGCAGCGCGACTGTGTAGCGCGGTCTCCTATCCTTCATAACTTCATGATTAGAGCCTCCTTGAATGTCGCAGTAGCTGCATAGCTACTCTCAGATTGGACACGCTACTCAGCCAGTTGTAGGGAAATGTTTACTCGCAACGCTCCCGTAGGGTAAATGGAGAGGGTGCGCTCCTCTCTATTAGAACCTCCTTGATAGTTACCAATATGGCGTCATATATGCGAGATGTCAAGTGTTTGTCGCGATTGCTTATTACATAAACGTTGGTAAAATTGTTCAGTTGCAGTTTATTGTGCATTTCATGTGTGAAGAATATTCTATACTTTATAACCTGTTGTAATGCAAAGTTTTCTTAGTGAACGAAAATCATCTAATTTTGTCTTTTTAAACTCATACGAATCATTCTATTCCACGCAAAGCATTCGCTTCAACGTCGGTGAATATTTTCAAATGATTTCGTCAGTTCTTTTTATGACGCTGAACGTCAAGATGCAATACAATACATCAAATCAATGGTCTATTATTTTTCTTTACATATTTAATTAAGTATATAGCCAGTATTGGTAGTTCCAATTTGTGGTAATACATGATAAACAATTGGCGGGAAAGCCTTCCTGCTATACTGCAGCACCAGCAGCCGCCGCGCGTCCTCATTTATTTACACCAGCAGAGTGACGTGGTAGTCACACTCACACAATGGTTGAAATTGACGCCAGTCACAACGGTCGCTGATTGGCTGAGATGTTGTCACGACGGGTCGCAGATTGGCTAGATCGGGCGAAAGGGTGTTCCCTTTGGGCTGACTGAACTATCTGCAGTAAATGAACTGTGAACGGGGCTCTCCGCAGCGTAAACTCAGTAGTATAGATAGCTTCTGAGGCGACGGAATGTATCGCTCCCTTTCGTCAACCGTAGCGGGTGCACGTGGTAACTCGTGCAAACTCGGTGTAGAGGACAAGAAGTTCCAGTTCTTTCGACTCTCTTTATGGTGACGACTCCTGAGCGCGCCTAATCTGGGTGGAGGGCTTGTTACCCCAGATTCAAGATGGGCTTCGTGAACTAATCAACATGAGCCCCCGGGAGTTGGAGAAGCTTGAGCATCGCATGGACAGCGGATGGATTCATTCTTCTTTTGCAGGAGGTTAGTCACCGTGTAGCGCAGTGTCGCAGGCCGAGATTAGGCGGTGGGGCCGTTGGCCTAGTAAAGATATGGATTTTCTCATGAACCCGTGAAAATAAAAGAAGGAATACCTTTCATTTCTCAAGCATTCGTCTGTCAGTTAGCTATCGTGTCTCAAGTTACATTCGCTATCGACTTTTTCATCACCTTAAATCCTAGATCTTCATATGGTGAAATTAAGGTTTAATGTACGTAAAAAAATGAACCTTTTTTTTTAATCGATGTATTTGTTGATGTAGAATCCTCATCTGAAGCCCGTTCTTTTTTTTTCGCTCACCCCTAGTTTTTCAGTTATAGGGAAAAACCTATCCCATTGTTTTCCTATTGGAGAAAATACCCAACGATGGCACAGTGCTCTGAACAACCTTTTTAATAGGATTGAAATGTAACCTATCCTTAGCGTTCTACCCTATTTTTGGGGTTTAACCATAAATATTGTCCAGAAATTTTTACTCCAAACAGTAAGATCCTCTAAACATATGGTAGAACTTTCACTTCTGATCAAGGTATTAGCATTTTAGAGTCTTTAACAGAAGCGCACACCAAGGTGCAGTAAGCATTCAAACAGTTTCAGCTTGGGAAGTTACTCCTGAGCTGTTTTGTGCCATGTTAAATCTTTTTATCGATATATCTATTGAAAATAAGACAATTTGTTGGAACAGTTTGTGGACATTCCCAATCGCAGCACTACGGTTGTTTCAACCCTCCTTTAGTAATTCTTTTTCCTTTACTGAGGCTACAGGAGTTCCCACACTTCGGATATGGCATACCTCATCCAATTCAGTAATTCACTTAAACCGAGGATTATCTTCAGTCAATTTTTGTCGAAGGAGCACGTCAGACCTGTTGGAGTCCTAGATGAGCTCGTATTGACCTACTTATTATTAATTTTATCTCGGTTATACTTTGCCCTAGCAATATGAAGTGCACTGTTTCAGGAATAGCGCAGACCTCCCACATATTTTTTTATCAACATGGTCAAAGTCGTCCCTATTGGGAACACAAGATGCATCGACATCACCGCTGACTTTTTTTTCTCACATAGAATTTATTTTATAGGTATTGTAACTTCATTCACTGACGTACTAGTTGAACCTCAGACTATCCACGTCTGTATTTTAAATTATTAAACAAACTATACTCACAGGAACACCAGGCTCATCGGGATCATTGCTGAGATTGCCGGGGTCCAGATCCAAGGTTTGATCGAAGCCTCGGGTAAGAGCAGAAATAGAGCCGTTGAAGATCACAGGACTCAGGGGACTCTGTTAGAAATTGTTTTAAATTAAAGAGCAGCGACAGAGATGATTTTAGGCACACATTTCATAATTAGAGCAATAATACATACTATGCAAACTTCATTGAAGGGCAATGCACGGAGAAAACATGGCTCTAGCAATGAAACACCCGGTGATATTACTTACGTCATTGACCGCGTCAGAACTGACGTTTAAGAGGTTGCTTCAAACAAATCTATACGTGGCATTTCAAGAATCATCTCGTAAATACATAACCTAAGTTCACTTTTTGTTATTGAGTTAATGTAAATATGCTGCTTTGCCTTGACGTTCCTTCACTTTTCAAACGCGAATTTCAGAGCAGTAGGGTTCGAATTTCATATTTGTGTAACCCCAGAAATAAACATTACCGATTAAATCGTAGTACGGTAGATGAAGTGCTTATTTAAACGTTGTTAATTTCATATTGAATAAATTATTCACGGACCCCGTTAAAAACTTTTTCTATAAGTTATACTTAATGTCGGCTTTGGCATAGGGCTGAAACTCTACACTTTACAGAGCTTGAATATATCGCAACTCAAAACATATTCGTATTTACTATTGGGATGAAATAAAAAGCTCTGTTTTTAGATAAACAGACAAGACTTAGATTTAAGGTGAAATATGAGGCAACAGAGAGGTTACTGGCGTTTTTCTGCCAGGAAGTTCACTAAAAAAGCATGAATTTCCTTTGTTACTTAATTCAGATACTTCAAATCGGCGAAGAATTACAAAAACACTTTTTTTTCTCCGAAGTACTATAAATGCATCTGTGTTCTCCACTCAGTTTATCAAGTACTGTACATGAGTTATACCGAAAGCATGCTACATTAAATACGACGTTTCGTCCCTCAGCAGCGGTCATCCTCAGTTAAGAGTAAAATCTTCCACCTGTAAAATTTAGTAACACACATTGTAAGGGAAGGCTTAGTACCAATAAATACAAAAACGAACTACAGTTCATATATAGGGTGTTGGGCAGAGCTGAGAATGAACTAAAATGGTGCCTGGCTGTGACGGCTGGTTATGTACTGGGCGTGACGTCACTGGTCTGGAGGAGGCGTGGCTTCTGCTATTTTCAATGATATGAGATTCGGATATGAATCAAGGACAGAAAATGCGGTAGATAAGATTACTATAGGGTAGTGATGGGTCGGATGTCATTTTTCGGACATCCGCCGATGCGGATCTTTCAGCGTTCTGACATATGCGTATGCAATTGCGGATGTTATCGTCTCAACATCCGCGGATACAGAGTCGGATATTCAAAAGAGGTACGGATGTTCCGCGGATGCAGATGCGGATATTCGCCCCACCACAAACCACACACACACCTCCTCTCACGATGGCAGTTTGTACAAAACTTGGGAAGAAAACGTAGATGGCGCTTTGTTGACGGGGACAGCACTTGCACGCATTTCAATCCAAATGAGAATTTGCAGTTTTCAGCCCTATGGATGAGCTTAGTGTACAGTGATACACCTACGCATCCGAGTCTCCTGCGCTGCAGATGCGGATCTTAGACGGATCTTACAGCTCTGACGTCCGCGGATGCGATTGCGGATGTTACCATCTTAGCCTCCTCAGTTGCAGATGCGGATGTCAAAAAAGGCGTGGAGGTTCTGCGGATGTAGATATTCGCCCCATTACTACTATAGGGGCGGTTCGGCTTGGTATTCATCCCGAAAGCGCTTAAATACTGAATGCTGATTGATGAGTAACAGTGTCGCTTATACCGCCTTTCTAGCGCGCTGGTGGTGTCTTATAGATAGACGTGTATAGTACTTAATAAACTCGGTGGAGAACAGCGATGTATTTTTAGAACTGCGGAGAAAACGACAGTTTCGTGGTTACTTGATTGCTAATATAGGCAATGAAATTGAAAATTTGCGTGGAAATTTAATAAATGCTTTGACTAGTAATATGGTACGTTCGCCCTGATTATGATTTGTATTTGATTTCTTTATAAGAAGTGTGCAAGCTGGTTGTACGCAGTTTCTCGAAAACGGGATTTGATTATAATGGGCAAAGATGTTGGAATATCAGCCTCAATAAATCATAAATAATTTTTCCAAAGAGGATAAGTTATCACCAGTCCCCTAGTTTATGCAAATGTTTAGCATCAATATTTAATTATTTTAAAGTTTAAAAAGTAAAAGAATAGCGTTGCCACATTTACTTTTCATAGAGCTTGAAAAAGCCATGGGCTTCATAGGGAACACACGGTTACATTCAGGGAATAAAAAAGATTTATATTAAATGAATGAAGTTTCACAACATTATGCAGAAATATGACATCCCTCGTTGCCAAAGTCTTTACTTATAAAGCGTTGATCAGCAGCAGAGGTAAGGGTTGGTAGTTCACAGGACGTTATTAGTACTAAAACGTCCTAAATAGCCAGCAAATGCCTTCCACACTTGTGAAATGCCTTGTTTGGCATTAAACGCTCCTCTTGGTGGTGACCCCTTAGATTCTCAGGATACAAATCAGGGTGACTTGGAGCCCACATGATTACCCTCTCATACCTAAAAGTAGCATACTCGAGCCTGTTAAAGATGAACTGAGATTTAAGTACCGGGGCAATGTCATGTCGAAAACCCATTGTCTTTCGCGAAGATAAGAGTTGGTCTAGCAACAAAAGCAGGAGGCGGTTGTAATTGAACACGTAATATGCTTCTGCATTAAGCTTTGCCCCATGCTTTACTTTGTATGGTCCAATGATGACATCGCCTTTGATTGCTTCCCAAAGCATTACACTTCCACTGCCTTGCTGGTGGCGAATCCAAACTCAAGGTTGATGCCCTTCAGTATCTAGCCAGATGACCAACTAGCAACTTTGCGCCCACATCATTGGGCGCAAAATTGCTTCACTTCCAGCTGTTGCAGTTACTTCATTTACCGGTCAATTTACGTTTTCTATGTATCATTTGAAAGAGAAAACATTGAACTTTCATCATTGACTAGAGAACAGAACGTTTAATAAGCGACAAGAAGTGTGTTCGCATGATTGTTCCCTTATTTTCTCCTAGGCCGAAAAAATGGCTACCAACAGGTATGTTAGCCCATTTATTTTATGAATTGCCAATTACCGACAAACATCGTTTTGCTGTGTTAAAGTACACATGTTGCTAATGTAGCTCACAAATTTTGGTGAATTTCAAATAGATTTATGTGAGTTTTCATCAGTTATATTTTGCCGCCCACATGAGTGGACGCTTGGCTGACCCACTGCCATGACCCGGAAAATTTCCTGCAATGCTTGAACTGTTATTCTAAATAAGAAGCAGTGTCCGTTGCTTTTGAATAATGATGCACTTTTGTGTAATAGGAGCAATGTTTACGGAATTTTTCCAATATTTTTCAATAAAGTTTATCGTTTATTGACTTAATTATTATGCATTTTTGGTAATATATGTATATATAGAATACTGCTCCATGAGTTTTATGGTATTGCTTCGTAGCTGCAACAAATCGTCATCGTTGCTGGTCCACAAAATCAGATGCGAGGAACATTGCTGTGTCAGCATACGAGATGAATAGAAATAGATTTGAACAAATAATGAGTTGCTTACATTTTGCTGATAATACAAACATTGATTCAAGTGACGGTTCTTCAAAGTGAGACTTTTGTTTCAACACTTTGGAGAAATCACCTTCGAAGAAATTGTAAAAGCTTGGGCGATAGATGAAGCGATCATAGCAATGAAGCCCTATTTTGGTCTTCACAGTATGAAACAGTTCATCCGAGGTAAGCCAATTCGATTCGGGAACAAGTTTTGGTGCTTGTGTTCCCGTAAAGAAGCTCGTAAAGAATTCGCACCGTTCCACTTACAAATTATTCCAAATTTGAAAGAGGAGAAATTGATGTATTTGTCGAAGAAGAAAAAATCTGACAATTCATCAGCAAGATAACACTGACGTCATCCTTAGAATTAATGAAGTTGGAGAAAGTTCCTGTGCTCGTGGAAAATACAATCGCTTGTCAGCTAAGCACAAAAAAGACTTTGTATGCCACAACAAAGGGTCATCCAAAAGTACAATCATGGAATGGAAGATGTTAATTTCTTTGACTAATCTCTTGCCAAATACTGGATTGCTTTCCGCAGAGATGTGTGGTGGTACCCTCTATTCCGCTTTATTCTGAATGCAACAATTCTCAACGGATGGCTGTACTACCAAAAGTTCAAACAGATGACACAACTGGATTTCAATCGGCAAATTGGTAGCTGTCTGCTCTCGCCAATGTCTGCTGCTGCAGTAAAGACTCATGTCCTTCGTCCCATCAGCGAAGATGCACGTTATGGTTGTTACAGAATACAGACGCTGTCACCACACCATTGTCATGAGACCAATTGAAAGACGTTGTGGTGGCTGCACAAGACCGTTCGTCCTTTTGTGTACAAAGTGTGATATTGCACTTCACGTTCAGTGCTGGTTGGCGTATCATACTACCAAGAAACAAGATGTCATGGACAAAACACAACGACGATTCGGTGTATGTAAAAAGAAGGTTCGCCCATAAGTGTGACGCTGCTCTCCATATCGAGTGCTGGCTCCACATCACACTCTTTGATTGTCGTCTATAGGTGCAAAGTGTCAATTTATGTCATTATGCTCGTTTTTTCGATGTTTATATTTATCAATCCAAATTGTATTAAATTATTTACTTAAGTTTCATAAATGGAGAGTTATTTGTTACTTATTTTATTCCAATGTTTTGATGCAATGAAATTGATTCATCTTATACATAACTATATTTTTTTTTTGTTTCTGTGTTATTTTTGTTTCGATAAATTTGTGTAAAAGAAAAGATTATTTCGTTTACTACGAGAAAAACGTAACTGATATAAAACACACGGCTTTAAAATTAACCAATGTTTCCACGAGGGACACAAGCGTGCGCCTGTATTCATAAGACAACGTGGCCCCTCTAATGCCCAGCGCCTACATAGGTGCACATGGGCGGCCCATAAAAACCTCACATAAAATAGAACATTTTTCGGTTATGACCTCAAATGCGTCCTACTTTGGACCAAATGAAACTAAATTATGAGATATTATTGATTTTGGTCAAAAATTGGACATCGTTGGTTCTCATGGGTTAAGAGTGGCACGGCGTTCATCCGTAATATTATACTAATGGATACTACTAGGACTGAGTGATAGGGGTCGCTTAGCGCCTAGAGTTTGCTCATTAAATGAAAAAAAAACTTTCACCGCTCGGCGCAGAAAAATCCCAAATCTTTCGGGCTTTGGAATATTTTAAAAGGGCTCAACTCCCTCTAAAACGGAATTAGGGACGCCCATGGTTATATCATTCTTGAAGTCCATCTTCAGCGTCCTCTAGATTCATTGTATCATTTTAGGTTTTGTGATGCTTGTTTAATGGATCCGAGGTCATTTAGGAGTTTTTGTGCTATGCCAAGGGTCTTCAGGGTTTTCACTGCAATGTTTTACACATTTTCGGAAGACCAGCTTAATCAAAAAACAGTCTAACTCATTCCCAAAAGTGTCGTGTCGTTGCCACCTGAATTCTCAGTTTGCGATTATTCCGTGTAGATAGCTTCCTAATTAATTCACGATCTCTCTTTGGTGTTTTGCTCTTCTTTTTGCCGAAATGAACAAAATTTTTTATAGTTCGCTAGTCACGATTCACATATTTAGAGGTTTTTAGCGTACGTACTCATTTCTGCGGTAATGTTAGCGCGATCGGCATCAGTGAGTTCAAGATTTTTTTGCCCATTTTTACTCTAGGATGTCAGCTTTCATAATGAAGTCGAACGGCTCGCATATGACTGTTCAAAAAATATTAACAAATCGCCATTTCCATCATGTTTACGAGCTCCAAATTTTTGCGGAAATTATTATTTTTTTATTGAGTAGCTTAAACATGCCTATATACATGTCTAGACACGTGGAACACATGCACGAGAGTATTCCCACACAGGCTCAACGCTTAAGTCGGGAAAGAAAGGAAGAACAGAACAAAGCATCATCACTATGAGTATGAAGATGGAAGGAAGCAAAGTGAGTATGAAAAACAGACTTCCCGAAAATGTAGCCAATGGCTAAGGTAACCTAAGGTCTGCATTTAGGTCACCGAATTTTGGTGAAAAATACTTCATTCGAGTAATATTTCTTTCGACTACCTGTTATCTTCTTTTGTAAATAAACGCTTATGTCAGATACATATATTAACTTCCATTTTTATTTAACTTGAGAAATACTCATTTAAGTCTCATCAGCATGATAGAAACGGTAGAGTACATAATACGTAAGACATCTCTAGATGGTAGACAAGAGAATTTTGGGTGAAGATATAGGGTTTTTATTTATTGGCCATGCACATGACCCCAAGCGGCAGACTTCATCCTATTATGGTCGAACGGATCCACTTTTCGGAGCTAAATATGTCTCAAATACTATAATATGATGTGGGTTATCGCCGTGGAACGGGAAACAAGCTTTAATGAAGCAAAATCAATACAAGCCTTCCATTTAAGCAGGTCTCGGAGTCTTACCTGACCTTTCTGGACGCTCCATGGATGCGATGCGTAAGGTTCGGTTCTACTACCGTGCCATCCCTCTTGCTTTATAAGGTTACCGAAGGAACACGCCCCTCGTCACAACGTATTATTTCCCGCCCGGCCCTTTCGAACTGTTAGTGATAGTAAAATTGTACATGAAGTTCTGAAATTTGATGTGAAAAGAATACCAAAGAGACTAGCAGTTAGCGGTTATGTGCACGTACTTGGAGACAATTTGCTGCTGCCACTTCGTTAGGGACTAACTGCAATTTGCCAAAGCAATCGAGCATCGTGACTCTACACAACAACGGCGATTGGTCCTCGTCCGAAGACTCACAAGGAGGGTAGGTAAATTTATTTATCTACTGTATATACTAGGGAACGTGAAATGCCCAACACGAAAGTAACAATAACTAGAGCACTCTGAGAGCGCATGCCTCCGCCAAGTGAGCCAACGGTAGCAAAAATTCAAATTGGCTCTGAAACCATAATTTTCTTTGGATAAACTCCAAAATCTAATCATTTGTGCCTTTTTATATTAATAACAGCTTGTTCAATTTTTTTGAAGATCCGTTCATAACTTTTTGAGTTATACTGTTAACAAACGTTACGACAAATA
>LQNS02001578.1:170865-186084 GCA_001587735.2 Parhyale hawaiensis | reverse complement strand
TGCTATATACCTAACAACTCGTAATAATTTCATCAAAATCCATCCATAACTTTTTGAGTTATGGCATCGAGAAAAATGACGCAGACAAACAAACAAACGGATGGACATATCTTCACCAAAAGTTAATCATCTGTCCCTCCTAACATACCTAACAATCCCTGTAAATTTCATCTAAATCGGCTCGTAACTTTTTGAGTTATCTTGGTGACAGACAGACAAAGAGACAGACAGACAAACACGACGAAAACATAACCTCCTTGGCGGAGGTAATTAAAAAATATTAATTAAATGATGAGCAGGATAATATAACGGTAAATTATACGAATTTTGCTTTCCCGAGATGATTAGGAATATATAGGGATAAACGTTAAAAATTCAAAGCTCTACAAGGCATCCGTCTGCCAAACGGCCAGCACTAAACAGTAATAAAAACAATGCACCGACATACCTGCACGATTTCTACATATGTTTTGGCTGTGCGCGGCAGGTTGAACCGAGTGACAACCGTCACGGTGTAGGTGATTCTGTAGAAGCCAATTTCCAAGAAAACAGGATACACAGAGAGCTGAGGATAGCTCCATGTCTGTATGACGTCCCTTATCACAATCGTTTGGAGGTCCTCGTCACTGAGTGGGTCAACCATAGTGACGGCCCATTCGTACCTGAAACATTGTATGGGATGGTTTCTGTGAACATTTTATCCCTGCTCTGTACATTTGTGGAGAAAACTCACATACTTCAGGCAACTCTACGGAACAAATGCTTAATTTAGGACGGAAGTGATATATTCATGAAATAAGTTATTCCGACAGGAAACAATTCACGATGCCTCAACTGTAGTTGCGTTGCTCGATAACTCGCCGGAACAGCATTATCTCAAATGTCGTCCAAGAAGAATATATGAGAGAGTTCAGCAGTGTTTACGCTGTACCGACCATGTTAAAAAACAATTTTCATCGGAATAGTTACTTATAACGATGCCTACTGAGCCCACAGTCAGTGGACCAAGGTAGAATGATACAAAAAGCAAACAAAGGAATTTGGCAGTTATTATGGTATGGAGGTAGACAGAAACAAACACTACACATCATTAATTCAAGTCATGCAAAACCTGAATATCTAAAGCGGTAAAGCGTTCCGAGCATAACTGAATAGTTCACTCCTTTTCTTCCTGTCAATAATCCATTCGCGTAGCTGCAATAAATTGCGGTCCACGAATACCTTATGGGCACGCTCAACAGATTATAAATATTTAGATCTATTTGTTAGGAACTTTTCATATCATCAGTTTGACAGCAAAAAGACTTGTTGACATGAGCGCGAAATTACGATTGTTCTTTAACAATAATTGTTATATAGAGTCGCTTCCTCTCTCCCCGGCCTCCAAAGTTGAAACAACATGCAAGCAGTAGACATATTAAGAACTTCGTTTTCAAGAAGTTTGCTGCCTAATTTTTTACTTTACCCTGCATACAATAATAATTCATTGCATGTAACTCAGGGAATAGTTATTCACAGATATTTACATTGCAGTTAGTTCAAAGTATACCTAAAGTATATATTAATCTAAAATGGATCAGGTAAGATTTTCTATAAACATTTGCTTAGCTTTAGCTTCAGTAAAGTGAGAAATTCAGAGCGAGTTAAACAGAAAAAAAAAAAAAGATGACACGAAGAAGTCGGGAGCTTCATGTATTGAACTCAATGTGCATATGCAACTAGGCAAGAGCTTCTCATTTACAAAGTGAAAGCTACAGCATGAAGAGAGAGGAAATTTCCCAAACATCGAAGAAACTCGGTTGGTCCTTACTTCAATGCTCCCATTTCCTTTTATCTATCCCCATAAAGCGTGAATTGTGACGTGCAAATGATCTACTGGCAGTTCTTTGTTTATGCGCTATGTTTTATTTCCAATGTTTTCGACGTATTTTAATAACACAGGTTTTATAATGAACAAAAACTCTCTGTCCTTCCTTTTTGATCATAGACTGCTTTGTTATTTAATTTAAAAATATATATATATATAGCACAATACTCTTCACAGCATACCATAATGACAGAGTCTCGTTATCTAGATAACAGATTGTAAGGAATGTGCGAAATCAAACTCGCTAGACAGCAGTACGAACAATTTTTACCGTAACTAATTTGTGCACCGTATATACAGCGGGTGCAATACTGTACCATGAGTGGTAAAATATCCACTATTACTTATCGAAGACTTGGCGAGATCTGTGTTCTTTGCATTGGAACGTCAAATCTCAATTGATGTATAATTCAATGTCATATATTTTGTGTGAAAAAATTAAACAAACGAACCTACGTATTAAGACTGCCTTTTGTGAATCGGCTACGAATACATTATATTATACCCGTTTACTGTTTGTCCTTAGGGCCTGAGACAACTGGAAACACCATAATTATAAAGAGATCATCATAAGAGACGATAATATGATCTCTTTATAATTATACATATATCATGTGAATGCTACACATGAATAGGAATTGTTAACGGAAATTGCATGGTAACTCTTAAGGGTGTGACAAATTTCTATGGTATTTTTTTAATTAAGAGTCGAAGAAAGAGGAAAGCATTACTTCCTCAAATAGTATTGCTTACTCTCTAATATATTTCAACTTTAATTGGAAAAAGGAAGCCGGTTGATGGTAAAATCAACAAAGAATCAACCAGAGAAACAAATAAGTTTCAGCGTGAGTTACCTAAGGAATTATCCAACGAGTCTCACGAGATGGCACTCTAGTACAGAACAATATAGAAGTCCTCGGTTTAGATCGACTTATTTTATACCAGTTTCGATATAGACCCAAACGTTTAGTTCCAGGTGTTTGATTTAGCGAGCTTGGTTTTGAATAATGTCATTTTCCTGTAGCACTATAGTGCCAACTTCCAAAAAGCGTACTGCGTCCACGCGTGACCTCTATCTTATTAATTTTACGTAAATTAACACTGTCTGTGATGACATGCAACATTTATTTATCATTTAAAGATTCTTTTCTAGCGATCAAATAATTTGATAAAAAATGAAAATATTATTGTATTCTATCAAACTGTTCACTTTCTTCTATTCTTTCAGTAATTAGAGAATACGGATATTTGAGACGCGTGGTAATGAGAGTCTAGATCGTCTTGCTACGAGCTTCAGTATAACGCTGTTTCACTCAAAAATATAGGATGAATGTTATGCCATCTCAGCTGAATAAGCAGAAACCTCACACTATAACATTACCGGCGGAGCTTTAATTCGGCTGTTTTGTGATTGTTTTTTTTTATAAATTATGAAAAACCTGCAAGAGAGCATACATACATCAGCCATGGGATAAAATCTTTATTTTCGTTTATCAATTGATTACACTGCCTGCAAGCAAAGGCAATGTTTGTAAACAAGTGCTTTTACCCAGCTCAAAGCTCTATATAAGGGTACGTTCGATTGGGCGCTGAAGTTAAGCTTAACTCATAAAAACTCCAGGCAGGTGCACTGGATTTGATTTGTTCAGCTGATTTACAGTCAATGGCCCTTTATCGGCCACACTTCAGACATCCAGGAATTGAATCTTGGTTTGCAAAAGGGAGTTTTTGGCAGGCTCAACGTAATCGCGTTGCATCTAACACCTGCAACATGATTCTCATAAGCAAAGCCAATGCTTGCGTCTGAAGTTTCAAACAAGTCACGTCTAGAAGGCTTAATTTGGCACCCAATTGGACAAGTCCTTCATGCTGAGGTTGTCGTCGGTGTTACCTAACTTGAGTCGCACTAGATGTGGGGAAACATACGTAACACCGGCACTGTAATTGCAACACGCATCATGAGGTTTTGTTGAGTACCAATTCCTCGTTCAAAGCCACTTGATTCCGGAACGGAACTCTGGCCTATACCGAGGACTTCCTGTATTGTATTGAGCTGAAGTAGGAGGTTCAACACGTCGCCAGGCAGGCGGAAAAATAGCTTCCTAGAGGGCTCCTAATGACCCGTCCTCTCTCATAAGCACACAGACAGTCATATACCTAAAATTTTATTGTTGTATTGGCAATTTTCTGTTCATAAACTACTACTGATGTCTCTTAAATAAAGAAGCCAAATGTTTCAACTAAGCACATTTGGTTAGGAGCGAAACAACAAAATGTACCACGTACTATACATATTACTAGACAGATTAAGGCATCCTGTTTATTTTAATTACACTTTATTAAATTTAGCCGAGGTTTTCTTAAGCCCGCTCCACACCAGAGTGGAAACAAAGGAACGTTTCTCCCTAGTCTTTAATTACGTTATAGCGAGCTCAGCTTCGACCTGTGTAGTAGTATACTATATCCTAGAGTTTCGAACCCTCTGCATCGCCGCTGCCGTTATTTTCTACAGCCAGTATCAGTTGAAAAGTTTCGTATATCTCTCTTAACTTCCAGTGAGTTTCCATTCGCAAGGACACATACTGTGGCATGTGTGACACGTTAAGCTGTCGTCACACACAGGAACTTTTGTTCCAATAAAGGCGAGTACACGCGTCTTTCATATCAACGCGTTTGTTGATCCACTTTTCCGAATGTGTCACTGAACCCTTAGCAGATAAGGGTACACTTTTTCAGTTTTATTTCACAACAAATTTGAAGAGATATCCATACCTTGGTCAATGACACTTACAGAGGCAACTGATTTGAGGGCTAACAGTTTTAATTACTTTTTGTGGCGTACACAAAGTTGTGCTGACGACGACGCTACGAAACATTCGGACGACTGAACGCGTTGAGATGACTGACGTGTGAACTCGGCATAACGAGAAATGTTCACGTGTTCCGACTCTCGTGTACACTGAGTATTGTATGGGAGTATACTTACTTCAATAGGATGCGGCGCATCACCCTCGAAGGTATTAGCGCCCATGGGAATATCGTGTACTAAGGGCGCTGATAAACAAATGTACCCACGAATTCAGCTACATGCAAACACTGAACTACAGGGCTAAGACATCTAATTATGGATAATATTAAATGTAAAGCTAGAGATTTTCTGCGCGTGGCCAAACTAAAGAACACTTTGCTTCACGGTCCCTTCAGTTCTTTCCAGCGCTCATAACAGAGTGGGGAACGCTAACCATATGTATGTTAGTGACAGCTATAGCTAAAGTAAACTTTTACCGTAACTATGTAGAAGCATTTACGTGTGGGGCAGCGGTACCACTGACTGTTCCGTATTATTCTAATAGTACCTAGTAACCTGACTTTCGATACAATTCGGAATCAGTATCAATACTTCGAGTGTTTTTAACTGTATTTTTACAGAGCTGCTGAAAAACTGGGCTTAGTGTTTTGTTTGAAAACTAAGGAAAGGCTAATACAGTACTACGAATAAACTAACCATTAATCACTGTACATGTAATTTAAGATGGAGATCACTCACGTAACCGTGTAGGTTTCGTTGCAGTGAACCTCAGCGAGACCTTCCTCCGCCACGGGCAGCATACGGATTATCTTGCGGCCTTGGTGAGCGTAGTCGACGGACTCGACAATCTCCACAGCTGGGAACATGCAGTCCAAGTCGGCTACCACGACCGTCAGCTGTGACGGCAAGTTCATGTGCAAGTCGAAGGCCAGCCCACTCACTACGTACTCGCCTTCTTCTCTGTAACATCGGCGTCGAAATAAACAAGATCTACTTAAACTTTGCTGTCATATACTATGCAGATCAGCGTCAAATGCAATTATCCTTGATCTAATACTTGGTGCAGCCTTGCTGTCAAAATTGGCGGCGAGGAAAATGTGATGAAACGTCGTTGTACTTGCTTCTGTTGCTAATTTTTCTGCAAGATATGTGTTGTAAATGTAGGCTTGAATTGTCGTAAGTTTCGACCCCTGCTAATAAACATTCGGAGTAACAAATTTACGTCCTGTAAGCAAATGTTTGAATCGTTGGTATTAGTTTGGTATTCAACTAGCGACAAAAAGCAGAGATTAGCCCTACGCATACCTCGTAGACCGTCAGCAGTCTAACTTGGATGCAGGCAGTTGTCACAAGAGGATCAAAATTTGGCAAAAAACCATAAAAAAATTTTTATGATCATTGCTATCCCAGATGCAAGGTATTTGTTACTATTACACCCCCACTCAAACTCAATAATTTTACACCTCGATTCGGTTCGATATTAAGTCGCTGAACACGAATTTATAGGTCACACCCGTCGGGAATAAGGAATTTTCAAGATACTAATCCGTTAAGCTCATCAATATACTCATACCCCTGTGCAGTTGGCTAATAATCGTTTAATTAAACGCCAACATAGGATGGACCGATTTTTTTTATAAAATTAAAATTTGCCTAGAAAACACTAAATCATTGTAGAACCTAACTCATTTTTGACCATGTAACATTACTACAAAAGTCTGTACACAAAACACACAGCTATAGATTGCCGCCGGGTCAGCCACTGCATCGCTCGATCGTAGCATCCTACGCGTCATAATCGCACGTAACTTGCAAAAAGCAGCTTAACCAGTTCTCCACTTTGAACCTATCTCAGAGAACAACATCACTGAAGACTGTAAATGGTACATCCGTAAGTTTGACATCCAAATTTGATCCGCACACTTAAAGAAATTTCTTTTGCCAAATTTCCGCCCTTACTCAATGAAATTTCATTCACAACTAAATAAACTTATCCCAGAACTGGTTCTACTAGAAGTGCAGAATGATTTTATTAATCTAGAATGAAATAACCTTAGTTTTGGGGCACTTTATTTAAGGTTTATAAAGACTATTGACTTAGTTTCGTCAAGTTACATGTCATTTTTGAGCTTTAGCAAGAACATCAGTTGCAGCTGATAACAACAGAGCAGCTGTTTTGTTGACAAAGTAGCTTAGCCCGCTGATTTTCATATAAAAATTGAATTTAGTATTGTTGAAACATTCATTGAGTCAGCTTGTAAAGACTGGAGCCTGATGGAGAAGTAAATTCTTCCTCCCGAGTTTACAAAATTGAAACGGTGAAAACCTGTGTGCTTGACAAGAATAAAGTAAATTAACCTTAACTTTGCTTACAATATCAGGTTTATCCATCATACTCAGGTCAGCAAAATCTCTTGCACGTACATTTCAGAAGGCCGTGTTCCATTTACAACTTCATCGTTACTTCACCTAACTCCGCTGCCCCTTTACAATCGACCGTCACCAACAGATCTAATGGCTTAGAGTCGTAGTTGCAATAATTAAGACACGACACGGCTCGCTACTCCGAGGTTGGTGCGGCTCGTGGCTCATTATGGCTGTCTATGGACTAAAGTGCTGCCTCCATAAAATTATTCAAATGATTATTCCATCCACGTTCGATACACCAACTAAGGTGTTATGCGAAACAGTTTTTTTTAACGAATGACAGCTAAGATATTCAAATACACCAATAGAAAGTAATGACTTCGCTTGGTGTTACCATTCATTGATATGACATATCTAGATGTATCAACATGCTATAATTTCTTATATACAACCATCGCTAGTCGTCATGAAGCGTTTCTTCATTTTGAGGTAACTAAATCCTTTCTTCCTCACGACTTACGCAGAGTCCGGAGGAGGCTTGCTGTTGAGGCTGGGGCAACATTTTCCCTCATAAGAGTAATATTCTTGAAAGAAGCATCACTTCTCAGCCATTATTCATGAGATAAAGGCACTAAATTATCCGCGAAGATGTAGCGAAAAATGTATAAACTATCTAAGAGTAATAGTTTCGCAATAAATGTTCTAACTGCCAAAAATTTCACTCTATGTAGTTCTATGCATATCATTTACAGAACAAAATAGGAAGGATAGTTAAAACACTTTTTGGTCAAAACGAGTAAATAAAGTTAGTTTGTAAATTTAAATTGGTCACCCAAAACACATTCTCCTTTATTTTTGTATTAAGTAAGGGATACTACGTTAAACTTCACGTCTGAGTTTGTGCTGCCATTCCATTAAAGTATGATACGGTAGTACACAGGTAAGACCTAAGAGAAACTCATCGGTGTAAATATGTAAGTTGCAAAGCTTGAAACGATAATGCCATTTCAGGCAGAAATAATTCATGGCAAATCAATGGTATGCTAGCTATCAGTGCTTCACTTTACGAAAGTTAAACTAATAACCAGGTACCTCACGTTGAGCCCGCGTTACATCACTGTACAATAGCCTCTAGCTCATAGGGATGGTTGTCGCAAGACCGACGTCAGCTACGTCTCTTACAGAAGTACCAGAGGTCATTTCCGATGTAGGAGTTACTCTCCACACCATTGGAACCAGCCACGGTCCGAACGGTACCTTCTGGAGGTCAGACGATTGGACTTTGAACAAACTCTGCCCCCAATATACAAAGATATTTATTTATCTGAATATACTCGGATATAGCTTGAGAGGATAAAATTTTAATGTGTTGCTGCCTTTTACCCAACTTTCTATACGCTACGCCAATCTTTCTCATACTGCACGCGAAAATGTCGAGGGCAGATGCAGCCAATTTACTACGAAAACTTGTCAATTTATTATGGTTGAGCGTAGATTTCTATCTTTAAGATATCTATCTAAAAAGAACCCATTACCACGTCATTTGTATCGTTGGCGCAGTAACTGCCTTCTTGCTTACATAAAATTTTACAAACTCAGGCACAATAACAGCATTAGCCGAGCTTGAGGTCTCCAGGTGACGTTTCAGAGCGAGATGCGCAGAACAGTCGTAAACTGGTCAAGTGATAGGGCTACCTGTACGTGATTATACCATGGACGAAAGGTATCTCGAAAGCCTCACGGAGGCAAATGTAACCTCCGATGAACCTTCTTCGACCATGAAGTGTTACTCTCCATAACACAAATTGTGCATACCTAACCAATATAGTCCTAGTGTATCCTGTCGATCCTATGCTGCACGGGGAGGAGACGAATGTGGCCTAGACACCGCTCTGGAAGCATCCCAATCAAACTATTATAGATTGGGTTATATCACTGTGTAAAGTTTAAAATCAATTTCTAGGGCGCAGACTATTTCAGCCAGCGCAAGCTTAGAAACGTTTTTTTCATCTTTAATCAGCGTTTATCTGTCACAACTGGAGTCGTGTTGTTCGAAGGTAACACTTACGCGTATGTGTGGGTGAGGTCAACAGGGGCTGTTTGAAGAGGGCCCATGTACTTTGCATCGGCGTGGGTGGTGTCACAACGCATAGGATATCCGTAGCTCTCAACTGGACTCCCGTCTCCCCAGTCAATGATCAGGCAGGATACGGGAGTGAGGATGTCGTACGCGGCCTGTATTGTCTTCGGCACATTCTGAGACAAAACTTTCGTATGAGGGTCCAGAGATTTCATGCTACTTACAATGTTGTTCAGTCGCTAGTTTAGCTTGTATCTCGATTTGCTGTATTGTAACTCCTGCCACATTTATCAAGCTACTTGCGAATTGTACCTCATTTATCTTGTACCTCGAATTACTACGAGGTTGTAAAAAAACTTTTTTCCAGCAAAAAATAGAGGAGACAAGCTAGAGAATCTTGTAAAGTATGTTACATCTTTGCTAGACGTTGGTACAATTTTTAAGTGGCAACAGAACTCAAGTTTCAACGTGTAAACTGTAAACTAAGAAAAAACGCTTGTATAATCCACCTGCGGATTGGTTGTTCGTTGAATGGCAGATGCAAAGCTACAGCATTGTTTGTTCCCCGAAAGGAAGACATAAAGAGACTGTTTATTGGTTATAGTAGTGAACTGTGACTTTCAGTCACAAGGCAGATACAATACTGCCTTGCATGGTCGTTGTAGGGTGCAACATTGCTAGGCTTAGGATATTGTAAATGTTAGTTAATCTGGGCCCTGATGTGAATGTTATTGGAAACAAAATAATTATTTGCAGAACAGATGATTCGGTTTATGTTATAAACAAATACATACATTGGAAACAAAATTCAAAATATAAAAAGCAAAAGCAAAAACACCATACGAAACTTTCGGGCAGAGCCGTCTCACAAATGAGGCCCCAGAATGTCATAAAAGCTCGACGCGCTCTCCGTTATGTTACATTCGTTAGGGAAAGACACCAGTACTGCCTAATGGATTTATACCAACAAGATTAGACCATAACAAGAACTCGCAATGACACAACAATGCAGTAGAGGTTCTACTATCTGGGACATGTATCCTCACCTTCATAAACTTTAAAATCTTGTAGAACTCCTAACATTTAGAGGTAGTATCGAAGATAACTGTCTCTACATCTAAGTGCAGTGAATAAGCACAGCGAGAGTGAACAGTGCTACATAGTACTGTACATTAATTTCATATGAAGCTTCAGATTATTTCATAACTATAATATTTCAAGTAGGCTCTTGGTTGTTATTGCCCTGAAAATTGGAATTACGAGCTAACACCTGGCATTTTGGTAGCTGACGCTTTAATTGCCTTCCCATTAGACTACCCGTAACATGAGTTCTAATAATCAGAGAAACCTAAACAAAAATACTAATAACTAGAGCACTCTGAGAACGCATACCTCCGGCAAGCAAGGCAAAGGTAACGAAATATGCAAATTGGTGCTGAGACCATTATTTTCTTTGTATCTTCACCGAAATGCAATCATGCGTGCATTTTAACAGTATTAACAGTTTCACTACTTTCTTTGAAGATCCGTTCATATTTTTTTAGTTATGCTGCGAAAAAATATATACAAACATTAGTCGAACTCACAAACAGATCAACCGATCATCATCAAAATTTAATCATTTGTGTCTATCAACATTACCAACAACTCATGTAGATTTCATAAATATCCATTGATAACTTTTTGAGTTATTGTGCTAACAAGCATAACATTAAAACAGCGACAAACTAAGCGACAGATAAACAGATCATCACAAAAAATTGGTATTGACTCTTCGTGGTATACCTAACGAAGCATGTAAATTTCATGAAAATCCGTCGAAACCTTTTTGAGTTATGGCATTCGGAAAAATGAGATAGACAAACAAATAAACAAACAAACAAACAAACAAACAAACGGATCTTCACCAAAAGTTAATCATCTACTCTTCCTAACATATCTAACAATCCCTGTAAATTTAGCTAAAATTCGTTCATAGCTTTTAAAGTTACGCTGGTGACAGACAGAATAACAGACAGATAGACAAACCCGACGAAAACACAACCTTCTTGGCGCAGGTAACTAGAGCACTCTGACGGCTCATACCTCCGCGGAACATAGCGACGTTAACGAAAAATTTAAATTAGCTCTGAAACCATAATTTTCTTTACTTCAACAGCAAAATCTAACCACTTGTGCCTTTTGATAGTATTAACAGTTTCTGCAATTTTCTTGCAGATCCGTACATAACTTTTTGATTTATGCTGCTATCAAACAGTATGGAAAACATAAGTCAATTTAACACACACCAAACCGACTGATCTGATCAAAATTTAATCATCTATGAATCATTACCAACAATTTCTGTAAATTTTATAAATATCCATTCAGAACTTTCCGAGTTATTGTGCTAACAAGCATAAAATCAAACACGGCGACAAACGAATCAATAGATCATCATAAAATTTGGTCATTTACTTTTCGTCACGTAAGTTTCATGGCAATACGTCCACAACTTTTTGAGTTATGGTGTTAAGAACAAATAGGCAGACAAACAAACAGATGAACAGATTTCCACCACAAGGTAATCATCAGTTGCTATTAACATGCCTAACAATGCCTGAAAACACTTCCTAAAAATCGATTCATTACTTTTTGAGTTGTCTTGGTAACAGACAAATAAAGAAACAGACATGCAGACAAACACGACATAAGCATAACTTCCTTGGCGGAGGTAATAATTTCTTCGTTGCGTCGTAGCGAATGCGTTGTAGAGCAGAAAAAAAAAAATTCATCATTGTATATCATCGTGGTCGATTAACATCATACCTTCGGGCATAAAGAATAATTCGAAATTCTCATAAATTCTAACAATACAAAAATTTCATAAAAATTATGCACATGCATACTGCATGAATTGTACTTTAGCAACCCGTGTAACTCACAATTTCTTAGCAACAGATTCGAAGCAATGGCCATAGAAATAGATGCCCGTAGCATCCATATAAAGTTTTTGACAGCCCTCATTGTAATAACCACATTACTAGGAAGGTTAAGAAATCAAAGAACAACTGAATAAATAAAATAAAATTATGAAAATAACGCAAAATGAGATTGCTCTATTAGCCATGAACTAAAATCACATGGCTAACCATGAGGTAAAAATACCAGGGCAGCAGCAAAATGATTTTATAAAATGGCGTTATGGTGCGGAAACATCTGCCCCCTACTAGAAACTATCTCAAGCTGTATTTAGTGGCTATGCCTCGAATTCCACATCGCACCCCATGGCACACCACTTCATTGCTGCCTATGTTACACCACTTCATGGCTGCCTACGTTACACCACTTCATGGCTTCCTATGTTACACCACTTCATGGCTGCCTATGTTGCACCACTTCATGGCTGCCTATGTTACAGCACTTTATGGCTGCTATGCTATATCACTTTACGGTTTCTTATGCTATATCACTTCAATGACGCCTATGTTACATCACTTCATGGTTGCTTATGTTACAACGCTTCATGGCTGGTTGGCTGCCAGTGTTACGGTTACACCACTTCATCTCGGTCCCTACTGCCTTTTGAAAGCTTCTCTAATGAGATTGCGTCAGAGCTGTCGCTCCTGCAGTAGCAGCTCTGCGCTGATTTTCTCCGTAACCTGCTTAAGTGATATTGTATTGAAAACCTGAGTATAGCACCACAGCCAGAAGCCTCTGCTCTACAGTACGCGACTTATTATCTAATACTAACCGTTGCAAAAAAAAAAAAAAAAAATGCATACTGCAATCTGCTGTAATTTTGTTATTATAAAACTTTTACAGCTATGCATGGGTGTACCAATCCATATCGAATAAAAAAGAATTAGATAAAATGCATCTACTAAAGTATGAGTTGCTACACAAAAATGGATACAACAATGTCTGTTGTTGTCAGGCCCAAGCAGCAACTGCTCCAGGCCACTCTGGCTACTGTCTAGAACCTAAAGCTTCATTAGCTCTATGGTCTGTCATGAGTTACTTCGTAACGCTGGAGACTGACAGCCAGCACCAGTAACATGAATCTGGTCGTAACTTTCCAGCTTAGCTGTCCACCACCTCACAACTTTTGCAATACTAGACAATCTCAAGGGACACATGAAAAATACTGGCTGTTTCTTAGAATCTAATATAACAACTGAAATTGCGTAGCACATACCGGTTTCGCAAGAGTCATGTCGTCCTCGAGTCGAAAGTTGGCGATCTTGTTGACGAGTGTGATGTTGATGGGAGGCGAGTCGACCCAGCCTTGGACTGAGTTGTAGCCACTCACGATCAGCGTTACGTTGCCTGACTGCGCAAGTGTTACGCAACAGTTTATCATTATAACTAGAGGGCCCGCGCCGTCAAAAATATCAGCGAAGAATAATGAAGACCCTTTTTCATTGAGCATGTTTTTGTTGCTAATGTGGCTGAAGGATGCCCTGCTGCAGTGGACTCATATTGTCATAAAAAATCGGTGCTCTCTTCTTCAATTCATCTAAGCTAGACAATCATCCCCCACCTTCGGTGAATACAGTATATCTCCATTACCAAGCAGCAAAAAATTGAATATAATTAAATCCCGCGGCGCATCCGTGATACCGAAGAACTAGTCTTCAGTACATCAAGTTTTCCTCTTGAAGCGAAAACTGCTCCGTCAAAGAAAGACAGCAAGCTAGAAGAAAAAATTGTGTTTGTTGCCCTGTGAAAAATCATGGCTTCGGTATTCACCTTCATACATCAAAACATATGTTTAGTCTCAGTAGATGATGAACGAAATCCACACGTACCATGATTTTACACGGCGCAGTAGACACAATTCTAGCTTGCTGTCCTTCTTTGATGAAGCAGTATTCGCTTCAAGAGAATAACTTGGACGTACTGAAGGGTAACCCTACGGTATCTGTGATACGCTGCGTAAAATGTAGTGAAAAGTCAATGCTTTGCTGCTTGATAACGGAAGATTTTTCCGCATGTACAGAAGGTGCGGACAATAGTGCTGCCTAGATGAACTGAAAAAGAGAGTACTTATTGTTTATGACATTTTGAGTCGGTTGTTACAGCGTATTCTTCAGAAACATTAGTGACAAAAGCATATTCAATGAAAAAGGGCATTCAGTAATTCCTCGCTGTCATTTTCTACAGCGCGGGTACTCAAGGTTGAACATAAGCGATGAGTGTTCCCGGCGTGCCACCTGCTGAGTAACAAAACCCTTCTTTCCTTTCTCTGGCAAGGAGAAGAATAATATATATTTTTTCCAGGCAGCCAAACATTACCAAAAAAAAATAATTTCCGCTCCGTCTCATGGATGCGCTTGAATATAATGTAAGGTAGGTCAACATTTTTCATCAAGTTGGAAGCTAATTAAGTGATGCATCAAAATCATCTGTGGGAAGAAAATAAGAATCAGGATGTATGCGAGTGCTAAGAAAAACTTCACATAACTTGAGTGCGTCGATTTTAACGTTGGAAGTGAGAGAAGTGTTTTCAAATATAATGTTGCCGTATACTTTTGCCACAGTCTGCAACGTGGCTTAATTTTCGCTTGTTTTTTTCAAACGTGACAGGAAGTGGAGAGATAAGCATATAAATAAATAGATCAATAAACCACGGTCGTTATTACATTGTAGATTTTCTCACAGACTGGTTGCCCCTATTCTGTGGTTTTATTATGCTAATAAGAGAAGCTGCTCTGAGCACGCCAGACAGTATAGTAGGACTGTCTGTAATTACGAACAACTGTGCCATTAGGAAGAAAGTGAGTGGCACGATTTTTTATCGACTGTATCTATGACGCACAGTTTGTTATTTACACCTGGTGTTTGAAACAAAGGTCGCTCGGAAATATAATTTATTTCCCTATACATTATCACACAGATAGTATTATTTATTCTATATAATCTCGGTAGACTATGGTATTGAATTTGAAGCAACTTCAGCTGAGGTCCCTCGAGTAGATGGTTATGAGTAGAGCCCGGATTTCTATGCCCTTAAAAATAGGCGAAATAGCCATAAAAGTCTAGGCAAAATAGCGCCATAAAATATGCTCTTATATGCTCTTATACCCTCTTTTCTATGCTTTATATGCTCTTATT
>LQNS02001578.1:154650-168213 GCA_001587735.2 Parhyale hawaiensis | reverse complement strand
TCTACTGCGGGACCCGTGGCTGCTTTACACTTGATGTGCGATAGCCTGCCAACATAGTACAACACTCAGTCCATTAAGGAAAAAATTTATTCATGTCGCTGAAAGTACTTATTGCCTTGAGATGGAATTATATTAGATATTGAAGAATGTGATGAGAAGCACAAATAAAGTTCTTTTTTTTTTTGTTAGTTTACGTCATTTTTCTAAGCAGCGCACTTGCACTTGAAAAATGCAGTTTAGAATGATGCAGTTGAGAACAGCTTTGTTCGAACCGTATTATGGATACGATCGGATTTTCCCATATTTGGATCGTCATGCATACCCAGCAACGTGAATATTACAATATATGAAATTTGATATCATGGTAGGTATGATACGTGCAAAATGAGAGCAGCACCATTAGAGTCAAATGAGTTTTGAATATTTCGTGAAGTCTTGCGACTTTGCGCAGAATTTATGAACAATCTACAGTGGATCTTTAGAGATAGTTTAGGAGAACAACTTAGACGGTTTCGGTTATCTCACTTGTCAGCATTTTACAAAAATATACTCAGAATATGTCAAGATCAACTTATTTGCTTAGGAAACAATGCTTTGAATTAAAACCAGACTCTTTTAATGTGAGCATGTCTCATTTTTCCTGTTTTCAAAGTTGAACATCCTTTACTACAGAACAAAGTTAAGTAAACATAAAATGTGTCATCTCGGATGAAGTTTCAATATTTGCAGATTTGTTCATGCTAGCTTCATTTTCTTACTTAGTATTTCAGAAACGTAATCAGAACCCCAAACTTACATCATTTCAAAAAATCTCAATATTATAACATTTACAGTGTATTTTAAGCCTTAAGGGAAATATTAGTGAGTGTCAACATATAAACAAAGGATTCACAATTATTTATATTTCAAAAATATTTGGTGATCGAGCAGCAGCATTAGTAAAGTTATTGAGAAATAGATAGGTGCCAGAAATTTGTTTCCGGCTCATTAGTCAAAATAAGTTGACGACTTTGCCTGCTCTTAAACTCGTAGATCTTTCCTAGAGAGAGCCGGTACTTCAATGACGGAGCGAATGATAAGTTTATCATTTCATAAGATATCACAGTAAGTTAGAACACTCCGAGAGCCCATACCTCCGCCATTCAACGTTGTGTAAATGAAAATTTCAAATTCAGCCTGCAACGTTGCAGGCTTTTCTGTCTCTCATCACCAAAAGATGGTCATTTGTGTTTGAGATCATTGACGATTCTTGTTCTTGACGATCTGTCCCCAACATATGTTGGATTATGTTCTGACAAGCATAAAAACAAGCGTAGAGGCGAACAGATAAACACTCACAGATGATCGCAAAAATTTAGTCAGGTGCTTTTCTTAACGTATCCCAACATTCCTGCATATATCAAGATTCGACCGTAACTTTTCGAGTTATGTTCCCAAGAAAATTAGGTAGACGAGCAAACATAAGGTGGTGGCAATAATGATAGCACAATTCAGAATTTTTCGATAACTTAGAAAAATACTACCCCATATCATGTGAAATTTTGACATAATAACCTTATTTCAACTAGTTACCTATTTCTTATCATAGTTTCCCTCTAAACTATTTTATTAAACTTTTATGATGAAAAGTATAAATTTGTGTTGGAATTTGGGTGGAAATAAAGATAGCAAAACTTGAAAAAAAAAATACATTTCCGCGTTACTACATCCAGATTAGAGAAGAAAAATGTCAAAACAAACCGGCGTCGCCATATTGGACAGTTGCTCCCCACGTTGTAACCTCTATATTTGGAAATTAACCCATTTCTTAGCATGGAAAGACAGTGTGGGTTATCTGAAAAGGAAAAGGGTCAAATAAGCGCATTAAATGAAGAAGGATACACTATATCTGAGATTTCTAGGAAGCTTAGCTGATCTAGAGAAGTGGTAACTAACTTTTTGAAGAACCCAGAAGAATACGGAAAAGAGAAGTCTCCTGGCCGTCCTTCAAAATTGAGCTCTACAGCCCGCCGCCAACTTCTCCGTGAGGCGTCTCAGGCAGGAGACGGGTCAAAAAGCCCGCAAACATCCTTGCAATTAAATGTTACACCGAGAGGAGTGCGACAGATCCTGGGTTCATCTAAGAACTTCAGTTATAAGAAGAGAAAAACTGCACCAGCACTCATGAAAGCACACAAGGCAAAACGCAAAGAATGGTTTCGAGAAAAAGTGCAATGGAACCATGAAAATTGGTCTAATTTTATTTTTTCCGATGAAAAAAAAAATTAACCTAGACGGACCTGACGGTTCTCAATACTACTGGCATGATCTTAAAAAGGAGGACAAAATTTTCAGCAAACGACCTTTTGGTGGCGGATCCCTTATGATCTAGAGAGCATTCTCCATCAAGGGCAAGGCGAATTTGGTGATGATGGAAGGTAGACAGAATGCTCAGAAGTACACAGAGGTCTTAGAAACTAGTCTTCTCCCATTTAAACTGATAAACATCAGCAAGAAGCGGTGTTGCAGCAAGACAATGCCGCCATTGACACAGCGAGGTTGACCACAAATAGGTTTAGCGCCCATAATCTCGCCACTTTAGCTTGGCCTGCTGAGTCACCCGATCTAAACCAAATGAGAATCTTTGGGGAATACTCTCACGGCATGTTCACGCCAATGTTTGACAATTTCAGGATAAAGAAAGCTTCTGGCAGACTATAAATTATTATTATGAAAATTCCACGCCCAGGTCGCCACGGACAAGTAGTACAACCCAAATGACGCAGTTTAAAACACCGGGAAGCCTGAAACGCTGCTAAAAAGAATCCAGCAAAAAACATTAACTGCTGACTTAAAGGCCTGCAGGCCAAACACGACCGAAAGCCGACGCCGGCAACGAATTCCAAACCCCAACAGACCAGGGCACAAAGCACCGATTGAACTGACGAGTCCTGCATCTAACAGTCTCTAAAGTGAAAGAGTGCGCGTCAACCGCAGCACGTGTAATCCTCCTTGAGACCTTGAGGGCTGGGACAGATGAATACAACCAATGTCTTTTATTGTTGTAAACCTTAAAAAACATACAACGGGGAGATTTCCCTAGCAGTATCAATCGCCGGAAGATCACTCCAAGCTTAGGGGCGAGAACATCAACAAGCTGCTTATAAAACAGAGGAAACATACCCACCGGGTCCACACCCCCGTAAGGAGGCTATCCCTGAAGAAATGCTCGCTAATTTAATTAATTCTATGAATAACCGATGTGTACAGGAGTTGCAATCAAAAGGCAACGCTTGTAAATATTAGGAATGATTTTTTTTCCTTTCATTGTTTTCTAAAATACAGTTTTTCCCATATGTGCTATCTCTATTTCCACCCGATTTGCACCCACAAACTAATATTTTCGTGGTAAAATTTTGAAAAAAAAACAACGAATACAATAATGATTATAAGGAATCTGTAACTAGTTAAAGTAACATTATTCAGTTAAAATTTCAACTATATTGATGCAGTATTTTTAAATTTATAATAAAATTTCAAAATGTGCTATCATTATTGCCACCACTTTAAACGGAGGGTCAGTCTCTCACCAAAAGTTTATCATCTGTTCCGCCAAACATAACATTCTCCGCAACTTCTATAAAGATCCGTTCTTCAATTTTTGAGTTACTTTGGCTGCAAACAAAGAAACCAATAGAGTGAAGGGCAAAGACAAATTCTGACAAAAACATTGCCTCAGTGGAGGAGGCAAATTAATTTTCCGCGTTTATCACTACAATCTCAAACGACATCGTGCGTGGAAGTTAGCTTTAATTTAGAGGCGTGGGATTGGTTATGCTCTGAGGCGGGTTGTGTTAGAGAGTAAAAACTCACTGACATTTTATTTGCTCCGTCACTTCTTGCCTAGATTCTTTTGTTATTATTCTGGTTTTGCTGGAAAATTCAAAAAAATCATAATTTCATAAACAACAGCAACGTCTCCATTCTTAAGACACGCTTTGCCTCGGATTAACCTACTATGATGTACTTTAGCTTACTTAATACTCGTCTTCCGTTCTTACAATGAACGTTTCACAACACGGGCAAGAGTTTCAGTTTCCTGGAATAAATGTAGCTCAATTAGGAACTGAAACTAGAGAAAAAATAGTGATTGCTGAAACTCAAAAAGCAAAGGCATACAGTTATTTTTAATATCACTTCAAGAAACTATTTTTAAGTTTGGATAGAATGCCAATTACCCCATTCTCAACACTCTTACTCTGAAGGAAGATAAATTCAAATTATTTTCGGCTTCCGCTTTGCCCCAGCACTCAGTGCACTGTAAAATACCTAGAAAACGATTACATGCTCAAATCGGAGATGGTCATATAATTATGACCATCTCTCTTACAAAGTACTTACGTCCACGAACGTGGTGTTGAAATAGAAGGTCTCGTACGGTATTTGGTTGCCAATTAAGACCGTGTTGCTAGGCAGCATTGTTAGTTTCCATTGTTCTCCCTCGCCTGCAAAGTAACGCTTACCGTCAAAGAATTCATTTGTCACCTCTTAAGAAAATAATCTTACGCACATCGTTCCAAAGTTTACAAGTGCGTAGCCCTTAAATATGTTTTGGTTTTACACTTATCTACTGAAGATAATTTTGAGGATTTGACAAGTTGAGAAGTAATATGACTAGCACACTAAACTAAACTTCAAACAGCGTCGGATCATGAAAATGCATCGTACCCACAGCATTTCAAGAGTTAGCCCGACAATTTTCCAATACATGCATATAACAGTATTAACATTCAGCAACTCAGTCATGTATGAAAGTTTAGCTCAAAAATTGTTAGCTAAGAATTTCACGTGAGTGGCAATGTACATCGTGCAGGCATTTTTTTCCAAATCTCACCAAGTGCAGGGCCAACCGTACAACTTGGCGTACCTGTTTCGGCTGATGGGTAGATCAGCACGCGATGGTCGACAATGTAGACATCTCCTTCCGTACCTGTGCCATCCATTTCCTCTCCTTCTTGTACCCATTTTACTTCACCAGATACGTTGCGTATCGCTTCCTTAACTTCATACTAAAAAAAAAAATAGAGCACTTTGAGAGCGTATTCCTCCGCTAAGCAGAGAATGTTAGCGAATAATTCAAACTGATCCAGCAGCAAACGCCCTAACACTATAATATAATGAACATTCATCAAATACACAAACCGATCATCACGAAAATTTAATCATTTATACTTTTTTACATTTCTAACTATTCCTGCAAATTTCCTACAGATCCGACAGCTTTTTTAGTTATGTTGCTGATAAACACTGTTCAAACACACAATCGGACGAACCGATCATCACCAAAATTAGTCATTTACGTCTTTTAACATCTCTAACAATTACTGTGAATTCCATTAAAGACCGTTCGTAACTGTCTGAGTTGTATTGCTAGTAATAATAAAATCAAATAGAGGTAACCAAAGAAACGGCCCGAACAATGATCCCAAAAATTTGATAATTTGCTCATCGTGATATATTTAACAATTCACGTAGATTTCATGAATATCCGCTCATAACTCTTTGAATTATGGTACTAAGAAAAAAAAAAAAAAACCGCACCAACAAATAAACGGTTGAGCGGATCTTCTAAAAAGCTAATCATCTGTTCTTCATGATATGCCTAACAATTCCTGTAAATAATTGATCCAAGTTCTTCCCATTGCAATTTAAGTTATCTTGAAGACAGATAGACATATTCGACAGAAACATAACCTCCTTCATGGGGGTAATTGACGTACAGCTCAATATGTATGTAGAATGGGCAGGGTGTGCAAGGGGATTTTATCAGGACTCGTAAAGCTCTAGTAAGACCGACGAAAACTATTGTCAAAAACCCTGCTGAAAACCCTGGTGAAACTTCAGACCTGGACTAGGTATATTTTAACCATTGAAAATGTTATCTAAGAGTTAAACTGCAAACATTAGTGGTTTCAGGGAGAAGTGCATTACCATGCTAATAATTGAAAGTAGAAAATGAACACAAATCGATAATCAGTGTTAGAATTACACTCTTAAACGCCGGTGTGAGCATGGCACAGTGATTATTTATTTACATTCGCTGTACAACTGTATTTACGGTAATACATGTATAGGGTAGATTGATAATTGTATGTATATCAATAGAAGACACCTGATTGGTGTTGGATGTACTACTGTGTGTATGCTGTGCAACAACGCCACAGCATTGCATCTGCATCATCAAATCATTCTCTTCCTCTCGATGATAGTAGTGCTGACCGTGGTTTGTATTGTCATAAATTGTGATGTATAAATAGCATTATAAACTAGAGCACTCTGAGAGCGCATTCATCCGCCAAGCAAGGCAACGGTAGCAAAAAATTCAAATTGGCTCTGAAACCATAATTTTCTTTGTATAAACTACAAAATCGAATCATTTGTACCTTTTGATAGTAATAAAAGCTTGTGCAATTTTCTTGAAGATCCGTTCATAACTTTTTGACTTATACTGCTAACAAACGTTATGACAAACATGAGTCCAACATACAAACGAACAAACAGATCTGCACAAAAATTTAATCATTTGTCTTTTAACATTACTAACAACCCCTATAAATTTCCTAAAGATCCATCCATTATTTTTGGTGTTATTGTGATAACATGCATAAAATTAAAAACAGTGACAAACGAACGAGCGAAAAAACGGATCATTACCAAAATCTGGTCATTACTCATTCTTATATACCTAACAACTCATGTTTATTTCATCAAAATCCATTCATAACTTTATTGAGTAATGGCATTGAGTAAAATTGAGGCAGACAAACAAACAAACGGATGGACATATCTTCACCAAAAGTTACTCATCTGTTTCTCCTAACACACCTAACAATCCCTGTAAATTTCGTCCAAATCGGTGCATCACATATTGAGTTATATTGGTGACAGACAGACGAACAGTCATTCAGAGAGACCGACAAACACGACGAAAACATAACCTCCTTGGCGGAGGTAATAATCACACTCTCCAATCATAAACTCATTCAGTGAAAAACCATACACCTGACACCAGGCCATACTGTGAGCACTTTAGAGTAGTTGGGACTCGCGCTACAGTGTAACGCGAGGCCCATGAGGAAAGATGATGCAATAATGCAAAGGCACTGCATCATCATTGATTTAGCATTCTAATTAATATGTGCTCTTGCCAGGTTTTACCATGTTGAACATCGCCAGGCTGGTAAAACCGACAAAAAGTACCATGAGGCCTAATTTGGCGAACCCTGAGAATGGGAATTCTTTTGTAAAAAAGATATTTGGTCAAAAATACAATTCGCCGTGAAAAAGCTAGCTCTGAAACTTATGACGTCCTAAGACCTCAACCCGAAATACCAATGCGCACCCCACCCACAGGGTATAATAATAGTAACGGGCAAGCCAGGCAGAAATTAGCAGAACTGGTGGGGATGGGACTTGGTGAGGCGGCTAGACTCTCGGTTACTAGAGTGAAATGGCAGCTTTACAATGCTAGCTGATAAAAGGTGGTACAGCGTGTACCTCTGACAGTGTGTACCTCTGCTACAACAGTGAGGTAATGACGGACCTCACTGATCAGCATGGCAGTCACTACGGTTAGATTCAATACCTCAGTAACAGTACGATACACGTACCTCCGTAGTAACTGTGGTGGTAGAGACCTCGTTGGTCAGTATGGCAGTTACTACGGTTAGATTCAATACCTCAGTAACAGTACGATACACGTACCTCCGTAGTAACTGTGGTGGTAGAGACCTCGTTGGTCAGTATGGCAGTGACGCTGTGGTTGCCTGCCACCGACACGATGGTGTCACTCCACGTGAGCGCCACCGCAGCTCCGCTGGCCCCGCCAGGGGGCGACGTGCCGTCGTACGTGCCGAAGTCGTGCACGAAATCCGCTGTCATAAAATATTTGACACGAGATAGAGACTTGCATAGAATTATTGGCCTGCATTGTAAAACAGCAGATTTAAATTAAAGAAATAGCATAGAAATACAGACTTTACCTTCACAATGTTATACAGTATTATTATTCCCACATCGAGCTTCATAGATATGAATAATAATTTCAGGAAATATGAAAAATTCCCCAGGAAACTTGAAAAATCAATGCAAGACTTACATTTCTTGACCTGTTGCAAAGCATATCAAGTCACGCCAATATTTCTCCGCTTCCGCTTGTACCGACAGTCACTGCAGAACAGCCAACTGTACAAATCCTGGCAATCTAAACTCTTGGACTTGGAAATTCAAACTCAGTATAGCAACATCGTCATCCATACATTTTCGACTAACCAGATTAAAAATTCATTTTCATTTCTTGACTACATCAGTCTAGTTCACTTTGTACAGTCCAGCATCAAGAAATTCATAGATAGAACCAAATTTTTCATATTTTCGCTCAACATTGACACACCGGGTTGTCCATATCTGTTAAATATTGTAGCTGCTATTGATATACTGATAGGGAATCTAATTTTCAAAAGGTACTCTCGACGCTTGTCACTGGGGTTAACAGAAAACACTCGTTCTCGATCCTCAGGACAAGGTTTTGTAGCCACTGCTACGATCAATTTAAAGTCAATGCTATAAAAACTCTACTATTCAGGGCATACCATTTGTCCTACTCCTACCTTACCTTCTCGAACGAATTTGACTTTTCCGAACTTTCTTCAAAAATAACGGTTATCCGCACCATCTTCTGGAACACTACTGCAAGTTGTTCCTAGACAAACTGTTCGATACCGGCATTAGCAAGCACTCTTTCCCGAAATTAGACTTCTTTCATTCGCTTCCGTACTACAACAAAGCCTCTGTTAGCGCTACAAACGCATCGAAAACGTTCCTCTCCGAAGCTTACCCACATATAAACTTCAAATTTTCATGCAGAAACACATTTACCATAGGGCTCTCCTTTAAGCTTTAAGACAAACCACTCACACCGCATCTGTCAAGTGTCAACTACCGTTTCAACTGCAGAGGATGCAATGCCACGAACATTGGTTGTATTGGACATTTCAAAGCCCGCATTGACCAACATTTAGGTGCATCCAGCCGAAACGGTCTATCCCTTGCAAAACCTTCACATTCAGCTCCCCGCCTACATGCTGAGCAAAACGACCATCCCATCAGCAAAAATGACTTCTGAATCGTTGACTCTTCTAATCCAATCGAACTCACAACATTAAAATGCCTTTATATCCACAGAACAAGACCTAGCCTAAACATTATGACCTAAGCTGTACCTCTTCACACTATCCTCGACTAACTAACTCCACATCTGCCGACTGTACTGGAGCTGGCATCTGGCCAAGTCTCACAGCTCTGTTCATTCACTTTTTAGGCTATAGCCCATGACTGGCAATTTTCCTCCCGACTGTACATGTTCTTTTCTCACCGCATCCCATATCGCCCGACCATTATATAAGGACCCCAAAAGCGCATCACGCTCATTATCCTTTTGGCTCTCCTCCCGATAGCATCAGCCCAGATCTTGCTCTATTATAATAAAATTAGTCCTATTAAATTCCTTTAGCTTTACATATTTCAGATGATGGGATATAAAGCATCCCGAAACGTTAAATTTTAGTTTTACAGTCTACTTTCTATTCATTATTTGTAATTTTCCATAGGATAGTACTATACTAAATATTTCAGATCCTGCTACTATGTCAAGGATCAGGTTGTTTCCTCGCTATATAATTGATTATCAATCGTGATAACAAGTTTTGAAATGAGAAACGAATAGACAGAACTAATAAATATGTTTTATTAGTATAGAAATATGCGATGTCGGTAAATGGAGAATTGAAGAGTCGCAGGGTAAGGTGAGTCAAGATTATCACATCTGATCCTCTTGATGTGACCACGTAACAAATTACAATGTCTCTATCCTAACCTCAGCTCATTTAACGAATAGTTTGTTGAATGTTACTATAAAATCTTTGCGGAAACACCAAGCTTCTGTTCTGTCGAGTTATTAGCTAAGTCCGTCGTTCTGAACTTCTTTTGAGGTACCGAACCCCACATGTTTCATACATGCATTCATCAAACCCTTCGTTATTCTAAAATAAAATGTGTGTTTTTCTTTAAATTCAAAACATATGTAAAGAACTGTATGTCGCATTAGTGCATAAACTGTACCATGCCTGCTTTGCACCCAAAATCACTGCATTTAAAGAACAAAACCATGTAGCAAAACATGAATTTTACATATAAATAAAGCATAGTGAATAGTTACTACAAAGCAATGTAACTTAAGCTGTTGCCTCTCAGAGACAATTTTAAAAATGCGCGAGTTCACCTTGGTAAACAAAGTTTTCCTTTACTCCTTTTTTATGTCTGTAATCCTCGAAAAGGACAGCTGACCAAGATATGTTTTGACAAACGCTAGTATTTATCTCGAGGAATCTCTAAGCAATAAGAGAGTACGCTACGACTTGGTGACACTATAATGTTAAGAGCGTTGTTGTTCTTCTGAAAGTGTTGCTGTTGAACAAGAAGTTGCAGCAGCTCAATGATCTCGTAGCGGTATTCTTCATTGACATCAGAGGCGTGTTGTAATCACTATTTCTGCGTTACCGGTGTTACACCGATGGCCTTGCCACTTGTGTTACATTCACAACTCAAAAAGCGGGAACGGCGATTGCGACGCGGGCTAGGATGCTGCAGGTCACCGCGCACAAGCGCCTATTTCGAATAAATAGAATGCGCACTAAATTCCTTTGAATACGGAAAAAATTAATTCCGTAAACCAGAATAAGTATATGATCCCAGTTACTTCCACCTTCCATTGACAAAATTTCATTTAAAATGGAATTTAATTATTGCTTAGCTTACTCCACTCGCCGCTAGATAGCGCTCTCATGACCACTTTTCGGGTTACCGTAACCACTTTCAGGTTGCGGTAGCCCGATTAGATGGTGATTACACCACGCCTCGGCTGTAGCGACACTAAACGTTGACTGTTGTCATACCAGCGCCAAGGAGACCAGGGCGTCACGCATCGTACGACTGGTGTGAACCATACCACCGAACCCGTGGGGTTCGATCGAACCCAGGTTAAGAACCACTTGTCTGAGTAGATCCATTGCACCATGTGGCTGACGAATGTTGGAGGTTCCCCTCTTAAATATCTGAACACGCGAGCGTGCATGGACCAGTAGTATAGGTGGCATTAATGTACGTTTCGGTAAGTGTTTCATCTGCTCAGAGATCGATGCATGGCTGCAGTAAATTATAAGTAGTAAGACTTAACAAAGTGTCTGTCTGTTTTACTAAAGTCGGTTAAGGAATTTTCCCAGTTGTTGGCGTACTGGGAATATTACTTCAATTCCCAAAGGTCCACTGTGGCCCCATGTCGCAATCTTCAGATCTATTACGCTGACGCCCATTTTGTCATAGGTGTTCGAGAAATTAGTCTCTTCTAAGATTGGATGTTTTGCTGAGGCTACGGGTTTGTTGCCTGCTGGTCAGTTTGCGTACAGAACTGGTTTGGGCTGTTGTGACGCACTGTTATCAGTGCCATGCCGTTTGCAGTCTGCACTGGATTGTGGGTCTGTGGCACGCCTTGTACAGTTGGATTTACCGCGGCGTTTGACAGGGTCTACCACAGGGGCTTTTGTACAAGTTGGAGTTGTTTGGTGTGGGTGGTAAGGTTCTTTCAGTCATTCGTGATTTTGTTTCCGAGCGAACGCAGAGTGTGTCTGTTGACGGTATTTTGCGTGCCTCAGTCGCAGTGGAGTCTGGCGTCTCCCAGGGTAGCGTACTTGGCCGGCTGCTGTCCGTTCTAAATATATGTTGTACTCGTGACATGCTTTCTTCGTTAGAGAACACGTTGATCAATTATGCCGACAATTCCACTTTGATAGCAGTGATATCGGCCTCCACAATGCATAATAATGTCGCTGAGTCTCTGAATAGGGATCCGTTGCATATTCGTGCACTGTGCTCGGCCTGGAGGATGAAGCTGAATGCCAGTAAGACCAAGTCTATGATTGTCAGTCGATCTCGGGCACCTTTACCACAGCAAACACATCTAAAGATTGATGACACTCTGCTACGGGAGTCTAGCTCCTTGGAGATTCTTGGTGTTGTTTTTGTTAAGAAGCTTACATTTCAGCCACATATTAGGCAAGTGGTGTCACGAGCTTCCAGAAGATTAGGCGCTTGCCTGAGGTGAATTCTGTGTTTGGTGACAGTGAGGTTGTCTGCAGATGCTTTTATAATTTCTTACTGCCTGTGTTGGCGTATTTCTCACCGGTCTGCGCTTCAGCTGCTGACAGTCACTTGCGTTTGCTGGACCAACTTGTTATTTCAGCCACTAGGCTGTGTGCCGATAATTATCCGGTGTCCGGTGAATCTATCCATGGTAGAAAGGTGGCCGGACTCTGTACGTTTTATAAGATTGGCTACGATTGGCTAGATATTGGCTATATTCTTCTGTCGCAGCCCTCAAGGTCTCAACGAGAATTACACGTGCTGCAGTTGACGCGCACTCTTTCACTTTGGAGAGTGTTAGATGAAGAACTCGTCTGTTGGGATTTGGAATTCATTGCCAGCATCGGCTTTCGGTAGTGTTGGCCTGCATGCGTTTAAGTAAGATGTTAATGGTTTTTGGTTGGATTTTCTTTGGCAGCGTTTCGGGCTTCCCGGTGTTGCACAATACTTCATTTCGGTCGTACTACTTGTCCGTGGCGGGCCGGGGGCACTATCGTCGTTCGCGACTACTGCGAGTTCAAGTAAGCTTTGCTGCGCACGCCACCACTAAAATAAACACTACCTAGGCTAATCTAACCTAGCCTAACCTAACCTACCCTTACCTAACTTAACCTAACCCAACCTAACTCAACCTAACCTTACTTAACGTTACCTAACCTAACCTTACCTTACCTAACCTAACTTAACCTAACTTAATCAGTGATACAGCGAGCAGCGCAGCGCATCAACTTGAACGCCGCTCACACGCACACGATCTGCATACACAAACACGCACACAAATCGGTCGTGAATGACGATAGCGCCGCCTAAGCGTGAAGTTTTAATAATAAGTCGATTTCAATCTCGCTTAAAACACACTGACAGCTTCGTCTACGAGAGCTACGACAAAACCGTACATTAGATTTCATTCTAGTTGTTGAGTTTATAGTTGCGGGTGACTGAGTTTCAATATCTAATCTAATACTAAGAATGACTGTCGTGTGTTTATATATATAAATATTTTTATATGTTCGATGTCACGCTCTTAACGAAATAGATGGGCGGAATTTAGCCCAGGTTGGAGGCTCTGGTTGTCCTCTCAATCTCCATTGAACGTGATATGCAGAAAATAGGCCTGGTTGCAGAAGATGGCAAACTTATCTTGAGCAGGGACACTTGAAATTCTAACAATGAAGACATCACAGGCTTAGTCTGATTTGTTCGAGTATTAGCTTCTCCATACATCGAATCTACGGCAAAGTATAGGGCGACCTTATGTCTGAATGCACTTCTTGCATTGCCGAAGTTGAAATCGTAGCACTGAATATATCTGAAGTTTCCGTTGGCACT
>LQNS02001578.1:138697-153177 GCA_001587735.2 Parhyale hawaiensis | reverse complement strand
TTGGTTTCAAACTGCGGCACCACAGAAGACACCCAGCAGAGTGACTCCACACACGTGAGGTGACGTGAGAAACGTCACCTGGACTTCTTCCGAAGACTCTCAAGGTAACTCAAGGTAAGGTAGGTCAAAACTTGAGCACCTCAAATGAAACAGATATTTGAGGTGGAAAGACGGTATCAACGGAATCTTTGCCACGGAGCGAACACATTGTATATAAGCTGGTATTCTGTTTAAGTTTGTTGAAGTGTTTTACTCAAGATGTTACGTCTGCCTGTCGATATAGAGGACCTAAGGATGACAGCACGACACAGGATCAATGAAGAAAAGAAGAAAAGTAAGAAGCAAATAAGAGAAGAGGAGATTCCGCACCGGCCTAGAGGCATTAGGCAAACGTATAGGTTATTGCGTGAATTTTTCACGCACGGGTCCACTAGTACTTAAAGAAGAACCGTGGTAACCTTCAGAAATTCACTTACAACGTTTTATTATCTCATCGAGGTAAATTTGATGATTTTGACTTACAGTGCCTTCCTGGTGATCTGCGGCCGTAGAGAAGCCAGTGACATTCAAAATTTTTCTTTTTTTGTCCCGTGTATTCTGCTGAGTACTAACCACACTTCAGAATACCGTTCCTGCCCTTTAGTTAATAAAACAATGTGCCTGAAATTATGCACTGAAAAATTTCTGTATTATATCTCATAATAAAAGATAAAGATGTTTGAGCTTGTCAACTCCCTCACTCTCAAGCTCTAAATAAGCTCTCCCCCATCTCCCTTCGGCTGAAAACCACATGGCAAGATAATATTCATCCTACGCGATAGGTAAGTACCTTTGATGGTTTACTACCTTTAATGGTTTCCGACAAAGGGGTACCATCGCGAAGAATGGCTTCGTTGGTGATGTTGATGGTAGCATTCCAAGGAGGGTGTGCCGTAGCGGGCCACTCGAGCTTGAGCGTGTACCCGTTCTCCCAGTCGATGCACGGGCAATCAGCAGTTAAGGTCCAAAGGTCCGTTATGTTGGGGATGACGCGGATGAAGCTAGTGAAGTTAACCTGTACAATAAATACAAAACAATAAGAAACTTGAGCACTCTGAGAGAACATACCTCCGTGTAGCAAGGAACGGTAACGAAACATTCAAAGTGGTTCTAAAACCATGATCTTTTTTCCTTTATATCAAAACCGAACTCTATTCATTCGTGCCTTTTCACAGTATTAACCCTATCCGTTACCATTTTTTTCAGCCGCATGAGCGCCAAGGCGGTGCAAATTTGTACCCCCCACTAAAAATATTTATAACTTTATCAATATCAGAGTGTTCTTCTTCATAGTCTCAAAAGTCAATTATTCAACTATTCTTTCGCCTATTTAATTAAAAGATGCCTCAGAGTAGTTTAAATGTCAATTAAATTCGAATAAAAGAAAATATCTCCGGACAGTACCGGGTGGATACAGCGGCAGTACTTCTGCGGCAATTTTCATACTTTCACAAGCTGAACGTATATTCGCTTCTATTCTTTATTTCTAGCCTTGTTGATGCCTTGTAGTGATAGTTTTGAAAGTTCTTTTTGCATAAAAAGAAAATCTATACGGAAATGTTCTCATCTACTTTTCTGAAATATTTGTATATATAAATATTTTGGCTGTAATGTGCGGATATATTAGAATTTTATTGATAGTCATGTTCAATTGAGAAAAGTCACGGAATTTTGGGGGCTGAATATCACTGGGAGCAGAACTGTGAACGAAAAACGGTAGGGCGGTACAATTTTGTACCCCCTTGGGGCAGATAGGGTTAACAAATTCTCTAATTTTCTAAGAGATTCGTTCATAACTTTTTGAGTTAAGCTGATAACAGACATTCTGACAAACATTAATCCAACACACCAATGGACCAACCTATCATCACCAAAATTTAATAATTTATGTCTTTGAACGTTTCTAAAAATTCCAGTAAATTTCAGAAAGATCCGTCCATAACTTTTGAGTTATTTTGCTAACATGCACAAGATAAAAATAGTGACTAACAAAAGAACGAAAAAAAAGATCATCACACTAATTTGGCCATTTACTCTTCGTAACAACCTAACAACTCATGTATATTACATGAAAATCCGTACATAACCTTTTGAGTTACTGTGATAAGAAAAAAATAGGCAGAGGAACAAGCAGACAGATTGACGGATCTTTGCTAAAAGTTAATCATCTGCTCCTCTCAACATACCTAACAATCTTTGTAAATTTAGTAAAAATCCATTCATAGCTTTTTGGAATATCTTGGTGATAGACAGCAATAAGACAAACAGACAAACTCATCAAAAACATAACCTCCTTGGCGGAGGTAATTATTCCTAACTTACTAACATGTTAATAAGGGCTATTCTTGGTAACATGCAAATATCACGCACAATCTTAATCTTCTTTGAGAACTGCCGCGGAGAAGAGCATTAGATCCATTATGCCAACCACATTACTATTTATACTCCTACTTTCCCCAACAAACTAGAAATAATGCCAGAAGAGGGTAACGACAGCTATTTGAGGCATTCGTGGTTAGAGGAATGTATCGTAAACAGGATATAGAATACCTCAATAGGCGTTTGTACAGGATAATCAAACTACCATTCCACATGCGTCGATAGAATGGGTTAAAATTAGATTGCAGGAACGATGATGGATATGCCGTATATCCAAACTATGTTGTGACATAGAAGACGAAATACGTTAGGAACGCGTGATTGAAGTACAACTACAGCATGACGTTTTGAACGTTCTATAATAATTATTTAATGTAGTCATATCTAAACTTTAGATCATGAGTGACGACAAGTATGGCGTTTCTAAAATGGCTCTGGTGAAGAACATCGTACGTGGGTACAGCGAGAAGTAAAAACCGAAGTACAAAGGAAAAATATCAGCAAAAGCAAAGAGAGAAGGAAGTCAAGCACCAAAAATGTTCCGAAGGCCCAACAGCAACGTGATGTGAAGACAACCATTATAACGCTCAGGGGCGCGGCTCTGCATTACAAGAAGCTTCTGAACAAAATGATGGATACACTAAATTAGACTCTTAATAAAGCTAGAAATAGGCACGGGGTGCGTCAAAAGTAAAAATCCAGCACATGTTAAATTTTTACACACTGTATTGTCTTTACAATTTCTTATTTCAACCATTATTTACATACATGTTTTGAAAATACTGAGTTGTCCCTTTATTCACTTCAAAAATTTTTGAGTACGATCTCACAAATAAAAGATATTGAAGTGCACGGCTACTTTTCACTCGCCCATACTAACTACATAGAAGGGAATAGCGTCTTACTCTGCTCAGCGCGTTGAAAGCCTCGCCGGTGAGCGTGTACGCTCCTTCCATCGGGTACAGCATCGGTTGGTTCCACGTGTAGCTCCCTCCGACACTGGCGTCTGCATGAGAAAATAAACGTCAAGTGTTCCTGTAATTATTATTGTACCAGATAGCTATCGACCTGTGCTCAGTGCTACCAACTGTCACTCGTTTAATGTCGATACTTGAGCTCCAATTCCCGCCAGATATCGAAAAATGCCGACAAAATACATAGATATTTGCTGATTTTCGTGCACAGTATGTTGTCTAAGGATATGGTATAAGTAATATTATAAGATAATTTAAACCTCCAAAAGTCAGTACTAAGCTGTTTTAAGAGTGGAGTAGGAAGGGACGCATACTGTTGTATGCCAAGATAAAGATCCCACGAAGGATCAGCACGCATGGGAAGAGCAAATCGGAAAAGAGAAGGAAGAACAGACGAAAGTAAGACCAGTAGGAGCATGAAATTGGAAGGAAGCACAGTGGGCACGAAAGACAACCGTCACGAAGATCAAGCTCATAACTAATGTAACCTACAGGGTTCCCACGCGGTCATTGCTCCCCATAACGGAGGTTGGGCAAACCATAAATAACATAACCCTATTGCCTATCGCTTCTCCTAGTGATTCGGCATAATTGCCTCTCTGTCGAGTTTGTCTGTCACAAGGGTGACTCAAAAAGTTATGAGCAGATCTCTCCGAAATTTACAGACATTAGCAAGCATGTTAGGAGGAACAGGTGAGTAACGTTTGGTGATGATCGGTTCAACTGCATATTTATCTGCCTCTTCTTTCTTGGTACCTTAACTCAGAAGTCAAGGACGGATTTTTATGTAATTCACATGAGCTGTTCGGTACATCACGATGAGTAAATGATCAAAGTTTTGTGATGATTCTTCCATAAGTTTCTCTGTTTATATGTTGGACATTAGGTGTTTTAGTAATATAACTGAAAAACTTACGAGTGGTTTTTATAAAATTCACAGAATTGTTACCAATATTGAAAGACAGAAATGACTAATTTTTGGTGATGGTCGGTTTGCCTCTTTATGTGTTTGACTAATGTGTCAAAATCTTATCAGAGGATAACTCAAAAAGTTACGGACGGATCTTCAAGGAAATTACAGACGTTTTTATAACTGCCAAGAAGAAGAAATGACAAGATCTTGGTGGTGATAAAAAATCCTTAGTTTCAAGACGAAAGTTAATTTTTCGTTAACATTAACTTCCATGGCGGACGTATACCCTCTCAGAGTGCGCTAATATTGCTGGTGTAAGTTTATTTATTGTTTGTTAGGAGCAGAACTCAGAAAGTCACGGATAGATCTTTTGGAAAATTAGAGGAACTCTTATGAAATATGATGAGGAAAAGATGACTACATTTTGGTGATGTCCTTCTGCCCGTTCATTTGTATGTCTGTCTCGCAACAGATACACGGTGTATCCCAGCCGCATGCCGTCGTTGTTTCAGTCCTGCACTCTCGGATGAAGCAAAGGTTCTAATCTAGGAACGGGACGAGCTTCGCTCTAATGATTCCAACCTCCCCGATCTTGATGCCCCCACCACGAACCCACGCCAGGAAAGCGTTGGTCGATTCAATTGAACGCTGTGACCATAGCACTCCCACCCCCCCTCCTCCACGACTAGGCAAACTTCACCGTAGCCTAGCTGTCAAGCTACCGTAAATCTGTCCTACCGGCTTCTGCAAACAGTTTGCGGTCGAGGGCCCTGCAATGTATCCGCCACTGTTAAGAGAAAAATCCACAATCCACCCCTTGACCACAGCCAGATGTTTCTTACCCCCGAGCAAGTAAGCGCCACCACCCAAGCATGCCTCGAGCAACTCTTCGGCTTCGGGCTCGAATGGACCGACCTTTCTACGTTACATATCAAGCAACTTGGTACCCAAGGTCTCCTGCTCCTGTCTTCTCTCTTCGCTGCTTTAACGATGTCAACGAACAACAACATTATCAACTCAAAAAGCAGTGGGCGGTTTATCGTGACATGTAGAAAGACTGTTAGAAATTTTACCAGGAACAGGTTTGATGATAATCCAAAAGATATCGTTGATTTCAGATGATTTTAAAGTTTTCGACAGCATTCATCGCTTAGCGGAGGTCGGCGCTATCTGAGTGTTTCGCTATTTACCTCCGTCAATGAGGTTATTTTTTTTTTTTTTTTTGTAGGAGTGTCACCTGGATTACTGTAGAATTTGTTGACTCATTACAGCGATATTTACAGGGATTGTTAGTTATGTTAGAAATAACAGATGATTAAGTTCTTTGGAAAGGCCTGTTGAACCGTTTGTTTGTCAATCTGTTTTGTTCTTAGCAACTTAACGAAAAAAAACATAGAAACAAATCTACATGAAATTTGCTGAAAAGGTATGGAAGAATCTTCAGAAACCTTACAGGAACTATACAAAAAAAAAAAAAAAATGCTGCTAGGAACAGAAGATCAAATTTTGGTGAGGAGAAAAAATAATAGAATCAGAACCAATAGAAGTTTTTCGCTCACACTGCACTGATTGTCGGAGGTGTGTTTGTGTTTTGTTTGTGCTGACCCATTCACTTTTGTGTGTATTTTGTTTGATGACTTTCTCATTCTTTTATTGTTCTTTTTTTCTTTGGTTCAGACTCACGCATTTTTTGTTTCGTTTGGATGAATCAATTTTTATTTCATTTTCATGTTTTACATTTTTCATTGCCCCTAAAAATCAGGAACTCCAAGCCCCAAAAGTTTTGATAATATTCCTGTCACGTTCAGTTTATTTTCAATACTGCAGGTTATACAATAGTCACAGGAGAGTAAGTTTCAGTTTCCAGCATTCACTTCTAAACTATTTCTCCACAGCAAAAGCTAAAACGCTATAATACATCACAAACATCAAAATATCTAATTTATCTAAAACTCAGTTTATTATCTCAGTACGTCTTTTCGTACTCTCACTTCAGCAGTCTACATCAATATCGAGACACTAACTCTGCCCTCACATTTGAGAGTCAAGTATTTTGTTATTCTATATGACAGAATTTGAAGACAGAGAGCTCTTCCAAGTGGTCTTCAATTCGTTTCTTCGCAGTATTAAAGTTTTCTTTGATACTGGCAGTGAATACATTGTTTCTTAGCTGTACTTTTCTCTTCTTGTTGCACTAAATCACTGTCATCGAGCTACTACCGTGGTTGTACATCCTGAATCTATTTACCCTCTAAAGCAATGCTTTACTTTTTCCATTGATCACAGAGTGCTCGCTCAGTGGCCCCTTATTTTGAACTTAGTGTTGAGGCGAGGGTTCTTTGTAGCGCATAATATTTAAAGTGTTTGATATGTTTAACCGAAGCTCGTGATATTTCTCCTTATAGCACACCCACTGGCCAGTATTATTATTGTTCCCCTCTTGCAGTACATCAGTCTTTGTTTTAGATTGAACTGTGCTTGCTACTGCGCATTGTACCTTTAATGTCTGTGTGCGTTTTGTCACCGTCAAATTGTTCGTCCTAGCTAGATCGTTTTGCAATTTGAACTTTCACTTTTGATTTGAATATTAAAACTTAAAAGAATAAGATTTTAATATTATTGTGAAGTGTATAAAGAGCTACTTCCACCTTTAAGAATAGATAGAAAACTCTAATTTCATTTCTGCCTCAATGTCGATGGTAATTATGCAGTTTGGATACAGTACCTGTTAGCCAATAGTAAATAAACAATAACAAGCCTAACAAGTTTCATATTACCAAGCGGTTGCAGAGGATAGTTGCTTCTGCAATAAAACAAATATATTTATACAACCACGTTTTATGTAACTACCCCTTTACTTCCATAAAATAGTATTATGTCACAAGTAAAAGAAGTAGTACAAATCTATGTATGATTTGGGTTGTTGGAAGCACCCAGTCCGATCCCACCCAGGCCGCGTTACCTTTATCACAATTGTGATATAAAAAATGCTTGGCCTCCCCAGAAGTTAAAACCCTAAATCCGATTCTGGGACAGGCAAGAATTCTACCTGCAAAAAGCTAACCCCTCCGCTAGAATACAATGGCAAAAAGTTAATCGGCAGAGAAAAAGCACAGCCCGAGCATCGCAGCATCAAAACCTAGTTATTGTACACAAACTCTCGGCCGTTAACACTGGAGGGTCAACCATACGACGAAAATGGTCCGGGGCTAATATCCACGGCCTTACACTTACAAAAGATACACTACGTAAATACATATTGCTAAACTTCAGATGATGCGGCCTGAACCTAGGCCCCCTAGAACACACAGGTTCTAGAGGGCATTGTGTTCTAGGGGCCTTGCCTGAACTCTTAGTGAATGTTGGTGCTTTGGACTTGATTTGAATTATACAATACTTGGGATAGGTACACGACATAGCAGCCATTACATAAATTACAGGGTGAGATCATTGGCAAACCAGCAAAACTTGCTAGCTTACAATCTCCGTCTAAAATCAAATAGCATACATAGTACACTGCTAATGATGATTGTTATTTACTCACCATCGTAGTAGTTGTAGTGGTTCGTGGTGTCGATTGTGACGTACATGACGATGGGAGCACCCTGCCCAGAACAACGTCATTATAGCTTTGTCAGTTCCACGACGCTGGGGATGGAAAGACACGCAGAAATAAAGGCGATGCAGTATGTCTCTATGTGCGGAGGACAACCCTGCATGGAAACAAGTCCAGCGAAACTAGGATGAACGGAAGAAAAACTATCAGTGAACAGGCATCTGTGCTGGCTTAGGTCAATACTTTTCTCAGGATAGCTAATCTACGTATTGTGCTTCAGTGTTGCTGGTGTTTTGACCAAACTATTCATACGACGATATGCACTTCTGCAGTAGTTTGTAATGGAGCACGATGTTTTAATGTTGTGATGAGTGGGTGCCTGCTAATAAGCTATAGCTCCGCTGCACCCAGGTATGTTTCTCATACTCAGAGCGTGCGGATCATACGTTGCTGAAACGTTAGCCATGTGTTAAATGAGTCACATACATGCCACGAATATTCTTTGATACGCAGTCATGAGATATGTTTGGCACATGGATCTGCCGTATCATCTATTTGTTCCTATAATATTTGCATGTTTAATACCGAACTACTGTTTATATCTGTACATCCTTAGAGTAAGTTATTGATATACATAGTGTAGGTTGACAAAGGACCTGCATTTTAGTTCGTTAATTCTAAAATTGCACACACGCCGAAAGCAGTAACTAGTAAAAAATTCTACTGCTTTCATATTTCAATGCAGCTGTAGAACTTTGGTATCTTAATAAACGCTTTCGCCATATTTTGTAACTTTTCACTTTCATTGATATTAAAAAAATCAAGTAAACTTTGCTGTCGTGTACAATTTGTTTTTGTATTCAGTATCAAGCATTTTATGATCAAGTCATTTAACGGTCATTTACCCTTGAAGCACTACCAATAGATGGAACTGTCAGACGCTTTGCTGTAGCAACTATTCCAGCGTTCGCTCAATTATTGGCTACAGGGTTTGCTATAAAATAATACGTGTTCGAGTAAGACTGGAGTTCAGTACCAGAAAATTGTAAACACGGAGAGTCTCAGTGAGTTGGCTTACACAAGAGCAGTAACTAATGACCAAGATTATTGATACAGTATTATCACCTTGCATATAACTTCTCAAAGTATTATACGGCTATTCTTCTATTTTTACTTCATTGCAGTGAGTGTGCTATCTTGTAGATAAATTTAAAGCGTAGGACTGTCCAAATGAAACTAAGAGTAAAGTGGAAAGTAAAAAAATAACTTGAGAGAAATACATGAAAAAAAGCAGAGTGACGCTGTATAATACTTAATGTGTTAGTGGCAGGTGATGCGGCTTCTTTCGTCCACGAAGACCACTGCACTTTTTATAACTCTGAAGGCGTATTCGGTTGGGCACATCTCACAGGTAGTAATACAAATTCATATTTTAATCAAGGAAAGTAAAGCTAAAGTCAAATTGACCGCACACGTTTACCGGGGAAACTCATAAGCACTTGTTCGTGCTACTGCAGATATACTGTATGCCCACTGGCCACGACTGAGGGCATTGCTGCAATCTACCACAGTTTGCTAAGAGCTATCATATCAGAAACCGAAGGCTCTTGTACGACAGCCTGCGACCATCCCCATTCCTGGTGAGGGTCATTATCCCCGTAACAGCGGCCGGGAACCGTGTACTGACTCAGCCAGCCAATCGCTGCAAGAACTCACTTGCCGAGTCAGCAGATTCAAACCTACGCCTTCCACGACACGACTGGCAGCCAGCGCGTGGTATCCAAAATTTCCAACCGAGTATATTTCACCCTTAATTACATGATCATGTGTATGTAAACATTGGAACTTGATCTAGTAAAGATATAAATTTTGTTACAAAGTATATACTAAACTTTTTACTAATTAATGACTTATGAATAAAAGATGCATAGCTAAAATTAATATTCAGAATCTAATCGACATATTTCCAGATAACAGTTTGCTATCTTCAAATTGCTTAATCCGCTTGGTATCACCAAAATGTTTGTGTACCTCACCATAAAAAAGTATTTGAGAACACGGACCGCTCTAAACCACAAAATATCTAAACCCGCTTAAGCGCTCCCTTGCTGATACAGGGGCCAAGTTTCGAATTGATGCACGTGAGTCAATGGAGGAATTTCTATGTTGAGGTTTTGTGTGTAAAAAAAGGTGGCTCTAGTTTGAATAAAACTAATTTTTTTTACTGCTAAAGAATAGAATCTAGACGTTTCAGCTGAAAACGATTACCATTTATTTCTTAATTCTAGTTCAGTTTTCTCATTCAATTTACAGTTAGAGTCAGCAAAGTTCTACTGGTTGTGCCCAAAATTTGTTACCGTTAACCATCAACTGCTCAGTAGTGCACGGCACAGTTGTTGCGACAGCTTGCGGTAAGCTAGTGCGTTACACAGCACAAAGTCGCTTCCTCAAAACTACCGAGCGTGTCACTGTAACCTACAGGCAGGTGGGCTCATTTAAGTTTTTGTAATGTAGGCGGCGAATGGTGATCTCCATGCACTCGAGTAACAAATAGACTACCCAGCTACAAATATCGGTTATTAGCTCATGCATCAGATCTTACATTAAGACACAACTTGTCATCAAACTACACGATATCTTCAACTTGCAATGTAGGTAATTTCTTCAACAACAATTGTTCGCTTTGATAGCAATCTGGCTTGTTTAGGTTCTAGGTCAACGTAGCACAGTGAGTTGAGGTGTCGAGATTCTGTAGGAAATTTAAGAGCGGCAGCAGGTTAGAATCCCAGCTCGGGTACGTTTAGTGGCTGCTCAGGGCGACTCGTAGTCGTTGAATGCGGCGACCGCTTGTATTACACGCATTGATGCATGTTGTTACTATAGGCTTCATCGTAGTTATTGGCTGTGCATGCATGCTAAGCTATAGGTTATTGTAATCATAAACTAATTTTTAGCTAGACTCAAAATTAAAGAGTAGTGGCAGTTTGGCGGAACGTGCTTTTGCGCAGCGACAATGGCAAGCATTTCAATTTCCCAGCGCAGGAGGAGAGTCAGTAGACTCTTGTTGCGAAGATGATATCTATACCCAATTAACCAGCCCTGAGCTCCTGAACTAGTATATTTTACTTACAACTGTTCAAATAATGCTTCACAAAACCAGAAATAATAAGTAAAACGTCATTTGCATGGCACAGTAGCCATTTTTGCCTACAAGAAGCATCAAAACACCAGTTTCTTTCATATTAGCCAAGCGAATCTGCTCTAACAAAAAATTTTGTTGGTGAAATTTTTGTGCTTCGTCTCTTCTCGTTTAGCTATAAGTGCCAAAATGTGGCGAAGCGACGGCCTTTTAAGGACAGATATTGAATCTGAATAAATATTACCATCTCGGTGTGCCCATACGAATACGCCTTCAGGCTAGCTTAGCGGAGGTATGGACATAAACGACCAAAGTTTATCAGTTGTTCCTGAACAAGTGAAGTCCCGTTTTCCTTGTTCCCAAAGACGTGAGAATGGTACTATTAAATAGATATAAGAAAATGACAAAAAGACCTATACAAATGAAAAATTATCACTGTACGATATTTACCTGGAGAATTGCTATGCCAGCAGAACTCAACTGACGAAGAGTCAACCTGTAAAATCTACCGATGACAAGTCTCCAGTCGCCTCACTATTCTGGTAAATAATAAAAATTGCTGTAAATGGCCCACAATAGCCAGAGCTCGTGCTTAGGGAATAATAAACGTACCTGAGTAAAAGTGAATGCCAGAGGAGCCCCTGATCCGTAGGCCATGATCATGTCAGGTGCGTTGCTGGGCTCCAGTATTTCTATTTGACACAAGGAAGTCTGCACGTCTGCCTTGTTGGGACCGAGGGGACTCGTGACCTGTAGTATAAATGATCTAATTTAGTTTAAACCAACCAAAATTATCTTTCAGGGTATTCCAGCAACAACATATGATATAAAACATCTTCCTACGAAGGAAGTGAATAACTTAGCGGTAACTTATAATTTAATTAATGTCATGGTTGCCTGTGGGCTCTTGGTTATTCTCTGCACGTTACCTGAAGGTTTTAAAGTCTTGCCTGTTGGGTGCGAGAGGTTTTGCGACCCGTAACGGGTTCTAATCAAAAGATGTTCACAATTTATCATTTCAAGCATTTATTTTTGGAAAATAACAGTATTTGGAGATGATAAATTCAGCAGCAATTCTTAACATCACAAAAGATCAGTGGTGTCTGCATTGTTTTATTTACGAAGTGAAGTTGTATGATTGGAGTAGAATTGAATTTTTATGAGGCTAAAAATTATTGTTTATGGTTATAGGCTAGGTTAGGCTAACATTTACACCAAAACAGCGTGATTAAAGACCGTAACCGTTTATAGAGGGGTATAGTTATTTGTTTGTTGACAATGGGAGCTTGTCTTGTTTGTCGAGAGAGGGCGCTGAATACCATCTCCTGCCCTTCTGACTGCTTTAGTTGCTCGTCAATAGAACCTTAACTTTGTTTATGGTTGCGTAGTTTTAGTTGGTCACGGAAAACCGCGTCTGGTTGACTTGCTGGCGAATCTGTGCATGGGCTGCAGGGCTCCCTCCTTCTCTATTGAAGCTCTTTGACTAAGGCTCATAGGTAATTTCAGCGCTGCTGAACGTTGGTGGTGCTGTTGTAAGCGTAGTGCTCGGCGGAGACAATATCAGAAAGCTTACCGTAACCGAGATGTTGACTACGCTTTGGTTGGCGTACAGCTCGGTGTCGACGCTGTACGGTGTAGGCACCTCGGCGACGGGAACCACGGCAGGTTGTGTACAGGTGAATTCAGGCACCAGCCATATACTCTCGTGTTTCTCTACGAATAGGCGTACGCTGTGCCTAAGGAGATAAAGATAAATTACGCTATAACTGCCGCAGATGATCGTAGAGTAGAAATATAATGTGGTATTATTATTATTATTATTAAATCAGACCAGACTGGCGACGTGGGAACGGAGAAAATCCATGAGGTTAACAAACCCCCACGTAACCAGCCCAGCGGGTGAAGATCACAGAATAGATCTTTGTACAGATAGTTTAAAGCTGCCAATNAAAAATGAGGAAGCCAGCGGGGGTTTTCCTGAAGGGCTAACTTACTGCCGTCATTTATCGCACACGTGCACCAGTCATTAATAACCCAATATGCCGTCATTTACAATGACGGCTCGGGACACTAGTATCAAATATAATGAGCAACAACGGCTACACTAAGTGCTTCATTAACATTGTTAAAACTAAAGTGACACAACCAGAGACATCTGAGAGCTCCCAAAATATTCCATCTCAAAATAATCCAGCCATGCGGCTACGCTAAGTGTCTGCTCCGTACGTGAAAGGCACATCAGAAAGAATTAGTTGCATACTAGAGCCTTATAATATCCACGTTAGCAACAAACCAACCAATACCTTAAAATCTATATTTTGCCTCTTACAAGATAAACGACCAGTAACTGATAGAACTAGTGTAATTTATGAAATACCATGCAAGGACTGAGACACAAAATACATTGGTCAACCCGGCAGACAATTGAAATGACTTCCAGAACATCAACGACCATTGAGAATCAGATATAATAATTCTTACATTTTCCAGCACGTGCAACTCGGACACAGCTTTAACTTTCAAGACGTTAAACTACTCGGTCAAAATAACAATGATAAGTCTCGACGGAAAATCAAATCCAGTTATTCGACCATATCAAGTATTTGCATCATCAATAGATACGATGAACTCTCAGATGTGTATTTCTCTGTTGTTAAATAATTCTCTCGTTCATGATGTACTCCGTTCCACAGAGTAAAGCTTTTTTATTTTTCATGTAGTAAGACACGTGAATCTCTGCCACTAGACTATTGTTTATTACACCCAAGGAGCTTCTAATGGGAGGAGCAAGCCCAAGCACTCTCTGGGCGAGTAAACACATGGCTTTGTCACGTGATCGAAGCTGGCGTTTGGAGTCCTTAAAGTGACTGAAGTGGCAGTGGTCAGCGCATATAATTAAGGAAGATACAGACAGGCAGTTCTTCAATATTTTTTGCAAAGATAATCGTGTCTGGAAATTTATATCCCAGCGCTCACCCTGTTACTTTCATCATCAGATGGTATACATGATACAAGTTTCCTTTACATACTTCCATCCGCTCGGAATTTCGTCGATTGTTAAAGGACTATATAAATTTGAGCTCATTACTCCTTCCTATACAGGCTGCGTGAGGCAATGCCGTTCTCCGATTGAATATGTCACTCAGCCAGTTCAAGGGGAAAGTTTACGCGAAACGCTCCCGTAGGGTAAATAGAGAGAGTGCTCTCCTCTCTATTAGAACCTCCTTGATTACACTATATGTAAATTGAATATTTGCAAAGTGTGTATATAAGATACGGCAGCTAGGTGCATATGTCCTCTCGTATTCTTGCTTTGCACCCTTGAAAACGTTTTGCGTTGAGCAAAACGAAAGTTTGCGTCAATAAAAATTAGGATCTTGAAGATGTCTATTAATTCATTAAACAACGATGGACCAAGACGTCCAATCTTCCAGGAAATAAGTATTTGGAGAGAAGACACATATGTCCTCTCGGTCATAA
>LQNS02001578.1:92482-105811 GCA_001587735.2 Parhyale hawaiensis | reverse complement strand
GCTAACGTTGAGCACATGCACAAATTTTGAGTTATATCGAGTAGCTTAAGCTTCATTTTCCACGACAAAGGAGATCGCGGATGAAATGAGTCATTCTTGATATAAGGAGTAAAGAAGAACAAAGGCAGTCAGAGAAGAGCGAGATAAGGGGAAAAAGTGGGCAGCGATAGAATGCTGTTACGAAGGCCAACTAATACTAAGATAACCTTTGTGGTTTAGAGGGAGAGATTTCCAGCGACGTTAGGCCCGCACCCTTAACTAAACTAACCTTACTGCCTCCGTATGTCACTGAAGAAGTTTATTACTAGAACCGACGTAGGTCGGGATCATCCAGCCCGCTACATCATAAATTCTACCTTAGTGGATTGGTTGTGACCTATCAACAAACTACACCTTAATTTCAAAGAAAATGGGAAGCAAGACTGGGAACGAAGTTCAATGCAGCAAAAAAGTCCAGAGGTATGTTTATGAAACTCATCACAATACCAAGACCGTTGATGCGTGGAAGCGCAACTACACTGTATGTATGCACATAGACACGCTGAAACGAAGACATCGTCGTGGATACTCCGGGAGCTGCAATGATTTTTAATCATATTATTTATTGTGTTTTGAGCAAGAGCCGAAACTTAAGCAGCCCCGGCTGCATAGCGTCCACTTCCTCATAACAGTGCAATGAAGTGACCTTAGTTAACTAACGATACACATTCTATACCGTGGTCTTCTACTGCAGCAAACGTACCGTCAATGATGTAAATCCCGGGTAGATAAAAAGTGTGAGTGGTGACGACCCCTCCGCTGATGGAGCCATCCCCCCAGTCCACTGAGTAGTCGGTGGGGCCGCTCACAGAGAGTGTGATCGCCTGTAGCAGGGATTATACTATAATAATTGGACACAAGAGTACTGCTGTAATCCCAGCTGAAGTCTCTACATTTTTGTGCCGTGGGTTTCGTAGTATTGCCTTATTTGTTCACTTAGCCCTACTACTACTGCAGTATTGACTGATTGAGTAGTTGAATACTGGAGAAAATTATTACCAATATTTACTGTCATTAAAAGCTTATTTCCTTTATTTGTGGTCTTAAATAAGTAACCTAATAAATTAAAAGTAACTGAAATAAATAGAGGTTAGAGTAGCTAATGATACTTAGTATAAATTGAAATAACTGTTGCAGGCATATTCCTAATCTGTTACGGTAACTTTCTAGCAAACCGAAACTGTTAAGGGATTTTCTACAAATTACGAGCAATTAAGTTGACCCTCAATAGTTGTAAACATTCTCTCTCACAAGCGCTCAGAAAGAAGCCGTGCTGCCCGGAAGCTGTATAGAAATGATGGTGACGTTAGGAAATGAAATCTATGTGATCACACAAATGCATGCAACTGAGATAATATGTTCTTCTAAATGATGTGTAACGACGGAGCGGAATTTGTGGTGACACTTCTTCATCATACTTTCGTTACTAATAAGCTAATGAAGAAGACACTGTGACGGCTAACTAAAGTTAACAAAAGAGATGAGTGTTCTCCGTTTCAGATAATCTGAGCAATACACATCGTATTTGCTTTGGATAACATGGGAAGAAAGGGTATTTTTGATAGCTAGCACTCCAGCAATACTGAATTTCATTTTCGCTGCGTATCCTATTTTCATAATGATATAAATACAGAATTTCGAAACTTTTCCTCAAAAACTGTAGATTGCCAGTTCGAATAACTAACTGCTGCCTCTACCAAACCGTGAAAAATCGCTCTCCCTGTGAGGTTTGTTGATAAAAAAAATAAATATGAATTAGAAAAGCTGTAAACGTCTTCACTGCTGGGAGTTCAAAGTTTTCATAGCAGAAAGTACACTCAATTTTACTAAGAATAAGGATACCCATTTGGGTTCTCTTCTGCAACCTGGTGATATTTTGTTATTTTTGCCTACTGGAATCTACCAGAGCGGCACAGGTTACCAAACTTTCCAATCTGGTCTATTATTCATGTATCTATTTTATCAAGTGCGTAGCACGAAAGATATTAGTGTGTCAGATAATAAATATCACCACAATATAACGAACACAGTCGTGTATTTATGTGTTATATATTTGCATGTTTCTTGTCACACTCTAAATGAAATAATGGGAAAAAATAGGCCAGGTTGCATAATTTATAAATAAGTTACTCTTTGCAGGAGATTAATGAGCGAAAGTTACTCGTTGGCCATTTTGCAGAAGAGGGTCACAGTTGGAATTCTTGTCCCCTCAACTAAATGTACCTCTTGCTCAGCCAACGCTGAAATCCAAAAACGGAGGACATATACAGCTTCTCTTAGTGCTGCTACGGAATTTGATTCTTATTTGTTTCTCCATGCATCGAAAGTATATTTGGTCTCAGTTTACAACTTATAAATTGAGTAAATGATCGATGAAGCACAGGGGCATCATTTTTCAAGGTGTAGTAGTTCAGCAATAATTTTTACCAGCTTAATTGCTTTCTTCCTATCATGAAACAGTTATCTCTTGAGTGCAAAAATTTTGATGTACTGAACGATTATACGCGGCGGGGATTTGTCTAACACTCAAGCCAGGAATGTTAATATCGCTAAATGGAAGGACTTAAGTATACTTAAAACGGCTCCAAACTCAATTTCACGTCCGGAGACTGACCTATCAGAAGTTCAGAGATAGTCAGGTAAGGGTCTACATATCCATCCCTATCAACAATTGGCATCTAGCGGACCGACTGGAGTCCCGAGTAAGTCAAGCCTCGTAACTCAATATCTCCATCCAATCGATGATGCCAATAACTTCACCGGCCTGTCGACAGAGCCGCTCATCGCTCCGAAGTCACACACTAAACATGATTCAGGGTGCCGACCAATGGTACCTTTTGTTTTAGAACATCAGGCGAATATTGTTAAAGAAAAAGAAGTGTGTCTTAATGGTAAGGTTAAGCACCGTAATTTAAAAAAAAATTAAGAGTAGCTTACAGCTAATTACCTAATAAAACATGCTTTCATTCTACGCCACAAACTTTGGGTATCCAATATTATCGTTTTATGATATCCATTATTGGTAATACCAGCAAAATATGGAAAACATAAGTTTATGTTTAAACAATATGACATACTTTCGATATTAACAAATTGAGAGGTCATAGTTCAAATTAGGAGACAAGGTGACTATATTTTGAACGAAATCAAAGTATTGACCAATTACGATCGGACCACTCATGGGGTTAACCTAGAGTATGTGTGGACCCTATATTTTGTATCGTATCGTTTTCGTTAGAAAAGGCCCTTGCGGTGCTCGCATAAAAGTAGGGCATAAATCACTACTGCTACTGTTTCATTAGAGTGAAGATGTAGATCATGAGTAATGCTGAACGGCAGTAACAGTGTGGATATGCATATGAGACAATAGAAGTATAGCCAATTGCAAGATAAAAGTGAATCAACATCGGTGTAAATAGGTCAAGTTTCATTACGTAAGTTATTATGATTTAACGCTTGACGTACGGTTGCGGCATCGACGATGTAAGGTTCCACCAGTCCCGTGAGCGTAGCGTTGATGAAGCTCGAGATGGCTGGCAGGAGCCACACCGAGAAGTGCCCGGGGATGATTCCACCACACGTGGCGCCGTCCGCACACAGGGCATCACACGTGGCGGCCGTTGCCATTGCTAAGCAACAATATCATCGATTCGAAATGCTGGTTATGCTAAAAGTGTCATCTTCCCTATCCGCTTATGGGTAATAGCCGTTAAAGATGCAAGCCAAGTTTAATATTTCAGGGCTGGCCATTGCCTCTCGCAGAACTATCCTAGCGCTAACGAGCCCCAGGCGAACTGTTTTCTATTTTTTTTTTATTTCTTGGGGAGGGGAACGTGATAGTAAGGTTGAGACCTGCAGTATTGTCTGTATGATACATGCAAGTACATGTGATTCAATGTGCACTTCGAAATTGACAACAAGCAAAAGTGGCTACCCTTTTCATCAAGTTTCTAGCCTGCTGAATGTTTAATCACTTTCATGTATGATAGTTCCTAGTCGCTTGTTAACACTGCATGCATGTTCCTTCAGTTCGTCTATATGTCATGTATTTTCATCTGTCCCTTCATATGAAACTATTATATGCCGTAGTTAGTAAGCAATTTTTGTATGGCCAAGAATAGGGAAAAATCGAGAAAGAAAGCAAACAAAAATGTTCAGCGGGTAATGATTGAACACTACTGCTATTGTAATAATAATTATGAGTAGTTTTTAATATATTGCTTTCTTGTTTGTTTACACAACATGAATCTTCATAAAACATTATCGAGTAAACAGAACCAATTAAGGCCTCAACTAACCTATCCTGAGAGCCTCGCCTCTCACCCACCATGCAAGCATACGTCATATCAGTTCCTATGTTGGATTTTCTGTACAATAGCTGTTCATAACATGACAGGAGGGCGAGTGCTGGCGTAGACTCTCCTCAGGCCAGCAGGCCTAAACATGCGACAGGAATCAATACATTCTAGTTCCCCAATAAGCGTTGCACTCAGGTTCACCCTACCTTTTAACACTCTCTCCCTCTAAATCTTATCGCTTCGCAGTAGGCTCATGGAACCTTAAGGCTAAATTATTGTATCTCTCACTTGCTACTTCTGTTGCATTGCCGCAGAAGCAGTAAGATCCTTGGTCGATAGCAAAAGCGTCATGGCCAAGTTTGGAGCAAGCGTCGGAGCAGGCCTCGATGGAAGGGAGCTTCTCGCTGGTGTTGAAGCTCTGCGGTCCAGCCACTGCCTTGAGCGACGGGGCGCTACCATCTTCTATGAAGCAGCCATGTACTGGTGGGAAGTGAATATCAAATTAATCCCAAAGCTACACAGAAGGTGTGCATTCAAATTACAGTACCGGCCATAACATAATTATCGGAAGCAGCACTGACATAAGTCAGTTTATTACTCAGAAAAAAATATAAATGAATCAAGATGAAATGTTCATCAAATATGCACTAGGTTATAATGCGTAAATTAGTAACAAAGGTAGAAGATTTTACGTAAAGTTTTCCAACAAAATTACAGATGAAAAGATGGAAAGGAAATCACACTTGGCCAAAAGTTGATGTATGTTATACTAAAAATTTGCTTAATTCATTTCAAAACACTCAAGAGAGCATTTCTAAATTAAGGGGCTCAACCCAGTGATTTTGGCCGAATTTTATTTATATTTTTTTCTTGCTGAAAAAATCCTTTGGTTGTGGGAAAGTGTGTCCCAAATTACGGTCACTCTAAACCCCCCACCCGCAAAAAAAGGGCCCATAAGTGGGGTATGGGGATCAAAATTATTGTTTAAGCACCGATTATTCTGAAATTTACTCAGTAGATGTGTTTTGGTAAAAGAGACACATATTGCTCCCACAATTTTTTTTTTATTTAGGCTTTAGTTTTTGAGATGATGGGAAATACATATATAATTTACATACAAATATATTCATTTAACATTATTTCACAAACTAAGGCCTAAATCAAAGAAGTTTCATGAGCAAAATATAATTTTTTTTTTCAGACATACATATTCTGAGCAAACTGCAGAACAATCGGTCCACAAAAAAAAAATTTGGAAAATCTGATTGATGTCCTAAAACTTCATGGAGTTTTGGGCACTAGAACTCCAAAGAGGAGTCCTAACGGTTGGGCCGAGGGAGAGTAAAAAACCAGATATCACGCATGAACATCATTAAATGTAGATGCTAATACACCATGGATACAACCTTTAAACTGGTCAATAGAGAAAAAAAATTGCATTCTGTGACTTTTTACGTGTTTTGCTTATCCTGAAAAATGTGATTTTCCCGTCTAAGAATTAAAGAAATCCCTGAGTTTTTATGCTAGGTAAAAATAAAGACAGCTTTAGAATCCTTGCAACATTTCCTACATAACAACAGCTCTGTTTTTCCGATTTTCGCTTTCAATATTTTTTTTATGACAGTTCAAATCCGAAAAAAAATGTGTTAGATTTATGAATATTTTAGTTATGTGATCGAAAGTCGCATATCAGAAGAAAACAAAATGCGAATTGGAACATCCAGAGCCGTTGTTTGGCTTGGAATGTCACAAAGATTCTAAAATAATTATTGTCTAGTTTTTGCTCTAGCATAAAAACTCCTAGACTTCAATTCTTTTGAAATTTCTGAGAAAGTAATAAAAAAATTCCCATTTTCTCAAAAAACTAAGGCATAAATAAAAAATTTGTACGAGCAAAATGTGTCTCTTTTTCAAAATTACAAATACTGTGCAAATTACAGATTAATTGGTCCCCAAATAAAAAAGTTTCGAAAAATGTGGGTTGATCCCCTTAACGCCGGCATTCATACACCATTGGAGCTAGTTTCAAGAAATCACTTTTTGCAAAAAAATGAAATCAGCATTGCCAAACATCAAGAAGGCAAGTAGGTGTGAGAAATTACTGATTATGTCCGTAGCTTCAAATGTATCGTTCATAGGGTAATAAGCAGGTAAAACATATAAAACTTCAGATGAAAGACAAAAGAGTGATAAACCTCCAAAAACGTCTCATAGGGAAAACTACAAAATTGTTAGAATTTCTGTAAGAGACAGTTTTGAAACTGATTCATCAATACCCGTTCATTTAGGGAAGAGACAGGGAAAAATAACTCAAGGAAAACAGTTTCTCGCAGGCTACGAAATGCAGGAGTGCATTACTGGAGTGAACCCATTGTGTTCTTAATAAAAGTTTATTATTGTTATTAATTATTACTGGAATTCAATTTTGAAGCCTCTCGTTTCAAAGTGAAATCAAAAGACACGTCTGGAGTTTGCGAGAGAACATGGTGTTTGGTTTGACGCACGATGGCATGTAATTCATTGCAATGACGAATGTAAGTTAAACCTGCTCGGTTTTCACGGCATCATTTCGTTTGCCCCAACAGATGAAAGACTGTCTCCTCACTATGCCAAGAAAACAGTTAAGTTTGTTGGGGGCAGTGTGATAGTGTGGGGAATGAGTTTTTTCTGCAATAGTTGACCCATCATCCGTATACTTAGCAAAATCAGTAGATACTAAGATTTACAATCGGCTTCTCCAGCAGCACGTTGTACCACGCTTATGCCTTAGCCATTGTAAATCATTCATGAGATTTAATGGAAACTGTTGATTTTCACAAAACATAAATTAAGTCATGTAGTAGATGATCCAGGGAGATCATCGAAAATACGGGCATGTTTTCAAAATATTATTTTTTACTGCTATTTTGTACACAATTAGTTATTTCCATCATAATTCCTTAACTTTTGACCAAGTTTTAATTTTTTCGTATCTCTTCATCTTATTTTAGGATTGATTTCTTCAACTTTTGAATTCTCTGAATCTTAGTCATACATCATTGCGGCGACTGGATGCGGTCGTTTGACTCGTTTAATGAGTTGATGTAAGGCGTCACACCAGCGAAGGCCCAGGCACCTGGCCAATGCACACGAAAGTTAATCCCCCAATGAAAAAGTAGAAACTAGCCACGCGTGTAACATAATTATATTTAAAGTCAAAAAGTAAACAGACGATACGTTTTAAATTTAATATCATCGAATAAAGTATAATACAGTGTAACACATCACCAATAATTGAGAAATACCAATTAAAGAAATAGTACCATTCTCTAAAACTAAATTAGAAGATGTCAGATGTATTCCTGAGAAAATGCATAACATTTAATGCTATGAGGGTTGTCCTTTGAGCTTTGTATATGAACTACATATTTATTAACGCAAGTACCTAGCAGAAATTAACGAACTTGACCCGATACTCCAAGCTCATCACTGCCTCATGCTGCGGTGAGTATTGCAATCAAGTTTCGGATATTTTTGTCAGCTATTATCCTACTTGTTAGAATTTCTTGTCTTTATAAGAATTCAGGAAGCGCTGACACACAGTCCATATAAAGTGGTGGCAATGATGATAGCACAATTCAGAATTTTTCGATAACTTAAAAAATATTACGCCATATCATGTGAAATTTTGACATAAAAACCTTATTTCAACTAGTTACCTATTTCTTATCATAGTTTCCCTATAAGCTATTTGATTAAACTTTTATGATGATATGTATAAATTTGTGTTGGAATTCGGGTGGAAATAAAGATAGCACAACTTGAAAAAATTTACATTTCTGCGTTACTACATCCAGATTAGAGAAGAAGAATATCAAAACAAACCGGCGTCGCCATATTGGACAGTTGCTCCCCACCTTTTTAACTCTATATTTGGAAATTAACCCATTTCTTAGCATGGGAAGACAGTGTGGGTTATCTGAAAAATGCCAAATAAGCGCATAAAATGAAGAAGGATGCACTATATCTGAGATTTCTAGGAAGGTTAGCAGATCAAGAAAGGTGGTAACTAACTTTTTGAAGAACCCAGAAGAATACGGAAAAAAGTCTCCTGGCCGCCTTTCAAAATTGAGCCCTACAGCCCGCCGCTGACTTCTCCATGAGGCGTCTCGGACAGGAGGGGGTCAAAAAGCCTGCAAACATCCCTGCAATTAAATGTTACACCGAGAAGAGTGCGACAGATCCTGGGTTCATCTAAGAACTTCAGTTATAAGAAGAGAAAAACTGCACCAGCACTCACGAAAGCACAGAAGGCAAAACGCGAAGAATGGGTTCGGGAAAAAGTGCAATGGAACCATGGAAATTTGTCTAATGTTATTTTTTCCGATGAAAAAAGTTTAACCTAGACGGACCTGACGGTTCTCAATACTACTAGCATGATCTTAGAAAGGAGGACAAATTTTTCAGTCAACGACTTTTTGGTGGCGGATCCCTTATGATCTGGGGAGCATTCTCCATCAAGGGCAAGGCGAATTTGGTGATGAAGGAGAGTAGACAGAATGCTCAGAAGTACACAGAGGTCTTAGAAACTAGTCTCATCCCATTTCAAACTGATAAACATCAGCAAGAAGCGGTGTTCCAGCAAGATAATGCCTCCAGTCACACAACGAAGTTGGTCCAAATTGGCTTAATGCTCATAATATATATCGCCACTTTAGCTTGGCCTTCTAAGTCACCCGATCTAAGCCCAATTGAGAATCTTGGGGGATACTCTCACGGCATGTTTACGCCAATGGGAGACAATTTCAGGATAGAAAAAGCTTGTGGCAGACCATAAATGAATGCTGGGAGGCTATCCCTGAAGAAATGCTCGCTAATTTGATTAATTCTATGAATAACCGGTGTGTACAGGTGTTGCAATCAAAAGGCAACGCTTGTAAATATTAGGAATTATGTTTGTTTGCTTTCGTTGTTTTCTAAAATACAATGTTTTTCCATATGTGCTATCATTATTTCCCCCCGATTTGCAGCCACAAACTATTATTTTCGTGGTAAAATTTTGAAAGGACAACGAATACAATAATGATAATAAGGAATCGGTTACCAGTTACGTAATATTATTCAGTTACAATTTCAACTATATTGATGCGATATTTTCAAACTTATTACAAAATTTCAAAATGTGCTATCATTATTGCCACCACTTTAGTTATTTATTCTTTCCAACCGATCATTTTCCTAAAAATAATGTTCGTGAATTCACTAGGTAGTTTTGAGTAAAGTGGAAAAAAGCTGCGTCCTGACTGTCCGCGGTGATCAAGTTCATCTCCGATTAATATTAAATCGGCTCTTTAATTTTCTTGGAATCGCGTACAGCGGGGGATTTTCATTGAAATTTTGGGAGATATATTAGTTCTGTGATTGCTGATGAGACCCAATACAAGGATACCGTAAAACGTAAATATTTGCGAATAGACGGGCAATCAGATGACCACAAAGAAAACAAAGGATAGGAAAACAGGTGTTTCGAGGAAAGAATGGTCGGATCACACGTTAGTCTTTTGCAGAGCGTCTGGGCTTCACAGCGTATCAAAGTGTTACTGTATCTACCTATTTCAACAACAAAAACGACATAGCATTTCAAGTTTAAGTAGGCGCTAAGTTTGCGCAGATAACCAAAATTTTGCTTGTGGCACTTGCTAGGCAAACTGAATCGCTGGCTAATATTTAGCAAAGCTTTTATTGTAGGCATATTTGTAATAAACATTCCGGTCGCTTTGTAATTGTGGTTTTAGGATTTCAGACAGGTCCTCTAATTTCGACCCTTTGAATCAGGTTCCCAACGTTACTATTTGATTCCCCTTAGATCTTCCTAAGATTCAATACATGAATATTGTTCAGTAAAATGAAGCACTCAGTCATTTTCATTAAATGATTTGAAATGGCTAATAAATAGTAACAACTAACTAATAGAAAAAAGATATTATCTATTGCTGTGTATAATTTTTCTAAGGTTTTCAATACCCCACAGGTAAAAATTAGACTTTTTTGACTCGAAAATCTCATTTTACCACTCTTTCAATTCTGCACCACTATTAAACAAAAACTCTGCCTTATTTCTCGTTTCCAGTGACGATTCTCTTGAGAAATCGTGACTTGTCTCCCATGAATTGAGCGGTGACGAGCAATGAAACCGGCGGAGATCCTGTCTCGTTCATTTTTGTTGCTTTCACTTAGAGATTGTGGAACCCATGATCCATACTTCTGAACACTTCCCAGCCAGTGAAAATGCATCTATACGGCTGTGTGAGAGCATTCCTTTTCCTCTGCCAGTTTCCTCGAAATTTGTCTCGGATTTTTGTGCAAAAGATATTTCACTCGTGCTTCATCGATCTCAATTGGACGACTAGAACGAGTCTTTGAGGTTAAATTGACCCAAGCAGCTTATGTGGCCTTAAAACCTTGGATCAAAGCAGAAATAAGGACATGTCGAAAATGCTCATTTTTCTGAACTTGACATTCCATTTTGCCGGGCTAAAAATAAACAGAAGTCAACTAAGAGCCATCGAAAATGAGATTGCAATTGTTTTAATATATAATCTTTGAAAAAAATAGATTCCATTAATGAAACAGACAACACATTCCAAAATATCAAACAAGAAACGGACGAAACTTAGTTTCCAAACCCGTAGTTAGGCCGATTCTGAGTTTGCAATACGATTCAAAGTAGGGAAGCCGACGCTCTTGTCTGATGTTCTGAATAAATCAAGCCTTCTGGGCTAAGGCTAACGGTACGTCGCTGAAATTAAGCACTCGAGGTTTGACTTGTCTGAATATGCAGGCAGGTGTTCCGACTTTGACCCAGCTAATTAAAATAGAAGACCTTAGCGGAAGGCCTAACATGAAATTAGTATCGAGAAGTAGCGTCACTGATGACGTCATATTGATGAACGGTACAGCTAAACAGCTTTTGAATATTTTTTGAATGTAACCAAAACGATGTCAATTGTAGATTTCAAGTCCTTTATAACGACAAGTAAATGAACTGAACAGATGCTAATTGAGCAATAATCATAATTATTAAGTAATAGAAAATTGTAGTAGAGGCCTGTGAAGATTTTCACAGTGTCAGTCATTGTTTGAAGTGAAGCCTAATTCACACTTCATATTCAGTTCACACTTCTCTTCACGAAACAGTTTCAAACATATCACCGAATTTTCCGACTCAATCCCTGCAACTTTCAGCTCTTGACTGGCCAGTTACTCCAGCTGCACACATACACAAAATATCGTAAAACGGTTGTCGTCAAGTACAGTTGTTTGCGCAATATCTGTTTTATGGTTTCTCTCGCATCAAGAATAAGACACTACTTATATTCTCGGTTAGGATTAATAGTCAACCAACAAAAACCTGAAGTTATAGCCTCAAATACTTCTGCTTGTTGGGTGACGTCATTCGGCGACATGCAGTCACGGCTAAGTTTGATTTTAGTCCCGATGAGGCCTTCCGTTACACCCACTTTTTTTTTTTAATCAATTAAGCTCCAAACATTGACCCTAAATCGGTTACCCTTGAGATCTCCAGAAACTTAATCTTGCCCCTTAAAATGGAGTTTTCAGTCCGAACTGCCCGATCAACGTCACCGTGCTCCTTCTAACTCTAAGCACTAAGAACTGCACAACTATTTATCGTGGCAAGCCCAAAAGTTCTGATGGGACGGCTAACATGGAAGGCCTAATTCCTACACCAAGTCCAACAAGCTCTCCAATCAACAACCCAATCGATCACAAAAATATTAAAGTATGGTGGTTTTAGATCTACCGCTAACCTATCTTAGCTTCTCATAAAAATTCCGTTTTCTATGTTGAATCTTAAGAAAATTGTAATCAGAAATGTCTGGGATAACTCAATGTTTGTGCAAACCGTGCTCAAACGGACGTGTTTACTCAGCTCATCGTGTGAAGGTTTACTACGACCAAACCACATCGGTACGCCGACCAAAAAGATTATTAAGTTGTTACGCGTCAGGTCAGTTGATTTAGAATGAACCACAAGTTAAGTTCCCATATCTCTTCCAATTTAAATTGAAGTAGAATTGAGATGTGGTAAAACCCTTAAACCTTCTACTGTTTAACCCCATCTTACTGAGGCTGTACTATCTAGATCAGTGGTTCCCAAAGTGGGCGATATCGCCCCCCTGGGGGCGTTGGCGAGTTCTGAGGGGGGCGGTGAGGCCAAAAGGGGCCGAAGGGGCGCATTGAGGCTTAAAGGGGCGGTAGGGGGCGGTGAGGTAAAAAATGGCCTTAAGAGGGCGGTGAGGCAAAAAAAGAGCCAGTAGAAGCTACGGGTACAACTAAATTGCATTGAGATCAGCTTTGTTGAGGTTTATGAAAGCCGCTTGTTAACCCATCTGTATGTGCAATATGTTTCATGAACGAGACGAACAGGTTTTATTCCCCAATTCAAGAAATTACTGCGCGTGCATAACAATTACGTAAGCTGTGCGGCGAGTGAGTATTACATCGAATTAGCCCAGGAATGCAGAGTGCCAGTTGAATCGAAGTTTCGAACCATTTTAATACTTTTGGCTTTCGTGGCTGTATTAAATGTCTGTAGCACAGCTGAAATGCTTCCAGAGTGTGACAGGATCAAATTGCTTTTTGACATGCTTAACGATCTTTCAGGCACTGCGGTAAGTTTTAGCCATGTAATAACTACCGTCTCACTGATTCCATGTGAAATATGGAAAACAACTTTTGCATTGGGTTAACTGTCCTCTATGGGAGCTGACCATGCAATAAGGAGTGAAGTTTGATATGCTTATAGGCAGTAATTAAAAAAAGCACCCTGTTAACCCACATTTTTCAACCTAACAAATCAAATCAAATCAAATCAAAATCATGTATTTCTCCCCGTAGGAAGGTATTCATACAATAGTTCTATTACAATACATGTTCAGTACACAAGTGTAGAACAATAAGCAAGGAGTCTTACTCGCTAGGTTAAGAATTG
>LQNS02001577.1:7311896-7327569 GCA_001587735.2 Parhyale hawaiensis | reverse complement strand
TTTTTTTTTGGGGGGGGGGGGGGGGGGGGGGTTCAGCAACCATAGTTAATGACAACATTATTCAAGCCATATGCTCAAAACTGTATTGTATTTGAAAGACATTATACTTTCATGTGCAAGGAGTAAAAACTTTAATCGTGGGGTTTTCACGGTTTTATAACTACGAACATGTGCTCGTCTTTGTAAGCCTGTTCGAACCACCATAGTTGTTCTGCTGCTTTGTAGGTCGGGCGACGAGTTTCAGTACTGATAACGTGCGTCAAGTTAGACGAGATGCGTGCTGGTATGAGATGCGTATAAGGTTAGGCGGGCTGTGTTAGCTTAGCTGTTACACAGATTGTATTATGGTTAGGTGACGTGCGTTAGTTTATGAAATAGATTAGGTCACAAGAGCTGCGTTAGATTAAACTATAGCTTAGCTTAGATTTGACGGATTATGTAAATTAGGAACATTACTTCGCCGCGACATTTTCACGGGTGCCGCTAGTATATAGTTGTAAATAAATCCTCTATGCGAATTATTATTGTACAGTGTTCATCTATATTGACAATATACCAATATATACAGATCACTTATACACTCTGACCATACAAATGTATGCTACTGATTTTTTACAATCAAACCTACTTCAGCATAAGCATAGTAGCGAATATGGCCGCGCATTTGAGTTCGTTGAATCGTTCTCGTGATAAGGTGCTTGGCATCTCGACGTGCCACTTTTCTACTGCTTTAATATCCAAATTTTATTCAATACTGCTTTCAATGTTTCAAAAACATTGTGTTAACCCATTAACACCCGAAGTAAACCTTCCTTTCACGTGGGAATAGTGCATTATACTGACCAAAACCATGGAAGTAGTGCACGTAGATGGGTTAAAGAATGATTACCGGTTGTCTAATCAGGACCAGTGTCCTTTAATTAGGCATTGGAGGCAATGGTATTCATACAAGAACTCGCAGTTTCAACTGGTTCCTTCCGGCTTAAAATAGCGAAAAATTGCGGTGAACCTGACACTGACGAAACTTCGAGGCCAACGCAGCGACGCTCCTAACGCGACGCTGAGTACAACGAGCACTAACTTCACCTGATACGTGACTAGTTAATAGAGCAGCGATTGTGTTGGGCCGAACGGTAACGCAAACTAATCTAAGACTGAACCCATCACTCCCCTATAGCACGACCTAGCGTGCACCAACTTCTTTCGTTTCAGTGCTGCTCTATGAATGAAGGTCTCCTGAAGTTCAGGCCGATCAAGAATTCATAGCTCTTTGGCCCGTGCCACCGCTGCTCTGGTAACGGAAGCGTGAAGCTAAAACAACTGCAGCGGTAACGCATTGCTCCACTTCATTTGTGTCTGTAAGAAGTGAAACCAGTGAAAAATAAAAGAAGAGAGTTACTCTTATCCATTACTTGTTGACATTGCCAGCCGTATTGGAACTTCAGGAATTTTAACATTATTCGTGCAAGCCTGCATCCTCTATGCCATTTTCATGAAGTAAAACTTAAAGCAGTGAAATGTTTCTTATTGAGTGTATCACTCATGCTCACAAATCTGCCATTTTTGTCATTCTATTTGGCTTCTACCAACTAAAACTGCAGTTGGAGACTGAAAATGGCCTCCAAGAAACGCAGCACTTACACAAGGAAAGATTGACAGACAGATGAACAAATAAACAGATAGATGGATCATGAACAAATTTATATAACTATTCCTTATGTCAGTCTTAACATTTCCTGCAAAAACCAAACATAAGGAAAGATCGTTCACCATAGAATTTATTAATAAACTCTTCGTGTCATTCATATAATAACTCCTGTAAATTTTGTGATGATCCGTCCGCTTACAAGCTTTTGAGTTACGCTAATAACCGACAAAAAAAAAAAAAAAAACAAGGAACAAACGCCGGCAAAACCATAACGTTGTCCGCGGAGACAATATATTGATTTCTGAGTAACGGAATTAGGCTCGAGTAAATAGTCAGAGTATTTTGTTTCCTAATATCAATTTTAAAGTTGGACAATCTATTTCAAAAGTAAGTTCGTTAGCGTAACGAAGTCTCTACTGTAGCGTCAATCCGTTGATGTCCGTCCATCAGTTCCAGATTCATATAAATTTTTATTATATGTGTCAGATTCGTAGTTTACAATTCACAGCACTCACGTAAATCCGCAATCCCTACTTCATTTGCCGTGTTCGAAGTACCTTAATCCGATTTGCAAATTCTTTTGAATGAGTGTTGTTGTAAATTATAACAATACCTCCATATGCAGTGCAAATTTCAAGGGTTTGCCAGTTTTCGTATATTTACTCATGGATTAGTTACTATTTCAGCCGAGAAGTAATTTCGATAAGAATGCAAACATCGATGCAGGGGCAGAGCATTTCAGTTTTCACAAGCTTGACTCAAAAAGGCGTCTTCTTGTGGCCACACCTTCACGAATGGGTTTACTGTCATCGTGATCACGGGAATTACTGCTAAATACAAGTACGGTCATAAATTTGACATATACAACGGAGACGCCATATTAAATTTCGATGAAAATATAGCTGGTAATATTGTTAACAGCGAACATCGAAATAATGGACAATTTATGTAGCAACACCTGATGTCTTATTACCTCCGCCAGGAAGCTCATGATTTTGTCGAAGTTGATGTCTCTTTTTATCTGACACCAAGAGACCTCAGCAAATTATGGATGGACCTTTGCGAAACTACTAGGGATTGTTAACTGTATATATATATATAACTGTTGCTATTGAGTGTTATGAGGAAGAGAAGAGTAACTTTTAGTGAAGATCTGTACAACCGCTTATATGCTTGCTTATTTGCCTCTTCTGTTCTCTCTCTAGATGTTTTGGCATATAGCACATGGATTTTATGCTACCCAATACTATTTCCACAGAACAATGAGCTTTCGAGGTTAGGCCGAGAACCATTGGCCTCCCGGAAGGTTAGGCAAGGCTAGGACTGGTTCTGCTAGCGATCTAATGACGTAAGAAAGGTAAGGCCAATCAAAGATTGACGCTAAGTAAGGCCAATCACAGATTGAACGTAAGTAACGGGGATCATATTGTACAAAAACACCTTTAAACACTATGAGAACCAGTCCTTGATTACCTAACCTTCAAGGTTCTCGGCCTAACCTCGAAATCTCATTGTCTGCACGGGCTATAGTATGGGGCTCGGTACTCGGGTGTTTGGTCGGTGGAGGTGGTTGGACTAAAAAGTGTCGGCCTCGTTTTACTATCGAGAAACTGGGTTTTCTATCTGTAGACTACGATTTTTTCGACCCGGTTAGCAGATAGTCCACAGTAGCATATAGTTCAGAGATGCAGCCTATAGTCCATATTGCAGAGTAGCATAGAGTCCAGAATTTTGTAGCGTATAGTCCAGAATTTTTTGTAGCGTATAGTCTCTCTCTCTCACTTGGAAATATACCGTAACTGAAAACGTTTTGGACGGATCTTCGTCATATGTGCAAAAATTGCTAAGAATGTTAGAATGAGAAATTTTTTAATAATTTGTCTTTATGTTTGCTTGGATGTTTGTCAGAACCTACTCTGAAAAGTTACGAGCGAATTTTCATGAAATTTGCAGGAATTGTTAAGAATTTTTGAAACACAAATGATCAAATTTGGTGATGATCGTCGGTTCGTCCGTCAGTGTTGTTAACTAATTGTTGGTCATAATGTTTATCAAAATGTGACTTTAAAAGTTATTGCCGGATATTCATGAAATTTATGGGAATTATTAGGAACCCTACGAGCCACAAATGATCCAATTTTGGTAATGAACGGTTTCTTTATTTCCGTGTTTGACTAATCTTTGTCATAATGTCTGGCAGAACATATCCCAAAAAGTTATAGACGGCTATTGAAGAACGATACAGAAGGTGCAAGGAATGTTAAGAAGCAGAAATGACCAACTTTTGTTGATGATCAGATTGCCAGCCTGGTTCCAGGACTATTGGATTTTTTTCATTAACACTGCGTTACATGGCGAGTGGTATTCGCCGACAGCACTTTAGTTCAATAATGTATTCACACTCTTTATCTAACGTAACATAACCTAACCCAGAATTACCTAATCTAACATTACCTAACCTTACCTAACCTAACATTACCTGACCTAACAGTACCTAACCTAATCTAACCTCATCTCACCTCACCTAACCTTACCTAACCTAACCTAAGATGCAGATGCCAATTGTTCAAGTGGATCCACTGGGGTGACAATTGTACAGGTGGGATATGTTGGGGTGGCAATAATTTTTGTACAGGTCGTATTTTTTGGGGTGACAATTGTACAGGTGGGATTTTGGGGGTGCAGTCGTACAGGAGATCCTATTAGGGTAGGTTAGATTAGGCTAGGCAAGACTAGGTAGTCTTGGCAAGCTGGAGTAGGCTAGGTTAAATTAGTTAGTTTCGATTTTCTTCTTCCTCTTTTTTTTCATCTCTTTTCCGCAGTCTTTTATATCCTGCTAACATAATGGCAATAGCTCAAAAACAGCCGGGCGTACGTTTTGGTGTCTGTTTGAGAATGGGCCTGTTGGTTCGTCTACTGCCGCCTATCTAATCTAATCTAGATTTATCGACACACTGTTTGCTGCTCTGTCTTTCCTTTTTGAAGCGCCGCTACATTTTCAAGGCAGGCTTGACTGGTACGTATGGTATCAATGCTAAACTTAATTTTAAATACGATTATTTATGCAACAGTGTGTACGTAAAGGATTTCGAATCATTATCATTTCGAATAACTGTCCGCTCGAGTAATTTCTTTCGAATAATTTGAGCAAATTCCCTTTCGACTACTTGCCTTGATATGAGAACTATTCAACGATTTTCTTATGATTTGCCTACCCAATTATCTGGCTTCCGTCCTTTCATTTGCATCTGTAACACAGGTCAAAGGTGGGCCATTGCGACTAGTAATGGGCCAGTCAAAAGAGCAAAGACCGAGTGACGTCGCAGATCTTAATGCCTTTATTACTCATGTGGATGGGCCGCCAGGGTCGTATATTCCCACTTCTTCTCTATTGTGTATATAGTATACAAGTTTATCAAATTTTGAAATAATTTATTTAGGAATAGGTCAATGTACTTTCGCTTACAGTTGCCAGCATGTGCACATGAGTGACGCGTATGAAACTCAAGTGCAGCTTAGCTAATGCAGTTACCACTAAAGTGCTTAAGGTCGCGATTGTTCGCTGCCACCACCCATTGGATGACGAAGCATAACTGTGCAGGTCAAGCAACGAACACCATTTTTAACCTGTTCTCAAATGAAATTCATCTTGGCTACTGAAACAGATGATTTCGATTACTCAAAGAATATGGTTATTCTCTCGTCAGTGTTACGTTAACAAAAGTAAACATCAAGTGACAAAAATTCTATGCTAGCTACTTTTCATATCCAGATAACTAGCAAAAAAGTGCCGTTTTTGAGAGCCAAAAACTGATGCTGCTACTGGAGACTCTAGAGACACGGTCAGTAGCGAAAGGATTACAACTTGGAGAATTTAAGAAAATGCTATCTCTGATTCTTCACTTATTTTAGTACTGCCTCAGGTGTTCATCCTACGTATTTTACCACTAGAGTGTCTTCGCTGTCAAAGTTGACAGCAAAGAAATTTTGATGACCCTTCCTCATTGATCATACTTTCGTTAATAATGCATCTGACGGATACGCTACAGCGACCAACTCAAGGTGTCAGAAGAGATGAGAGCTCTCTGCCTCAAGAATCTCTGAGCAGCACACGTCATCCTTCCCTTAGATACCATGCAAAAATACATAGACATATGTATATAAATTAGCAAACATTCATTAAATTTCCCGCTGCATATCGTGTCCTCGGTATGACGTTCATTCAATACGCTGAAATCTCTTGCGACCAAACAAATCTGCTTCGCAAAGGAAAAAGGCAAGCTGAAAAACATGGTTCTGTGTTTACTGCATCTTGAGAAATCGCCTTTCATTTGCCTCGATGTACATCTACTCAATCTGTATGTCATGAACTGATAATAAATATTATCGCTTCAATGTATGGAGAAAGTAATAAAATCAGGCAGTGCTATGAGAGGCTGTAAATATTTTCCTTGTTTGGAATTCAACGTCAGCTGAGCAAGAAGTGCATTCAGGAGTAACGATTAAGATTCCTTTTTTTGACCACCTTCTGAAGCACAATTAATACAAACTGTTATTCCATTAAAAAAAACAGAGCGAACAAAAATTTGCATAGCATTTGATCTAACCCAGTGAAGATGCTATAAAATTTACCGAGGTAGAAACTTATATACGAGCTATTCTTTAACTGTAGAAATCTGTTAACGAATATTTTCAGAAGAGGTTCTGCCAGCAGTAAAAATGCTATATAACATAGTTGCGTTCACCCTGTTTACCCTCCGCGATAAAAGTGTCCACCTTGAACCCCCGCATCCAATACTGTAACGATCTCCTGCTTCCACTTTGTTAAGTGAATTTGCAGTATGAAAATACTCCACTGCACATACTCTTAGAAATTATGACATCATCGCCAATTCAACTTAGATATTGTCGTTTTTTTACAATACAATTGTGCACTGCAGTCGCATTTTACTATTAACACGGTATACTGTAGTTCTGTCATACACTAAGTGCAGGTCGGTAAAACCGACTTCCATGCTCTGCTTATTCTACCGATGGTTCTGTAGCATGTTTCAAAATAATGAAGGAAAACACAATGATCCAGCTCATGTTTAAGTTTGGCATAAGAATGTAAAAGATAAAACACCTAAAAACGATTCGTTTTTTATTTACTGTAGCTTTTAGAAAATAGATCTAAGGATACACTTGAGAACAATTGCTGCATTACAGGTAAATTTTAACCGACTATTTTTGCGATTATGACACGTAATGCTGTAAATAAAAAAAGAAATAACGAAAGTTATTTTGCTGGTGAAATTACCCTTCCCTGCCTAGGAGTAGGTCAAGGACTTCTTTCAGATTTGGAGTACACTGGTAGAATTTAAAATTCAATTTACGTTCACTGCCCTAATAATGAAACACTATATGAAAAGAGTTTTGTATACCTCGTGTGCTGTTTAAAAACTAAGTAGAGCAAAGTCAGCACTTACCTTGAAGAAAAGCTGACTGGTAAAAGGCAGTTAGTTGTAACACAAGGTACCACTGAGAGAAATGAACTCCTGAGCGCAAAGAAAGAATAGCATCAGCAGCACAGACTGCGATGCCCACCTCTTGACCTCACTCCCAGACCTCGACAGTTGGTTAAATTTTGAATACCCTCCCATGAGCGAAGGTGTGCTAGCTTCTTAGATCGCACCAACCAATCAAGAGCGCGAGGACAATTTATCTTAAGTTGAGAGTCTCAACGCGTTCGACACATTCCATGCCAACCGCTCCGTCAGCCAATATGAGGTAGACTTACGAACGACGACCCTAGTGACGTCATCCTAGTTGCCATGGTGGGGCGTGCGGGCGACAGCCAATAAGAGGCACGCGTGCTGGCGCGTAACCTAGGAGATTTCCAAACAAGAGGAATACTATAGTTGATAAATGTGTAATTCTTTTTGGGCATATTTGGGGTCATCATTACCCGGACGAAGGTAATGGAGCATTACCGAGCAATTAGAGTTTTATCTTGTCATGTTGGACCGATGCACTTAGAGCGTGTCATGTTCATTTCAAATCGATGAAATGTTTTAAATGAATATGAGCATTGGAGCAAGACTCTCCTCTGCATGGATGGACGTATATATTGGTTATGTCAAAACTTTCTTCTGAATTTAACTTCTATAATTTACATGTTTTCCAAGACCTCAGGAAACAACTGGGCACTACTTGCGTAAGTCGAGCAGCATACAGCGTATATACGGACTTCATATAGAGTAATACGCAGCATAAAACTAATGGGACGATAAGAAACTTGTTCACTTTCTCTTGCCTGATGAGCGTAATGAGATATACATATTAAGGATAATTCTGGTAGAAAAACTTTCGAAGCAACTGCGGTGCCAAGCCGTGCATGGACTTGTAATAGTATTAAGGACTTCCGTAATTTTTCTTCATCTATAACCAACTGGGTAATTCATTCCCAATCTTGGAATATTCAGCATCTTTAGAGCTGATGCCAGCCCCAGGCATATCTCCTTTAACAGATGTGCGATAATCCACTATACATATAATAAAACACAGTTGTTGGTCGCCTGCTTGTTCCCTTGCTCGCTTGCTCCAATGTTGGTCCGTCTCTCTGTCACGCAGTTAAGAGTTTAATAGGAGAAAATTCATGTACTGTAAAACAAGTAGAGATGCCATACAATTTCAGCGCTTGGAGTACCGGTGACATATATAGCTCTGGATCTCTGGTCTTTGGATCCCGGGCTCTGGATCCCCGTTTTCATTGCTGAATGATATCGTAGTAGTTGAATCTTCACGCTGAGCAGACGCCTTTTTATATTGAACTAGAGGGCCCGCGCTGTCATAATTTGACAGCGAAGAATTTATGATGACCTTCATTGATCAAACTTTTGTTATTACAACTGCTAACCTAAGCACCCTATAATTAATGAGCGCTTATACGTCTTCACAACCACTCAGTATCGGAACTTTTCTCTCTCTCTCTGAAATGGAGAAAACTCACTCCTCATTGTAGGCAAATCGGCAACGCTCAAAGTAGTAGTTCCGCTTCGGTATCGTGGATACGTTAGGCTAGCTTATTCAGGTCCAATGGTTTTTGCTTAGCGAAAGCTGTTTCATCGATCATTGAATTACATTTGGGAGAATAGCTGAAGCAACGAAATCATCTGTGGGAAGAAACTACGAATCAAGATGCAGGAGAGTGCCAATGGAAGCATCAAATAACTTCAGTGCTGAGATTTCAACTTCGGCAATGCAAGAAGTGCATTTAGACTTGAGGTTGCCCGATACGTAGAATTAGATTAGATGTATGGAGAAGCTAATACTCGTGCAAATAAGACTAAGCATGTGATATCTTAATAGTTTGAAGTGCAACTGCCCCTTGTTAAGATACGTTTGTCATATTCTGCAACCCGGCCTATTTTCTACCTAACAGTTTTCAATGACACTTGAGAGGACGACCAGAGCCTCCAACCTGGGTTAATTTCCGCTCATCTGTTTTGTTAAACCGTGACAGAAAATGGATAAACAGATAAATAAAGAAACAAACCGGCAAATACCCCTCGGTCTTTATTATATTGTTGATTTTTGTTGTTATATTGTTGATTATTGTTGCTGTATTACAGGTCTCATCCCTGCAGGCCTGATGTTCCATTAGTGAAATCCAAGCTGTACAGCCATGAATTTTGCGATAGCAAAATATTCCCCCTGCAAGATAAGGAGTGAGTATCAGCTTGGAATTGATTAAGCGTTAAGCTGCACTTAGAAAAATATAGTTCAGTCAAAAGAATTCTCTGGAAATGCCCAAGGTTCACCGTATTGTGGATACCAACTGATTATTGAACCTCCAGCGTCGAACTTCGGCTGCGATGTAAATTCAGTATAAAAAGGCCTCTGCTCAGCGTGAAGATTCAACTACTACGATATCATTCAGCAATGAGAGCGGGAATCCAGAGGCTGGGGATCCAGAGCCCGGAATGCAGAGGACAGAGATCCAGAGCTATATTTGTCACAGGTACCCCAAGCGCTGAAATTGTATGGTATCTCAACTGTTTTTCAGTACATGAATATTCTCCTATTAAACTCTTCACTGCATGACGGAGAGACGGACCAACATTGGAGCAAGCAAGCAAGGGAGCGACCAACAACTGTGTTTTATTCTATAGTGGATTTACATCGCACCCATTTCGACGCTGGAGGTTCAACAATCAGTTGGTATCCACAATACGGTGAGCCATGGACATTTTCAGTGAATTCTTTTGACTGAACTATATTTTCCTAATGCTACTTAACGCTTGATCAATTCCACGTTAATATTCTGGCCTTATCTTGCAAGGGGGATATTTTGCTATCGCAAAACTCATGGTTGTACAGCTTGCGTTTCACTAATGGAAGATCGGGCCTGCAGGGATGAGACCTATAATACAGCAAAACCTATTCTGAGAACCGAAACAATAAAAAGCTCAATCACAAAACTTTTGCCGTTATTTTTGACGGGTGGGCCCTCTAGTACTTAATAGATAACTCATGAGAAGTTTAGATTAAAAAAAAATAATTTACAATGAGATAGCTCATGAAAGTACGCTGAGGAGTTAACTACGTGAATACTGAACGCATTGAAACGAAAAGTATTAATTTGTTACTCGCCTTCCTCTGATGAACTTACGGATAAGCCCCTAATTGTTGATCGGTTTTTTAGTTACTGTTTTGAGTGATTCCATTAATTGCTCGGGTGAATCACTTGATTTTCTTTCAAAAGGGATCATTCTTAATCCAAGAGCGATCTAAGATGCAAGAGACAAGTAGAGCTACAGGCTTTACAACAAATATTCATTATATTTTCATGTTTTAATACTAACCTAGTAAAATTACCGTTGTTTCGCGACATATTTACCTTTCATTCGTTTCTTGCAAGCCTATAGCCTGGGAAAAAACATAACTTATTGGACTTGAGCGGTATTCCTACAATGCAGAACTTTTGCGACATTTTTCACCAATTACTACATCTTTTCGTTATGGGGTTAATATTGACGAAGAATTCTACACAAATGTTCCAGAACAGCTTCATGTATAGCCAAATCCTTTGCTAGACACAAAGTACAGCGAAGGCTTCCCTGAGCTGAGGATATTGATTAATGCTGTTAAGCTCCCCCTCCTGAAAAGAAAGAATTGATAAGTTTTTAAGTCAGCCAAGTATTGATAGTGAGAGAAATAATATGCATGAATTGGCAAAGGAACATCAACTTCCGCATGAACTCAGCAAATACTTTTTAACACTCACGCATGGTATGCGTCTCTGGTGAGTCTTCAAAACATTGTATTGTTTTCGTGTTTCACATTGATGTTCGAGGTTGCGATAGCAGTGATCATGACAATGGAAGGAGCCATAAAGAAATACTTCATGGTTAGTAAGTTCATTCCGCAGCTAATACATAATCGTGGAAATTTGTGTACTTAAATGAAATTTTGACGTCACTCAGAACAGCCTTATTGTAAATTTAGATAACTACTTCTAACTTCTGTAACTGTACTCCAGCACGAATGTTCTCAAAACAAGAGCTATGTTTTCTCTCTCTGAAATCATTGATGAGATTTTCAGTAGAATAAGAAACAATTTTGCAGTAGTTGTGTAATTGCGAAGTTAAAAAGAAAATCAGCGAGCTATGACCGATAAGAATAATTTCATTATGAGCAGATAAAAATACACTCTTGTAGGAGCAACTTTCAGCAGTGAATGAGCGCTAAATAAATTTGTTGCTCAAAATTTAGATTCGTGTTATTATAGTTGAGTACTTTGTTGATCTCACAGAACTCCAAATTCCATTCACGTTGTATATTGCTGTCATAAAGCTCGTATTACACCTTAATCTTGATACCTTGATACCTACTCCCGTTGGTAGAGATGTTCGCGTTACTGCTGAAGTAACAGAAAATCTGTATAGAGCAATGCTGTAAAATGCTTGATGTTATTTTTTGTTTACGATGTCAATTTTTTTCCTTTTTTGCACGCGTCTGATAGTTCGCTATCCGGATGTGGAGAACCCTAGTCCTCGTGATTCTGGTTCTCGATCCTGCCTGATTTAGTTGGAGTGTCAGTGGCATCTCCTCGCTTTCCCGGATCATGGTGCCCTCTCTGCGACGCTGCGAGTCCGTCAACGGGTCTCCAGAGTCACTGTTAGGCGTGAAATATTTTCGAAGTTCAGAGCAAATTGGGACGCCGTCTCTGGCGCCATCCTTGCGCTTTCTTCGGGTATTGTAAGAGTCTCCTGAACCTGGGTCTATTTTGGATCGGCTTTTCTCTGTCATAGTGCGTGCCTATGATGAAGCCTGGTCTGATGATGCCTGCAGGACGGCATACCAGTTGAAGCGGGAGGCATATGCCTATTGGCGTACTAGCTTGTCTGCTGTTGACTTTCAGCGTTTCAGGGAACTGCAGCGTAGGGCTGGGGATACTTAAGAGGAAGCTGAAAAGGAGCGTTAGCTTCGTCTGTTAGCTCACATAAGTAGTGGTCCACTTAGAAGAGCGCTGTACTTGGTTCGGTCCCTTTCTCCTTTTGTCCCTCCTTCAATTGGTGCTGGTGGTGATTTTGTTGAGGACCAATTGCCAAGGAGGACCTTTTGTTGCGTTACTTTGATGGGAAGCAGAGCCGGGACCGGGTGCACATTCCTTTAGAGTGTGACCCAGAACTGAGGTTTTCCGGTTTTGCTGTGAGATCTTCTGAGGTGCCGCCTTTTTCTTGACCTGGACCCCTATGGAGGCACTGATCCATCGGGTATATTACCTCTATTTCTTCGGAGGGTGGTTGGTGTACTAAGAGCCCCGCTTACTTCTGTGTTCCATTGATGTTACGGTTGGGCTATTTTCCGGAATGCTGGCATGTCGCTAATGTGACGCCAGTTCCGAAGGGTTCTGCCACATCTCGAACCTCCGACTATAGACACATCTCGAGAACACCTGTTTTATCGAAAGTTTATGAGAGGTTGGTTGTGTCGAGGTTGGGTCGCTTTCTTGAAAAGCAGAGTGTCATTCCCTCGATGCAGTATGGGTTTCGTAAAGGCTTGGGAACTTGTGATGCTCTGCTTCACATTTCTCAAGTGTTGCAGCTCGATCTTAATGGGGGTCATGAGGCAAGGTAGGGACAGCTTAACTTCAGTTAGCTTTTGATCGCGTGAATTACCCTGGGTTGTTCCATAAGCTAAGATAGATGGGAACTGGTGGATCAGTTTTCACGGTAATTAATCAATTTGTATCTGGCAGACGTCACTGTGTAGTTGTTGATGGGAAGAGGAGTGAATTTTGGAGGTGGTTTCTGGTGTCCCACAGGGTAATGGGACATCGTATATACAACGAACCTGTTTAATCTTGTTAGGAATTTACTTGTTGGTTACGCTGAGGATGCTACTTTGTTGGCTGTTTGCGATAAGCTTAGTGATAGGTTGGAGGTTTCAGAATCAGTTCAGCGTGGTTTGGAAGTGATTGATTCTTGGAGTTCTAGGTGGGGGATGAGGCTAAATGCGGGCAGGCAAAACTAAGACCATGCTCGTGTCTAGGTCACGTACAGTGAGACCTGATGTCCCCGCACTCATACTGGATAGTGTGTCACGTTCTGTGGTTGATGACTTGCATGGCAATCTTGGGTGTCGATTTTGATCTAAAGTTGACGTTTGAGCCCCACATTTGTTCCGTTGCCTCACGAGCATTGCAGAAAGTTGGTCTGATGAGACGTGCTTGGAGGGTGTTTTAGCTCTGTAGAGATGACACGTCGCTGCTTTATTTGCGATGTCCTCCCTCTTCTGGAATACTACTCCGTAGTCTTGTGTTCTGCTGACGATTGTCATCTATGTTTGCTAGACAAAGTGGTTCGTTGACATGCGTTCATGCTGGATGGTGTTGTGCCTTGTGATCTAGCAGATCGTCGCAGAGTTGGTGGGGTCTGCTTTCTGTATAAAATGCATAATTGCCCTAGTCATCCACTTTCTGATTTTCTTCCGGAGCCATTTGTTTGGGTGAGGTATACTCGGCGTACTAGTGCTCTTCATAAGCTTGCCTTGAAACCGGTTCGATGCCATACGGGCCAGTACTCTCGTTCGTTTTTTCCATCATGTTTGGATCTTTGGAATGGTCTTGATGGCTCTGTCTTTGCTGGTGCGGGTATTGGCAGCTTTCAATCGATCTGCTGTACAAGGAGCTATTCTGTGATCTCGGATCTTCTCATTCTTTTCTCTTCGCTGGCTGGGCTGGTTGCATGGGGATCTGTCAACCTCAGAGAGTTCCTTCGTACCCACGTCACCAGTCTAGTGTAATTTAATAATAATAAAAATTTATTCCTGAGAAAATACAGTAGTACCTTATCTAATCGGAATACATTTGCACCCCTTTCCGAATGACGCCCTACGCAATGTCTACTGTATTTCCCAAAACAGAAATCATCACACCAAAAAATATTTTGTCTACTGGAGTTGTGTCTCACCAATTGAGTGTGAATTGTGCAAGCAGCGATGGCGCCCAAGGATCAGCTGATTTTTGTTCCAGCGTTGTCATGTTCCAACAGAGCATACTAGTAGTCTGTAGAGCAGTCCGCCTCTGTGACCGACTGCTGCAGTAGCACCCTACCGTGTGCAGCGAAGACTGAAGGTAATTCGGGAGGTTTCCGCTTAAGCTTCTTGACTGAAGGCAAAGACCCTAAATGAATTACTCACCATCATTTTCAACGGTTCAGCTACTGACAAAGCGGGGCAAACACCGTAGCTCTCACTTTTTTCTCCGTATCTGAGGTTTGGGCCACTTACGCAAGCAGCTGCCCTCGTTTACCGAGTCCCGTGTGGAGTGACGTTTGCAGGGATTCGGCTGGGCACTCAGAGGTGGTTTATGCTTTAGCTGTCTTAAGCCCGATGCTCACGTAACGACTTTCGTTGTCGCTAGCAGCCTAAAAAAACACAACTAATCCGTTTCCACAGCCGTGGCTTGACCTCAGCTTGCGCAAAATTTAACTGGATTAAAACTGTCGAAAATCTCAGTCTCTACTGCAAGTTTTACTCAATATTCCCTAAGGGGCAATGATGAACTTTCAAGTATCGATCCTAATCATGAGCAGTTCCAGTCCACAAAGACTGACAATTTAAGAACTAGTGCACAATGTTCATAGACGCCGTGCTGAAGTCACGGCCACCACGACGCAGTCGAATTAATTGAATTGGCTCTAGGTTTCTAGCAGCACCGAAAGTTGTTACGTAGGCACCGGGCTTAATTTCTGCTAGGGCCCGCAGTCGTACACACAACTAGCCGCAATAATGTGCCGCTGGTAGGTTGTTCATGCTGCCGTATCTATTCTCCTGACCTTAAGTAAATATAGGGGCGGTGTGCGAGTTGTACTTCCTAGCAGCAAGTTGTGCGTGCGATTGCATAGTGAGGCACTGGCATAATGACAACATTTGGTAGTTCATTGAATTTTTCTGCCTTTCTGTTGCCTCCAAACGCTGTTCGCTACTGGGTAAACTTAATTCGCCATGGCAATATTAGGCTCCAGAGGTCGGCATCTCCGATTATGGTACGATGGCCATGGAGAATGCAATACCATCGCACCATCGCCATCGGAAGGAAAAATCACCAATTTTGTTCGGTGAGGACCTACGATGGAATAACCATCGGCGATGGCCATCGTAGGGCGCCACAATCGGCGATGGATCATCGCATTAACACATTCTAAAAATACAAAAATCTCAAACCACAGAGAGCGAATAAAAGCAACATCTCATATAACTTCGGCCTGTGTGCGATTTTTACACCAGTGTTAATATTCCTAGCTGATAAAAGGTGCAAAATGTAAAACCCAGGTTATTAGGGTTAATTACCTCTTCCAAGGAGGTTATGTTTTCGTCGTGTATGTCTGTCTGTCTGTCTTTCTGTCTGTTTGTTTGTCTGTCTGTCACCAAGATAACTCAAAAAGTAATGAACCGATTTGGATGAAATTTACAGGGATTGTTAGGTATGTTAGGAGGAACAGATGATTAACTTTTGGTGAAGATATGTCCATCCGT
>LQNS02001577.1:7297735-7308070 GCA_001587735.2 Parhyale hawaiensis | reverse complement strand
GAGTGTCATCGGCAAAAAATGAAGCCTTTGAATGCATTAATCGATCATCCATATCGGTCACATGAATCAAGAACAGCAGGGGTCCTAATATTGATCCCTGGGGAACCCCGCTAATCACTCGTGACTCCTCTGAAGTTCGTCCGTCCACAACAACGAACTGTTTACGGCCCGTGAGGAAGCTGTGGATCCACTTCAGCAAACGGCCGCCCACCCGACACGTACATTACTAACAACTCCAGCAAATTTCATAAAGATCCATCGAATACTTTTTGAGTTATTGCGCTAACAAGCATAAAATCAAGCGCAGTGACAAAGAAACAAACAAACGTACAAACAGATCAACACAAAAATTGGGTCCTGTACTCATAGCGATATACCTCACAACTCGTGTAAATTTCATAAAATTCTGTCCTTAACTTTTTGAGTTATGGCATTAAGAAAAGTGAGGCAAACAAACAAACGTTTGGATGGCTCTTCACCAAAAGTTAATCATCTGTTCCTCCTTACATACCTAGCAATCCCTGTAAGTTTTTTCAAAATCCGTTCATAACTTTTTGAGTTATCTTGATGACAGGCAGAGAGACACACAGACAGAAAGACAAACACGACGAAAACATAACCTCCATGGCAGAGGTGATAATCTCGATAGCTTCACAATAGTTTTACAAACTCATTGACTGCGTAGTATCAAGTATACTATGCAGCAGCGACAGAAAAATATATCAAGCAAAGCTGGCAGTAACTGACGAGAACTCCAAGCGAGCCATGTCAGGGCTTATCTGCACTTGCAAAGATAATAATACGCAGTAATTTCCGGAAACTTCTTTTGATCCAGAGTTTTATCACTTGCTTTTCTCCAAGCATAAGTATTGGCTTAAAAAGTTGTAATAAATAGCATACGTACGGCCATTTCTTGTTTGTGCCGCCGCTACGCATTGCAGCCACTTCGATCAACAGTTCGATAGTTGGTAAGCTGTGGTATAACTTTTCTAATCTAATCGGAAGTTTGTGGCTGCTGTTAACGTGAAGAGTCGATACTGACTTACAGCTTAGAGGTCTAGTCTAACTTTATTGAATACCTCATTCTATGCAGCATTAGCGTACTGAGTATGCGTACGTCTCACCAGGTACGAACGGTCAAGACACTGAAGGCTCTCTCGATTGGCATCAGGGGGTGAGTTGAGCTAAGCCCGATGAATAGGGTTGCGTTGACCGATGCTCCAGAGAGGAGCGCTGATTTCACTACTTGGAGTTGTGTTGCAAGTGTTAGAAACAACCCAGTTTATATAGATGGATTGAACGGTTTTCATAATAATCACTTTACATTTAACTAATGATATTCGATCCGAACTAGCCTTGTCGAAGAATTGTTCTCTAGAATATCTGATTATCAATTTTTTTGTTTTAGCTCAATACGGCTCTGTCTTTGCTGGTGCTGGTATTGGCAGCTTTAAACGATCTGTACACAGAGCTATTCTGTGATCTGGGATCTTTTTTTTTTTATTCTTTTGTTTTCTCCACCCGCTAGGCTGGTTACGTGGGGGTTTGTTAACCTCATGGAGTTTCTCCGTTCCTACGTCGCCAGCCTTGTGTGATTTGATAATAATAATAATTTCGAAGGTAGCAGTAGCCTGGCGTGCTAAAATAGTGGTACTGAAATTGCAGGATCGAGTGCTAAACTAGATAAGCGATCTTTGTAGCACTTGTCACGTTGAGTAAGCGCTTGCTGGGTCTGTGCAGCTACCATGGGATATTATTATTATTGAGGGGATTTCACAACCCAAATTGGATCGGTTGAGCGATGTTCAGCTACACATTCTGGCGCCGGGTCACATCCCGCGACCTAGGGCTCAGAGCACTTTGCGAATGATGTGCGCTGTTCCAAGCAGAGGGCATTTCTGGAGGGTTCCTGGGTGGAGAAGGCCGAACTTCAGCTCTCGCAGGGCAGTCTTGAGATTCTTGGACATTACCTCCAGAGCTCCGATGACCACTGCAACGACATCCACCTTCATCTGCCACAGTCTATGGAGTTCGATGGCAAAGTCACGGAACTTTTAATTATTCTCCGCTTCCTTGTCGATGATTCTGGAGTCGTAGGGGATTGAGACGTCAATCAGTTTGGCAGAATTTTCCTGTTTGTCTTTGACGACGATGTCCGGTCGGTTGGCGTGAAGTACTCGATCAGTTTCCATCCGCTTGTCCTAGTAGATTGGCACGGCTTTGTTTTTAACCACGGGCGGGGGTTCGTGCTCGTACCACCTCTCACTGACCGGGAAGTTATGGATCCGCAGAAGGGTCCAGTGGAATCGTCGAGCCACTTTATCGTGCCTGCGCTTGTACTCCTTTTGCGCCAGCACTCCGAATTCGCTTATCACGTGGTTGATGGTTTCGTCCGAGCTCCTGCAAGTTCTACAGGCAGTAGGGAAGTTTCTCCTGTCGATCTTGTTTTGGATATACCTGGTTCTGAGGGCTTGCTCTTGAGCTGCCAGGATGGTGCATTCTGTTTCCCGTTTTAGCTCACCCCTCAGCAGCCAGTTCCATGAATCAGGGACTATTTTGTCCTGAACAGCTTCGAGGTACTTGCCGGACATCTTCATGCTCTTCCGATCGAGGAGCCGTCGCTCTTTGAATTGGTCAGCCGATGCGGTCTCATTCAGCAACTTCGCCTCGATTAAGCAGCGTGCCACGGGTCGCCGCTCTCTCTGAAGTGGTGGAAGAGAGCTCGTTTTTCCGTTTCGACGCAGTCCTCTACACTGATGAGGCCACTGCCCCCTTCTCTTCTGTTAATATAAAATCTGTCTACGCACGATCTTGGGTGCAGAGCTCGATGGATGTTCATTAGCTTTCGAGTCTTGACGTCCATGTCGGTGCAGTCCTTCTTGGTTCAGTTAATAATGGCAGCAGAGTAACGGACTACATGGACGGCCCAAGTGTTGATGGCCTTGATGGTGCTGGCCTCATTGAAGTGTGATTTCAGGATGAGCCGGAGTCGGGTGAGGTACTCCTTCCGAATGGAATCTTTCATCGTTCTGTGGAGAATGGTATTATACTCCAAGACCCCCAGATACTTGTAACCAGTCTCCTCGATATCCTTGATGGTACCTTCTTCGATGGTGATTCCCTCGGAAGCAGGAACCTCTCCCCTTTCGATGTTAAGGTCTCCGCACCTACTGATTCTGTACTGCCTTTTGATGTCATTAGAGTATTGAAGGACTATGTTGAGGAGCTGTTTTACTTGATCCTTTGATTTCGCGTACAGCTTCAGGTCGTCTATGTAGAGCACGTGGTTGAGCTTCATGGTACGACTGTAGTTGTAGCCCTGGCCGGCCTTGTTCAAGGTCTCGGAGAAGGGGATCATGGTCAGGACAAATGGGCAGCAGTAGGGATAGGGAGTCGCCCTGGAAGATGCCCCGCTTGATGCACACCTCGCCGAGGTGTTTATTGGCGCTTGTGAGCTGGGTCTTCCGGTTGGGCATGGTCGTCGCGATCAGATTACGGATGTTGCAGGCGATACCGTAGATATCCAGGCATTCCAGGATCCTGGAGTGAGGGATTATGTCGAAGACTTTTTTGTAATCAACCCAAGTCATACTTAGATTTTTAATTTTGCTTCTGGCATCTTTCGTGAGGAGCTTGTCGACGAGCAAATGGTCCTTCGTTCCCCTGGTGTTCGTGCGGCATCCTTTCTGTTCATCGGGTAGGAGCTTCTTTGAGTCTAGATGTTGGTAGACTCTCTCGTAGATTATGACCGTCAGCAACTTCCACATAAGGGGGAGGCACGTGATTGGGCGGTAATTGCTAACCTCCGTGCCCTTTGCTTTGTCCTTCTGGATTAGGACCGTCTTCCCTGTGGTCATCCAGGTAGGCACGGTTCCGCGTTGCAGGCAGTGGTTGAGCTGTGCAGCAATACTGGAGTGCAGCGATGTGAAAGTTTTGATCCAGTAGCCTTGCATCATATCTGGTCCGGGTGTTTTCCAGTTCTTGGTCTTGCTCAGTTGCTTTTGGAGCTGTTGACTGGTGATTATACAGTAAGGTCTGGATCTGCTGCGATGTTCTTCTCCTTGGCGTCGTGGAGCCATTCTGCTGTATTGTTGTGTCGTACTTTTCTGCTCCAGATGTCACTCCAGAATCGGATGCTCTCTTCTGCGTTGGGGGAGTCAGAGCTCGTCTCTTCTCCTCTAAGGATTTGATAGAGGCGTTTCTGGTTGGTGTTGAATAGCTGGTTCTGATGAAATTCAGCTACTCTGGCCTCGAAGCGTCTAACTTTGCTCCTTTTAGCAGATGGCCGCTGCTTAAAGGTGTCTTCTAAGTTGGTTAGGCCGACTTCGAGGCACCGGTACCTCGATTCGAGTAGCGTCTTCTTTTCGTCGTCGTGGGGATTTCCTCTGCGCCATTCGGAGATCCAGCTGAGATGTTTCCTGATCTCACCAATGTTTTTCTCGAGGCGGTACTTCCAAGGAGGATCCTTTTTCCGCTGGGTCCGTTGCGGTCGGGGTTGTACCTCAAGCATCCTCACTGTGAGGTCTGCTCCGGCTTTGATGAGGGCATTTGTCTCAGTGATGTTGTTGGTGTGGATTTTGCCAATCACTGAGTTGATGCGGAAAGCAGCTGCTCGAATCTTCGGTACCGGTAGATGTCGTGGGCTAGGGTGACCTTTTGCCGTCGTTTCTACGTTGGAGCTCCGGAGTAAGTCCCGCAGCTCCAGCAAGTCACTCCGCTGCTGGTCGGATAAGTCAGGTTCTGTCTCTTCGTCCATCGAGTAGCTCAGGCTCATATCATGGGCCGGTAAGTGCCGAGGCTCAAGTCGTGGCGACTTGTTGGGTTCGTCCGAGTCAATCTCAGATTGGACGTAGTTCGACTGTAGGGTGTCACTAAGTTCCTGGTTAGTGTGACCTGGCGTTGATTCTACGCTGGAGTTTCGGAGTAAGTCCCGTGGCTCTAGTGAGTCACGACGCTGCTGGTCAGACACGTCGGGATCTGTCACATCGTCTTCCGACTCGCTCTGGCTCATATTGTGGGCCGGTAAGTGCCTAGGCCCACGTGAGTGCGACCGGTTGGGGTCGGCAGAGTCGATCTCAGACGGGANCGACGCTGCTGGTCAGACACGTCGGGATCTGTCACATCGTCTTCCGACTCGCTCTGGCTCATATTGTGGGCCGGTAAGTGCCTAGGCCCACGTGAGTGCGACCGGTTGGGGTCGGCAGAGTCGATCTCAGACGGGACAGCGCCTAAGTCGGGGGTTTCCTCCGGTGCAATGGAAGGGCGCCTAGCAGGTTCCACTGGTCGGGTTGGATCCTGGAGTGCAGGTTCATCAGCAGATGGAGAGGCACCTTGAGCTTCCATCCGCGCAGCGATTTGAAGCCGTTCCTCTTCGCTGAGGAGGCTTTTGCTACAAATTTGCCGGATTTGGCCACTAAGAGAAGCCTGTGGGAAATTGCCCGGGATTCCTCTCTCGTCCCACAGCTGTTTGAGGCGCTTGAGATAGCCTTGCCCCTCGCGCTTGCTGGCGACGAAGTACTCCCACAGCACAACTCGGTCTTCCCTGGACCACTTGTGGCGCGTGCACCGTTGCGTCGGGACAGTAGCCTCCTCCGCCCCCGGCGGAAAAAGGAAGCCTGCTCCCTCACACTTCCCTCTCCAGTAGCATTCACACTAACGTCGGAATCCTGGCTAACCGATTCCGATGGGTGAATACCGCGTTCACGAACGGCCCCTACCTCACCCACAGGAGACCGGACGAGCGAAGTACCCAGTCTAACTGAGGTACCCTTCATGCCGTTAAAAGGGGTATCTCCATTGTGACTCAATTTCATGGTTGCCTGGTAAACGTCAGGCGGGGCCCCTTAACGTCTGCGAAGATGGACTGTCTCTCAGAGCTTAGAAGTTCCATCTACCCCCAAGCTGTCGAAGCATTCAACGAGTTGACTCCTACGCCTGAATCAGCCGTTGGTCTTCTCGTTGGCTACCTCCGACTTTGATGGTCCTTCTCAGCCATTAGGAGTGCTCGACCCTCAAACTGTAAGTTCGTACGCCTGGTTCAGCTGAAATTCAGTATGACCAGCCGGTGACCTACAGGAGGTTGCCTGGATTAGCCACCAGTCTTTCGGAAGGTTGTCGCTAGCCTTCGATGCGAAGGCTCATCCGGCTTTTGCTGCGCATTTCCTCGCAACAGGGTCACCTTAAACACCCCACCTTGTGTTTGACTCATACGCCCCAATCGATTATTATTATCAAACCACACCAGACTGGCGACGTGGGAACAAAGAAACTCCATGAGGTTAAAAAAAAGACGCAACCAGCCCAGCGGGTGAAGAAAACAAAAGAATGAAAAAAGAAGATCCAAGAACACAGAATAGCTCTGTGTACAGATCGTTTAAATCTGCCAATGCCCGCACCAGCAAAGACAGAGCCATCAAGACCATTCAAAACATCCACACACGTTGAGAAAAACGAACGGGAACATTGGGCCGTACGGCATCGCAACGGTTCCAAAGCAAACTCATGAAGAGCATCACTACGCCGAGTATACCTCACCCGCACAAATGGATCCGGAAGGAACTCAGACAATGGGTGAATGGGGCAGTTGAAGATTTTATACAAAGAAACAGACCCCACCAACTCTGCGACGATGCGCCAGATTACAAGACACAACACCCCCCAGCAAGAACGTACATCGACGAAAAACCTTGTAAAATAAACACAGATCGCAATCGGTAGCAGAACCCCAGACTATAGAACAGTACTCCAGAAAAGGGAGGACAAAGCAATTAAAGCAGCGACGTGTCAATTCTACCGAGCCAAACACCCTCCAAGCACGCCTCATAAGACCAATTTCTGCGATGCACGTGAGACAACCGAACAAATGTGGGGCTCAAACGTCAACTTTGGATCAAAATTGGCACCCAAGATTACCAAGTCATCAAACGCAGGAAGTGATACACCATCTAGTATGAGTGCAGGAAAAGGAGGTCCAACTGTACGCGACCTGGACACGAGCATGGTCTTAGTCTTGCCCGCATTTAGCCTCATCCCCACCTAGAACACCAGGAATCAAACATTTCCAAATCATGCTGAAAAGATTCTGAAACCTCTGATCTATCAATTGGCTTATCGCAAACAGCCAGCAAAGTAAAATCATCAGCGTCACCAACAAGTAAATTATTGACAAGATGAAACCAATCCGCCGTATATACAATCAACAACAAAGGGTCCCTGAACACTACCCTGTGGGACACTAGAAACCAAATCCAAAAACTCATTCGTCTTCCTATCAACAACTACACATTGACGTCTATCAGATAAAAATTGACTAATTACCGCGAGAACTGATCCACCAATTCCCATTAATCTCAGCTTATGGAGCAGCCCAAGGTGATTCACGCGATCATAAGCAGCACTGAAGTCAAGCTGTGTCAACCTTGCCTCATGACCCCCATCAAGAGTCACCTGCAACACATGAGAAATGTGAAGCAGAGCATCACAAGTTTCCAAGCCCTTACGAAAGCCATCCTGTGTTAGGGGAAGAGCACCCTGCTTTTCAAGAAAACAACCCAATCTCGACGCAACCAACCTCTCATAAACTTTCGACAAACCAGGTGTGATTGAGATGGGTCCATAATCAGAGGTACGGGATTAAACCGAGCCCTTCGGAACAGGCATCACATGAGCAACACGCCAGCACTCCAGAAAAGAGCCCAGCCGCAACATTCGACGGAATAGGGAAGCAAGTGGGGCTGCGAGCACACCAGCCACCCTCCGAAGAAAGAAAGGAAACATACCCGATGGATCAGTGCCACCTTAGGGGTCCAGGTCAAGAAGAAGGCAGTGCACTTCAGAGGATCAGAAAGCAAAACCGGAGAACCTCGGCTCGGGATCACATGCTAAAGGAATGCGCACCCGGTCCCGGCTCTGCTTCCCATCAAAGTAGCGCAGCAAGAGGTCCACCTTGGCAACGGGTTCCGCAACAAGATCACCACCAGTACCAATTAAAGGAGGCACAGAAGAGTTCACACCAATCACAGCGCTCTTCAAGGTGGACCACCACTTACGTGCGCTAACGGACGAGGCTAACAACTGCTTGGACCTCAAATTCTGCTCCCTCTCAGCTTCCTCATAAGTAGCACCAGCGCGGCGCCTCTGTTCCCTGAAAAGCTGAAAGTCAAAATCAGACCGTCTAGTTCGCCAAAGTCGCATATGCCTCCCGCTTCAACTGGTGCGCCCTCATACAGTCATCATCAAACCCGGGCTCATCTTACCCAGAAATAGGAAGGGGAGTGAGGTGTTAAACCTTCCGTTGATGGCACCACTACTCTTGACCACCCGTGGTTGACTGCAGCAGAACTTACTCCTCTGTGGCCAGTTGGCCTATATGCGCTGCACAAACCAGTGCGTGGGGGCTTTCCGTTGGGTGGGACGGTTAAGTTGCCCTGACGTTTAGCTTTAGCTTCGTAGTTCTGGAGTCCTTGATCACGATAACATCGCGAAGTAAGGACACTTTCGACTGGGTCGTCAAAGTGTGAGTTCGATAGGGCTCCAAAAATTAGGTCTTCGAAACTTGACTTATACAAGACTTCGGGCAGAAGCGTTAGATTTTCCACTTTAAAACGAGTCGCAAGTGTCCGAATCAACCCGATAGCGTTGAACCTACTCAAAACTCCATTGAAATTTTTGGATGTCTTATGTGTAACAGATTGAGGGTCAATGCCTGAAAATTAAACGGGCTGAAGCCACGGCCCCGGTCTGAAGATTCGGAAAAATCAAGTTTCAAAGTGTTAATTACGCTGTCCATTCTAACGCGCCCTAAAGCAATGTGTTTAATTCCCAGCAGCAGTCGAAAAAGATCAACCGAGATAAGCTTTAATATCCTTTTATATGACTCACCAGCCCAAACAAGTATTTAAAACTCTACTGTTACCACCCTGTTAAAAAAAACTCAAATGAAGTCACGTTAAGAAGTGAGCCATAATGCTCAATAGAAAACAAAATGGGTGAATAGAAAGCAGCCAGCCACAAAAGGAATGCCTTATCATGAAGCTTGCGCTTCACAGGGACATTTGGCCCATGTCCATTTTTTAAAAGCAAATGTTACCTGTAGCAAGTGGGCTGTGAATGGATCAGTTCCCTAAAGCCTGAAGCATGTGAAAAGCTAAAATTGCCGTGAGTGACACTTCCCCAACGACTGCTCTACAAACCTCGACGAAAAAAATGACCTGAACAGCGTACTCAGCACAATGAGTTAACGACATTCTTCTTACAGCGTACTGGTCGAGTAATTCGAAGCACCATGCAGCATTCCTGTTTTCACTTGTTATCTATTCTCTACTACGCTATGTAACACAGCAATTTTTATTAAAGCATTACTCTAATAGTCACGATTTCAAATGCAATGTCAGTAGTTCAAAATAAAGTTGCTTAAAGGTTGCAATGATGACAGCCAGCAAAAAGTGTTCGTTACAAAGTTTTACGAGAATTGCTACTAAGGCTAAAAGACAGAAATGTTTGAATTTTGGTGATGATTGGCTGGTCCGTTTGTGTGTTTGTCTTATGTTTGTCATTATGTTTATATTCGCAACATAACTTAAAAAGTTACGAACGGATTTTCAAGAAAATTATAGAAACTGATATTATTGAGAAGCACAAATAATTTGATTTTGGCGTTGATACAAAGAAAATCGTGGTTTCAAAATCAATTTAAATTTTTCATTATCGTTGCCTTGCTTGGCGGAGGTATACGCTCTCAGAGTGCTCTCTAGTTACAAAGGTAAAAAATGATAGCATAAAAATGGTAGTGATCATAATGCTAATGAGAGAATAACAGTAATTAATAAGCCATATTATTTCAATTACTTCATTTACCCCCGTACATCATGGTCTAAGGTATGTATATATTTCTAATTTCATTTTTGTTTATTTTTGCTAATCATGGGAGTAAAGAAAAAATAGAAATTTCTGTCTCTATTACATGAAGAAAACCCTATGATTACTTCAGAGTTACGAAAACTTTACATTTTTTTAGGTTTAGCATATAAAAGACCCCGTAACCCGTTAGGTCACTAAAATCTATTTTAAGTAGCTATTCAGTTTTCATGCGCTCGATTCACGTACTTGTAGAAGCTTATCTGGGATTTTTTTAGGGAAATGAATATTTTCTGAAATACTAGCAAAAGTTCTACCTAGCCGTATCCATGGAGGCAGTACTCACAAACCTTTTTCATTTTAATGATGAACGGAAACAACAAACTGAAGCATTATTATTCTGAACTCTCCAAGTTGCTCTCAGTTTATACCCTGTGCATAGGCGTTCGAGCCGGGGGGAGGGGGGGGGGGTTGTAACTG
>LQNS02001577.1:7284135-7294431 GCA_001587735.2 Parhyale hawaiensis | reverse complement strand
TTGAAAAGAAAAACGAAAGCGTAGATATGATACGGGTGAAATGAACTCAAGTCTCTAATTTACGCCTATCTATTTGTGAAGAGCGTGACACACACACACCCACACACACACACACACACACGTAGATACAAGCGTATTAATATATAGATAATAATAAGGCGTCTTTGTGGTCACCAGTCATGCGACCCTAGGAACGAACTATTGTAGTGCGGCAGCAATATGATCCACTGCAGTAATGATACATTTTTCAACTGTACCGCAACGTCGCAAGTTTATTCACGGTTTTTAACAATTTAGATTATCTTTGCTTGAAGAAAGGTATAGCTCATTGATAGAATACCGTCCTGTAGACAGTCAAAAGGCGTCGCTGCACATCTCCAAAGCAACATGCATGGACGGGATGTTGAACATAAGACTAGGCTACTAAGCTACTAAAAGCCTGGTGATCTAAAAAAGTGTTAGTTCTTTGGCCAACTAACACGAGTTGTATGGGTGAAGAACTTCTCAAATATGCTAGTGGCTGTAACGGCGTTCCATGAATTTTATACTTTGCCGGCTTCAGCCTCGGGCCACAACATCTAGTGGGTCTCCAGAGAACATTGTTGATGGCAGTCGCATACTGTTTTCATTAGCATCTTGTTTATGTTCTATAAATTAGGAATACTCATAATTGTTAACTGTAGCTTGGAACTAACGTGGTACAAGTCATCATCCCCAATTTTGTTCAGAACATTCAACACTTTTCCACTTTTTGTTCGTGAAACCGACGCCCTGCGGTACCAAGAACACGGCGAACTCCATCGTCCGTGAAGATTTGGGTCACCCATTGATATGACATATAGAGCGTCATTGATTAGCCATTGCATAAAAGCTCAACAGCCTTCAGTCGATTGGAACTTCAGAGAGGTGAACTTGCTCTGGCGCTGTGAGTCGAGTATTGATTGGAAGCGTTAAGTTTTGATTGTTCGCCATTGAGAGCTTTCAAAATTTCATACTGTTTGGCAAAATGAAGTTCAAAGCCGTCTCAATCGTAATCAGGATGCTTCTAACACTAGGGGCGCTATTCAAAGTGGTGAAATCAAAACAATATTGTGAAGTTCGGACAAGTCAAGTCTAATACTGTAGGGCTAGCTTAACTCGACTTTGGTTATTCAAATGATGACTCCTTCACTATTTACATCTCGCAGTAATATAAAAATCTCAGCATGCCAATGACAGCTCTCTTGATATTTAGTGCAACAGTGTTGTGTCTCAGAGCAATGAAACCATCACATGACCATGATATTAGCCTTCTAAGATTCTAAAGCCCAATGCAGAAGAGAAGCCAAATTTTTCGACAGTGGCATTACGCCAACAAATGCTTTACCAGACTCAGCCGAAAAGTTACCTGAAGAGTGAGTTTGGAAGGATGCGTCTTGGTCATTCTTTTTCTTGCATTCGAGCAACTCAAAGTAATTTGCAATCCAGGTTTCACTACTACGGTATGCAACGCCTGCGTTTTTCTTTAAAATTTACTTTTAATTATTGTCATTTCATCTACAATGCGTAAAGTATGAGTATTGGGGTGGCAACGGGGGAAGCCAGGAAGCAAAGAGCGTAACGGGAGGACTCACGAAAAATTAGCATCAAAAAGTGACGTCATCATCGACGAATCTATGGCTGAGCAGCCTAGGAGTATTTTAACTAATTTAACCAGAAAAATCTTCTTAAATTGAAAAATTCATCTCTAGTGTGTAAATAGATAAAGATAATATATACTAATTTAGCAATTATCTATGGAAAATTACAGTGCATGCTGGTGGAAACTTTCACAGCACTAGCGCCGAATTTGTTTTCTTTCGGCGACTTGATTTAACTTCTTTTTCTTGACGGAAGCCTTATTTACACATCATATTCAGTTCACAGTGCTCTTCGCCGAACATTTTTATTCTTTACCAATAAATATTAGCACCAATATAGCCAGTTCTGTACGCGACTGAAACCACAGTAACAGTTAGCCATAGCTCAAACTTTCTGTACTTGGCGACAGCATTTTACGATATTTTGCAGCTCAACGAACTGGCCAGTCATGAGTGGGAGATTATTTGAAATAAATAAAAAATACGATGATCTGTTCAAGAAAACAATATAAGAAGGCCTGAGGTCCCACACTCAAATACTTCGACTCGTCGATGTGATGTAAATTTGCTACGTGCGGTCACAGCTAAGTTTTATTTTAGTCCTATTGAGTCCTCCCGTTGCATTCCTTGCTTCCTGGTGGTAGCCATCAGAAGAGTACTTGTTACACTTTCGTTTATAAGCTTCAAGATCGAACAAAGACCTCGGTGGCTGAATACGTTGTATAGGGAATAAAAAACCTGAAAACTTGGGAATAAACAAGCAATAAAATTCACGAAGGCAATATTTTCTGCACCTATTTTATGCAACTTGCAGTAATGCTACCCTAAGGCACTGGAGCTGCTAGAACCGTTTTCCCCTTACATGAAATGTCGTGCTAAGATTGGCGATCCGGCAGTTTTGTCCCTTTGAAATCAGCAAGGCTGTCGCTCGTGTGCTCACGCCTTAGCATGTTTAATTCAGCAACATTGTCGTTATAATGAAAACAAATTGCAACATTGTTTGTTCATCACAAAGGACGAACGACAGTCGCTATAGCAGTGTCTGCTCTGATATTCGACGCAACTTTTACAGGCAGATTCCAGACGTTATATGACCAGTGCCAAATACATATGCTTCGTCAATGATGGCCAGCATATGCAAGGATCACGGCTAATAATAAGAATCATGCTAGTACGTTCTAGTGAATGGGCGAATTTTCGCATCCGTGGAACATCCGCACCTTTTTACATCCGCATCTGCGGATGCTAAGATGGTAACATCTCCAATCGCATCCGTGGATGTCAGAACCCTTAAAGATCCGCATCTGCGGATGTCCAAAAAATGACACCCCACCCATCACTAGTCCGTTCTATTTAAAGTTTCCCTCAACGTTTAAACTTTCTTAATTTCAGTGATTACCAAATTTAAAATTAGTTAGTCGGTCTCCTATCAAAGTTACCAGTCGTTATTCTAAGTTATTACGCAGAGCTCCAATCGCCAACGCTTTGAACTTTGTATGCAAACAGAGACTCGTGTTCCTTGCAGAGATCGCACTGTGGATGAACGTTCACCGTTCTCTGATAACAAATTAATAGTCGCCATTCCTAGGAACTGATTGTTCTCTGCAGAGCGTGTGGGCAATTGAAAGGACTCGATGTTCTATTCAGTTACACATCCATTCGTCGCTGGCAACTTCCAACGTTAATTACAGACGAAGCGATGTCCTGTTGCATTCTATTGCTAACGTGAGAGGGGAGCAGCCAGCTGCCTCCCTTTGCTCGTATGGCCGGACTGCGTTGTAAAATCAATGCGTTGGAAAATTATATTTGTTGCTAGTTTAAGGGAACGATCGTCTCTAGATTAGATTGTGCACGTCAGACAGACAACGAAGTTGCTCTACAGAGTGGAGCCTAAGCCTACACTGTACTTTACTCTAGGCTATGCTAATACAAATATATACATGTGAAGAATGGAATAAACTGAAGCGGGATGGAATAATGTAGAAAAATACTCAGCATTGATCGTCATACAGACGCGTTACATTAGAGTGGATGTTAAAAATGAGGAAGAAAGCTCTGGAAGAATGAATCAGCTTGGAATTTGATTTGAGGGCTGTGTAGCAGGGATCTGAAGCTGTGGAGGGTGTACTTTCCAGTATTTGTTCTGTTTATTTTAGCGCGTTGACTATCTGTACTAGTACGACTTCCGAGCAAAGTCCACTACAGATGTTCACTAAAATGTACAGAAAGAAACCCAACCAGGCAGTCTTTATTATTTATCATCATCCGAGAAAGAAGAGAGAGAAGTTATTGTGTTCTTGTGCTGTATAAGTCTATATTTGTTTTTATATGGACAGAGCTCGGCATCTCCGATTATGGTACGATGTTACGGGGTAGTTTTGGAAATATATAAGGCATGGTGATAGATATAAATAATTATGAGAATAATATTTGAATAAATATATGCATGTTTTCCTAAGTGTGAATGAAGGATTAATTGGGAATGATCCAGTTGATCATTCACTGAAAATGGCACATGATAGAATTATGACTACGAATTATAAGAAATACACACAAGTTAAACATGTCCCCAAGAGGCGCGTCATACCCCACCCTACCTAGAATAATATACTTGGCGACTGGATCTTTCAGCCTGCGAGAATATTCCAAGAAAATACACATTTAGATCTTTCATTTTACTGGGAAAATGACATGAAAATTTTGTACAAATGACGAGTTCGCAAAAAACACAAAATGAAATAAATTAACGGTTGACAAATAACTCTGTTAGTTATTGCTTCGCCAAACTTACCGGCCAAACACTGATGCTGCGCACATTATCCGGTAATTTTCATAAAGGAACACAGGATTTGAGGATCTCTTAGGAAAGAATACCTAGTAAAGGGTTAAGATCTGCGCAAATACAATGCAAAAGAACGTTGCATTTGCGCAGGACATGTTACACCGAAACTTGTGAGAAAGATTATCAAAAGCCAAATATTAAACCAGGGGGCAAAAACGGTATGTTCCGCCGCCAAAGATATAAAGAAATATGTGTAAACACACATGTTATCAAATCGAACTGAGGGCTTAGGACCACCGGAGAAAAGACCGCACTGGCTATGCACCAACTCTCACATTTTTAATAACACATTCTGATGACTGCAATGTTTACCAACGATCGTACAATTTAAAGTACATAGAAAATATATTTTAGGTCTTGAAAGGCAATACCCGTATAAAATAAAACATAGCATATGTATCCAATGTTATTGCTATCTTAAGGCACAAATCCTACTCTAATCTTTAACATCTACATCATTAAATCTAACGTTATCCACTTTTCTATTTTTTTAAGGAGCTATACTAATCACCCATATTTAACTACATATATTTACATTTCCTACACTTGAGGGAATTCACCGCAATAGAAACCTTTTCCTGTCGGCATTCTCTGCTAAATTTTTTCAAAATGCAAAAATCAACATTTTTAGCTCGCAAACATCACCGATTTCACTCTCACTTCGGGTTATAGCTACTAGGAAGCGACAACGCTGTACATTAGGCATTTTGGAACTCGCACTGCAACAGGAAACATGCGCCAACGTTGACGCACTGCTGCTCCGGGAGGACGCAAATCATGATTCTGCAACCACAACATTCAAGACCTCAATTCTTCACGCACTGCGAGATAATATCACGTTTGTGCGACTTCTAATGATAATCTCTACGACAGTTTGTGATATCAGCCACGGGCCATATGGACGATGTCACTAGTATATATATTTTTTTAGCTACTGCATACAAAGCCATAATTCTTCATGCACTGGGAGATAATATCAAGTTTGTGTGACTTCTAGGGATCATCACTATAATAGTTTGTGATATGAGACACAGGCAATTAGCTGCCAACAATATCCACTGCTAAAGACTCGTTGAGACTCAAACATATAGTTTTCAGTTAGGCAAAGGTGAGAGCAATCACAGCTGGAGCGCGAGCATAATCGATTAGAGAGACTAAATATAGTTCTCAACTCAAAGAAGATTCCGTCAAGTACAACTGGGCAATGACAAGGCACAATATGGACACACAAAATCGTTGGTGGTTGAGACTAACATGTAGGTCCCAATTACAGATGATGATGGCGAGTACAACTGGCACCGGCAAGGCAAAACGTTTAAACTCGCTGATGAAATTGAAACAGATCAGCAAGAAATTCGTCGATATTTGCTACCTATAGGACACATATAATGTATACGCAGATTGTTCGTGCAAGCTAGCCAACTCTCACTTCAGCACTCCGCGGCAATATCAGGAATCAAAATATTATGGTAAATACTGCGAATCGTAACGGCACTGGGTCGCAGAAAATCATGGATTGGCTATCCAAAGAAACACGCGCACACCACGATCTTCAAGTTCGATGCACGGGTAAATCACACCGCAAAATATGCGCTGATCACTTGAAATTGGATCAATGGGCTGGTATCCTACTCAATACGGCAGAGGACGGCAGTAAAAGAATGCCGCGCCGGCTCTCCCCGACGGGGAAGAGCGGGGAAAAACCAGTGCTGGCGCACAAACCTCTACTTCGGGACTAATTCTTAATTTTTCTAACCTTGCCAAGGATCTCCCAACGAATTCTAAATCTTGAAAATCACGAACCACCCACCTAATAATTTACCAATGACTTTCCCCAAAGTAACCTTGTGCTAAAATACTACGCCTTCAGTCCAATTTTTGACATAGGCTATAATTTGCCGAGTGAGCCTCAAACACTCCCCCCAAAGCAAAGCTGGGGCCAATGGGACGTCTTACATCTATTGGTTGTGTTCGCCTTCCCCAAGCCTCGGCTATCGCTACACAAGCTTCTCTGTTTACATCAAGTGACGGACCCTGATAATTTATAGGCCTCAGCCTAACGGTTCCTCTAACACTTGAATTTTTCTGCGGTCGTTCCATCCTGTTTCTCATGAACAGGCTCTGCTATTCTCACAGTTTGGTAACATAATATTTTCTTTTTCATGAAATAGAACAATACCTAATTAGTGAATTTTTATGAATTTTATTTTTTTGCCTCTAATATAGGTATATATACACACATAATACACTCATAAAAAAACTACCTAAACATATGAATGCGAGAAAAACTGTTTCGTAACAACGATGTTACGATGGCAAAATCGATGGTACGATGGAGAATGCGATACCATCGCTCCATCGTCATTAGAACGAAAAATCATTAATTTTTATCGGCGATAACCTACGATGAAATAACCATCGGTGATGGCCATTGTAGGGCGTCACAATCGGCGATGGACCATCGCATTAACGCATTTTAAAAATACAAAGATCTCAAACCACAGACATGAATAGAAGCAGCATCTCATAAAACTTCGGCCTGTGTGCGATTTTTACACCCGTAATACTATTCCTACCTGATAAAAGGTGCAAAATGTAAAGCCCAGGTTATTAGGGTTAATTAAAGCCTACTTTAAAAAGTTTAATTATCATTTGCTTAGTAGCTAATATGCTCCAAATCTAATAACCTTTCAAAACCTTAATAGTAATTGACATTGTTAGATCTGGGGAATGTCTAAAAAAAAGGTCATTTTCCGAAGAGGTCAGTAATGACATTTAGTATGTTTGTTAGCATATTTAGGTAAAATAAGGCATTTTAAGACGTTTTTTTATCAATAACGTTTTCGTCCCAAACGCTTAGTTTTCGAGATATTTGACTTTAAAGTTCTCACTGTTTTTGTATGAGAGCAAAATAAGATTCGTCATTACGATTAGTCCGATATCGCTTCACACTGTTTATATATGTATATTTCTCGTAGGATATTAGCAGAACCTGTGTTTGCTTGCCTAACTTTAATGAGTAAGAGCAACGTTGTTGCCGAAAAACTATTACGAGGCTTCGTTCTTGATGCCTCGCTACGGCCGTAATGGCGCTTCTTAAATTCTTTCACAAAAAACAATGGCAACTTTAAAGTCAAATACCTCTAAAAGTAAGCATTTGTGATGAAGACGCTATTCTTGAAAAGTCTTAGAATGCCTTAATTCTACCTAAATATACCAACAAAAACTACTACATATAAAACAGCCCATAATGGTTAAGTTATTGTACAATGCAAGAAACAAACACCACCACTACCAGCAGTACAATACTGCATAGTACAAGTTCCAATAAAGTGGGCCAGCTGGTCGTGTTCCAAAAAGGTGCATAAAGAGAACTTGAAAGTTCCCGATGAAAACGTTATTCGTGAAAAACTTCTTAGAATGCGTTATTCTAGGTTATATTTCATTAAAATAAGCTCGCGGCTGTACAATTAACTCGCGATTGCACAATTAGGTAAAGAGTTAATAGGACGTGTTCGAACACGCGCACGATCGTCGCGTCCTTGTAGATCAACAGAAGTAGATGTCAGCGTGGCTGTAATGGCAAGCGTGACAGAGAAACACATTTCTCGAAAATTAATCATTTGCTTGGAAAACCTTATTTTTTCATGAAAAACGTCTTAGAATGTCTTATTTTCCCTAAATATGTCAACAAAAGTACTAAATGTCATAACTGACCTCTTTGAAAAACTCACCGAATAAACTTTGTATTCCACTCATTGTTTTATAGTTACCAAAAACAAATATTTCAAACTCGTAAAGCTATTTTTCTGTAGTTTTAGCCTTATTTCATTACTGCATCGGCATCGGAAGTGCAGCCGATGACTATGACCATCCTATGCCATCGCCGATGGGATGTTCAGCCATTTCATCGGACCAGTTCTTCCCCATCACACCATCGTCGATGGATTTTTGAGATGTTCCACAGTAACATCGTAGTTTTTCCGATGGTGATGATCTACGCACGATCGCCATCGTATAATCGGCGATGCCCATCGTGTATTTTATATATATAAATGGATATCTTTGCTCCCAAAAACTGGCAGAAGGAATTAAGCTAGCGTCACAGTCTCTTGTAGGCGCAAGCAGTCAAGTGGGTTACTCTAGATGTGAAAGCTTCCATAACTTCATTTCACAAAAAATGCACATTTTCGCCGTAGTCAAATGTTAAGGAACACATAAAAAATCTTTGTAACACCATTAATTATTGGCTGTTTTATGTGAAAGATGCTAATTAATATTTAGAGAACTTTCCTTTTCTTTGGATGACTTCATTGTATCTGCGAACACATTAGCTTGTTAATTTCTTACGAAAGCTGCTTCTTCCCATTTTTCTTACACAAAACGCAATAACTTATCAAAGTTTTGAGAATTTCTTTTCGGAGCCTTTTCTCCGATGATCTTCTAAACGTGCTCTATGGGATCTACGTCAGGACTCTGAGATGACTATTTCAGCACAATTATTCTTTCCTCTTCTAGAAAACTTGCTTATTTTTTAGCTTTGTGGCAAGGCGCATTGTTTTGCATAGAAATTGGATATTCAACAATGAAAATACATTAGTGGAAAATACTATGTTGGCGAAGAAGTTTTTATTGGCATTAATTATTCTTCCATGTTGTAACAGGGCAGGTACTTGCCCCTGACGCTTTTGCTTTTTTGACCGCTGTTCGCCGGCGCACCTGTATTGTGAACGCCATAATCTGGCAACATTCTTTTTTATACATTTTCCATGCCGGCTGGTGGTGGGCAAGATTTGCTGCCACTAGCCATAGTTTTTTTTTATTATATTTTGGTATATCAACGTATTGAACGTACCATTGACTTCTATAATTGTCCTTTTTATTTCTTATTCCGGTATGTTTTTTCCCTGCCGTGAATTAAAACACCTATAATGTTCACTACTGGCTATCGACATTAGGGACGCCGATGTGGCATCTGGGTAAGTTTGTCTGAGGGTTTGGTGCCATGGGTAATTGATTTTCTCTGAGCCTGTATGTTGATTTCTTTCGGCCCTTTACTTGTTCTTCAACTGTTCTGGTTTCCTTACACCGGTGCTGCACTCTGTAAGTCCCATTTTTTGGATTAGGCTAGTAATCTTTTCCCATTCTGTGCTACGGAACAACGCCCCAGGGGTATTTTTGGCAGACCTTGGCTTTAGCTGGGCCACTTAGACAAGTTCCTTCGTACCCGCTTTACTTATTTCCCCTGTAGTACCCCTAGTAATGGCACTTCCCCGTTTTTTTTTCTCTTTTGTAGCTTGCTGTTTCTGGGTGCTTTGATATGTTCGCCCATCCTATGTTATGGGGCCCGGCGACCCCATTGGGCTCGTGTAGGGTACCTTAGCCATTAGCTAGGCCTTCGGTACGTCTGTCTTGCGTGCCCACTTTGCTTCCCTCCCGATTTCATGCTCCTACTGCTTATGCTTTGTTCAATTCTTCTTCTTCTTTCCCGACTTGCTTTTCCCATGCACGTTGACCCGCGCATGGGGTCCACGTTACTATTGACATTCATTCATTTTTTCTACTATTTTTCACATTTCCTGGGATCGCCTTCGCAGTAAAAGTGGAAACTTGGGCTGCTTATATAATGAAAACAGTGTACTGAAATTCACATTTTTGTTCTTGCATTGCCCATACGTTTTAAGCTGGTAATAAAGCGCCATCGTGTGCGGTCCAGACCCAGGCAACATGAACTTGTTGATGGAAGGTTCCCTCGGCATACCAACCTTCCCTGAGGGTCGAATATTAAAAATGATTCACAGGGAACATTACATGGAGTTAAGAAAATGACCATAT
>LQNS02001577.1:7246942-7263680 GCA_001587735.2 Parhyale hawaiensis | reverse complement strand
TTTCTCCTCTCGTTTCCCCAATCCTCTATATCCTATTAACATAATGGCAATAGCTCAAAGAAGCCGGGGTGTAAGTCCCGGTGTCTCTTTGGGAATGGGCCTTTTGGTTCGTCTACTGCCGCCTATCTAATCTAATCTAATCTATATAGGCAATATACAAAGATATACTGATGCTACTGTTTTTTTTACAATCTAACCTATATGAGCATAAGCATAGTAGCGAATATGCCCAAGCATTTGAGTTCGTTGAATCGTTCTCGTCATAAGGTGCTTGACATCTCGACGTATCATTTTCCCACTGCTTTAATATCCAAGTTTTATTCAATACTGCTCTCAATGTTCCAAAAACATTGTGTTAACCCATTAACACCCGAAGCAAACCTTCGTTGCAGGTGGGAATAGTGCATTATACTGACCAAAACCATGGATAGTGCACGTAAATGGGTTAAAGTATAATTACCGGTAGTCTAATCAGGACCAGCGTGCTTTAATTAGGCATTGGAGACAATGGTATTCATACAAGAACTCGAAGTTTGAACTGGTTGTTACCAGCTTAAAATAGCGAAAAATTGCGGTGAACGTGACACTGACGAAACTTCGAGGCCAACGCAGCGACGCTCCTAACGCGACGCTGGGTACAACGAGCAGTAACTTCACCTGATACGTGGCTAGTTAATAGAGCAGCGGTAACGCAAACTAATCTAAGACTGAGCCTATCACTCCCCTATAGCACGACCTAGCGTGCACCAACTTCTTTCGTTTCAGTGCTGCTCTATGAATGAAGGTCTCCTGAAGTTCAGGCCGATCAAGAATTCATAGCTCTTTGGCTGGTGCCACCGCTGCTCTGGTAACGGAAGCGTGAAGCTAAAACAACTCCAGCGGTAACGCATTGCTCCACTTCATTTGGGTCTGCAAGAAGCGCAACAAGTTAAAAATAAAAGAAGAGAGTTACACTTATCCATTTCTTGTTGACATTGCTAGCTGTATTGGAACTTCAGTGATTTCAAAATTATTCGTGCAAGCCTGCATCCTCTATGCCCTTTTCATGAAGTAAAAAATTAAAGAAGTGAAATGTTTGCTATTGAGGGTTTCACTCATGCTCACAAATCTGCCATTGTTGCCATTTTATTTGGCTTGTATCAACTACAACTGCAGTCGGAGACTGAAAATGGCCTCCAAGAAACGCAACGCTAACACAAGGAAAGATTGACATAAAGATGAACAAATAAACAGACTTGTGAATCATGAACAAATTTATTTAACTGTTCTTTATCTCAGTCTTAACATTTCCTGTAAATTTTATGAAGTTCTATAGTACGAATATATTTCTGAGTTAGGTTACCAACAGAAACAGATCGAGACAGGTGGAAGACCAAGCATACGGAAGGATCGTTCATCATAGAATTTATTAATTAACTCTTCGTGTCATTCCAATAATAACTCCTGTAAATCTCATGATGATCCTTTCCTTTAGAAACTTTTTTAGTTACGTTAATGACCGCAAAAAAAAAAAAAAAAAAAAAAAAAAAAAAAAAAAAATCCATTCATAACTTTTTGAGTTATCTCGGAGACAGANTTTTTTTTTTTTTTAAAAACCAAAAAAAAAAAAAAAAAAAAAAAAAAAAAACAAACGCCGGCAAAAGGATAACCTCATCCGCGGAGACAATATATTGGTTTCTGAGTAACGGCATTAGGTTCGAGTAAATAGTCAGTGTAATATAAATTTTAAAGTTGGACAATCCATTTCAGAAGTAAGTTCGTTAGCGTAACGAAGTTCCTACTGCAGCGTGAGTCCGTTGATGGCCGTCCATCAGTTCCAGGTTCATTTAAATTTTAATTATACGTGTCAGATTCGTCGTTTACAACTCACAGCACTCACGTAAATCCGCAATCCTTACTTCACTTGCGGTGTTCGAAGTACCTTCATCCAATTTGCAACTTCTTGGGAAAGAGTGTTGTTTATTTCGCCGTAAATTATAACAATACCTCCATGCAGTGCAAATTTCAAGGGTTTGCCAGTTTTCGTATATTTACTGTGAGTTAGCTCATGGATTAGTTATTATTTCAGCCAAGAAGTAATTTCGATAAGAAGGTAAACATTTATGCAGGGGCAGAGTATTTTAGTTTTCCCAAGCTTGAGTCAAAAAGGCGTCTTCTTGAGCCCACACTTTCACGAATGGGTTTACTGTCATCGTGATCACGGGAATTACTGCTAAATACAAGTGCGGTCATGAATTTGGCATATACACCGGGGACGCTTTATTAAATTTTTATGAAAATATAGCTGGTTATTGTGTTAACAGGGAACAGCAAAAATAATGGACAATTAATGTAGTAACACCTTATGTCTTATTACCTCTGCCAAGGAGGTCATGATTTTGTCGAAGTTGATGTCTCTTTCTGTCTGACACAAAGAGACCTCAGAAAGTTAAGGATGGACCTTTGCAAAACTACTAGGGATTGTTGAGTATGTTAGGAGGAAGAGAAGAGTAACTTTTAGAGAAGATCTGTACAGCCGCTTATTTGCCTCTTCTTTTCTCTCTCTCTTGGAAATCTACCGTAACTGAAAACGTTTTGGACGGATCTACATCATATGTGCACGAATTGGTAAGAATGTTAGAATGAGTAATTTTTTAATAATCTGTCTTTATGTTTGCTTGAGGATGTTTGTCAGAACCTACTCTGAAAAGTTACGAGTGGATTTTCATGAAATTTGCAGGAATTGTTAACAATTTTTGAAACACAAATGACCAAATTTGGTGATGATCGGTTCGTCCGTCAGTGTTGTTAACTAATTGTTAGTCGTAATGTTTATCAAAATGTGACTTTAAAAGTTATTGCCTGATATTCATGAAATTTATAGGAATTATTAGGAATGCTACGAGCCACAAATGATCAAATTTTGGTAATGAACGATTTCTTCACTTCGGTGTTTGACTAATGTTTGTCATAATGTCTGCCAGAACATATCCCAAAAAGTTATAGACGGATGTTGAAGAAAGTTACAGGAGGTGCAAGGAATGCCAAGAATCAGAAATGACCAACTTTTGGTGATGATCACATTGCCAGCCTGGTTCCAGAACTATGGAATTTTTTATTAACACTGCGTTACTTGGCGAGTGGTATGCGCCGACAGCGCTTTAGTTCAATAATGTAATCACACTCTTTATCACACGCAAACGAAGTGAGAGAGGTGATCATGTTTTCGTTGGAGATTCAACTATATATATTTGAATAGATATATATTTGTAAATATATACATATGCATGGTGGCCGACACCTTTGCTGCCAAACTTTAACATAAGGTAGCGACCGTCGAAATGAACACTGTTTATTGTATGAAGGTATGGTCTAAAACGTGTAATTAAAGAGTTACATGGACTTGAAGTTGGACAGTTATTAGAAAAATTGTGGTGTATTACATTTTTCTTAATGAAGTATTGCCAGAATTACTGGAAGATGTACCTTTAGCTGACATTGGAGGAATGTCCTTTCAACATGAAGGTGCTCCTGCACACTTCTCGGTTGTTGTTAGGCAATTATTGGATGCCTGATATTCCAATCACTGGTTTGGCCATGGCGGTCCCTTCGCGTGGCCTAGATTTCTACTTATGTGGACGTTTGAAGAATCTGGTGTATGAATCACCGATTGAAACACCGATTGACGCGTCTCTGCAACAGAGTGTGCGATTTTTTTTATAACTGTTGAACTTCAAGTCCTTGTAATTCTTTAAGTAGACCGTACCTTCATAGAGTAAAAAGTGTTCATTTCAACGATCGCTACCTCATGTTAAAATTTGGCTACAAAAGTGTCGGACACCCTTCTATCTGTTCACCCAAAGACAGATAGAAGGAGTCTAGCAATCTTCATAATTTTTTGCAGGGAGTTTGGTGAGTTGCCTGGATGTGACCCATGTCAAAAAAACTAAGCCTAGCTGGCCATTTCAGAAATGATGGCGTTGAATTTGCCTTCACCGCGAGAGACTGTCTTACGCAGCGAGGTGTTCTAGCTTGAAGTATTGTATTGATAAAGTTTTCCTTATCTGACTGATATTATGGATTCAACAATATTCATAAAGTTTCATCTGTTGCTAAGTATCTTCTCACGTGAAATTTTCGCAACCTGATTTTTTTTCAACTTTCCAGTGGAATATAGTTTCATGAATGTACAAGCATCATTTTTTTGCGTACGCGTACTTTGGTAACAAAATATAACATAGCTTAAGAAGAAATTATAATTCAATTCGAATAATGCTGTAGTTTGGGAACCTACTGTTAAGCAGAATACCATAGAAAATACTAGCAAAATAAATACTTGAGTTAAATTGTGTGTGTGTGTGTTTTCCAAAATGAATCATGTATAATGTGTCGAAGTGACTTTTAGAAAAATAATCATGTAGGTATTAAATGTCACCAAGTAACGTATGCATTAATATTTGTTACAAAACCGGGACACGTTTCACGTTCGAAACGTTTATTCTAAATGCAAGTCGATCATAAAATGAGACATGTTTGTAAGGGGATAAGTCCAGCAGTTATGAAACGTTCGAATGAGCGTCATTATTTAACAATAGTATGTATATTATTTTCCCGTACTTCCTCTATTCAAGTCAACACAGTAGAAGTTCAGGTTTAATGTGTACACACTTTCAAATAGCATTTTTTGCCTCCTCAATGCCCTAGGATCGCGCTCCTTTCCAGCGTTAAAATTTGGGTAAAAAAAAAGAAGCTGAATGAGCATGTTCGAAACTAAAAGTGGGACTGAGGCAACAATTTAAAGTGAAATTCATTGGGACAAACTACCTCGTTATACTCTGGAAGAATGAATAGTTGCATTGTAGTCATGACGAAGAAATTGACGATGCAACTTGCTTTATATGCTCTTGTTATAGTCTCTTAAGGAAATCTATAGGAATTATACACTTCAAAACAAATTCCAGCAACTGGCAGCCATAATCTATTGAAATGAACTTTATATTTGAGTTTTTGTGCTCCAAAGCAGACTATATAACCTTTGGGTGGACTGAAACTTGCTCTCGGAATTGTGCTGATAAATATAGGTCTTGTCAGAAAGTTAGCGTCATTGAAAAAATGTTGCTTCTTTTTTTCTACTTCAGACTTTCGAAAAAAAACAAGCCTCGAGATTCTCTTATATACCTACTGCAGATTATTAATAGGTGTTAGTCAGGGTGGGTCTCATGAGATTGGGGTTACCACCTGTACAACTGTCACCCCAGAGACATTTGGGGTGACAATTGTACAGGTGAGGAATATTTGGGTGAGAATTATACAGGTGAAAAAAACCTGTGTGATAGTTGTCCTGAGGGTCTGATTAAGCTAATTACTAATAAACCCAACCGAAACAAGCCTTACCTAACCTAGCTTAGCCTTACTGAACCTAGCTTCTTCCTACCTAATCTAGCTTAGCCGCACCTAACCCAGCTTAGCCTTACCTAACCTAAACTAGCCTTACCTAAACTATCATTACCTTACCTAACTTGGCTTTTCTAACCTAGCTTAGCCTTACCTGACCTAGCTTGGCCTTCCCAAACCAAGCCTTGTCTAGCCTATCCTAGCCTTCTAACCTAGCCTTTTAACCTAACCTTCTAACCTAACCTAGCCTAACCTAAAGTAACCTAACCCAGCCTCGCCTAACCTAACATTACCTTACCTACCCAAACCTGTCAAACCTAACCTAGCCTCACCTAACCTAACATTACATAATCTAACAGTACCCAACCAAACAATACCTAACCTAATCAAACCTAACCTCACCTCACCTGCCTTACCTAACTCAACCTAAGATAATCGGGTACCAATTGTACAAGTGGATCCACTGGGGTGACAATTGTACAGGTGGGATATGTTACGGTGACAATTGTACAGGTGGGATATGTTGGGGTGACAATAATTATTGTACACGCGGAATTTTTTGGGGTGACAATTGTACAGGTGGGATTTTGGGGTGACAGTCGTACAGGAGATCCTATTAGGGTAGGTTAGATTAGGCTGGGCAACACAAGGCAGCCCTGGCAATTTGGAGTAGGCTAGGTTAAATTAGTTAGTTTAGATTTTCTCCTTCCTCTTTTTTTTCTTCTCTTTTCCCCCATCTTTTATATCCTACTCAAATAATGGCAACAGCTCATAGAGGGCTGGGCGTAAGTTTTAATGTCGCTTTGAGAATGGGCATGTTGGTTCGTCATTTGCCGCCTATCTAATCTATTCTAGATTTCTCGACATACTCTTTGCTGCTCTCTACAGTTTCTGGGTAGGCTGGACTGGCATGTATGATATTAATGCTGAACTTAATATTAAATACGATTGTTTTTACAACTGTGTGTACGTAAAGAATTTCGAATTATTATCATTTCGACTACATTCGTTTAAATGAGAAGTTTTCAACGATTTTCTTATGGTTTGCCTACCTAATTATCTGGCTTCCGTCGTTTCATTTGCCTCTGTAACACAAGAGGGCGACTGCGACCAGCAATGGGCCAGCCAAATGAGCAAAGAGAGAGTGACGTCGCAGATCCTCACTCAGGCTTTATTACCCATGTGGAAGGGCCGCCAGGGTCGTATATGCCCACTTCTTCTCTAATGTGTATATAGTAAGTAAGTTTATCAAAGTTTGAAGTAATCTATTTAGAAATAGGTCAAGGTACTTTCGCTTCCTGTTGTCAGCATGTGCACATGAGTGACGCGTATGAAACTCAAGTGCAGCTTGCAGTTGCCACTATAGTGTTTATGGTCACGATTGTTCGTTGCCACCACCCATTGGATGACGAAGCATAACTGTGCAGGTAAAGCAACGAACGCCATTTTTAACCTGTTTTCAAATGAAATTAATCTCGGCTCCTGAAACAGATTATTTCCTTTACTGAAAGAATATGGTTTTTCTCTTGTCAGTGTTACGTTAACAACTGTACACATAAAGTGGCAAAAATTCTATGCTAGCTACTTTACATATCCAGATAACTGGCAAAAAAGTGCTGTTTTTGAGAGTCAAAAACTGATGTTGGAGACTCTAGAGACACGGTCAGTAGCGAAAGGATTGAAACTTGGAGAATGTAAAAAATACTATGTCTGATGTTTCACCTATTTTAGTAGTGCCTAGGTGTTCATCCTAGGTATTTTACCACTGGAGAGTCTTCGCTGTCAAAGTTGACAGCAAAGAAATTTTGATGACCCTTCCTCATTGATCATACTTTCGTTAAATAATACATCTGACGGATACGCTACAACCACCAACTCAAGGTGTCAGAACAGATGAGTGCTCTCTGCCTCAGTGCTATATATCTGAGCAGCGCACTCCTCCCATCTCTTAGATGACATACAAAAAATATTTAGACATATATATACTGTATACATAAATTAGCAAGCAGTGAAACCTCACTAAATTTAATTAAATTCCCCGCTGCATTTCATGTCCACGTTATGACGTTCATTCAATATGCTGAAATCTCTTGCGCCCAAGCAAAGTCTGCTTCGCAAAGGAAACTGGCAAGCTGAAAAACAATGATTCTGTGTTTGCTGTTTCGTTAAAAATCGCCTTTCATGTGCCTGAATGTACATCTACTCAATCTGTACGTCATGAACTGATAATAAATATTATCGCTTCAATGCATGGAGACAGTAATAAAATCAGGCAGTGCTATGAGAGGCTGTAAATATATTCCTTGTTTGGAATTTAACGTCGGCTGAGCAAGAAGTGCATTCAGTAGTAACGATTAGGATTCCTTATTTGGGCCATTTTCTGCAGCACAATGAATACAAACTGTTCTTCCATTGGAAAAAAAATAGAATTAATTATGCGAAACCAAAAAACATACATAACGATGGCTCAAACTACTGCATAACTTATCTATACTTAACTTCTCAGAGCGAACAAAAATTTGCATTGCATTTCATTTGACCCAGTGAAGATTCTATAAAATTTACCGAGGTAGGAACTTATGTACGAACTATTCTTTAACTGTAGAAATCTGTTAACGTATGTTTTCAGAATAGGTTCCGCCAGCAGTAAAAATGCTATGTAACATAGTTGCGTTCGCCCTGTTCACCCTCCGCGATAAAGGAGTCCACTATGAACCCCCGCATCCCATACTGAAGCGATCTCTTGCTTCCACTTCTATTAAGTGAATTTGCATTATGAAAATACATGTACATCATCGTCAATTCAACTTAGATATTGTCGTTTTTTTACAATACAATTCGGTACTGCAGTCGTATTTTACTATTAAAACAGAAGTTCAGTCATATACTTCAGTGCAGGTCGGTAAAACCGACTTCCATGCTCTGCTTATTCTACCGATGGTTCTGTAGAATGTTTCAAAATAATGAAGGATAACACAATGATCAAGCTAATGTCTAAGTTTGGCATAATGATATGAAAGATAATACACCTAAAAGCGATTCGTTTTTTATTTACTGTAGCTTTTAGAAAATAGATCTAAGCATACACTTGAGTACAATTGCTGCATTACAGGTAAATTTTTACTCACTATTTTTGCGATTATGACACGTACGGCAATGCTGTAAATAATAAAAAACAGAATTCGGGATCCTTACAAAAGTTATTTCACTTGTCAAATTAGCCTTCCTAGCTTAGGAGTAGGTCAAGGACTTCTCCCAGACTTGGAGTACACTGGTAGAAGTTAAAATTCAATTTACATTCACTGCCCAGTGCCCAATAATGAAACACTATATGAAAAGAGTGTTTTGTATAGTGTGCTGTGTAAAAACTAAGTACAGCACAGTCAGTACTTACCTTTAAGAAAAGCTGACTGGTAAAAGGCAGTTAGTGCAACACAAGGTATCACTGATAGAAATGAACTCCTGAGCGCAAAGAAAGAATAGCATCAGCAGCACAGACTGCGATGCCCACCTCTTGACCTCACTCCCAGACCTCGACAGTTGGTTAAATTTTGAATACCCTCCCATGAGCGAAGGTGTGCTAGCTTCTTAGATTGCACCAACCAATCAAGACCGCGAGGACAATTTATCCTAAGTTCAGAGTCTCAACGCGTTCGACGTCTTCCATGCCAACCGCTCCGTCAGCCAATATGAGGTAGTCTTACGAGCGACGACCCTAGTGACGTCATCCTAGTTGTCATGGTGGGGCGTGCGGGCGACAGCCAATAAGAGGCACGCGTGCTGGCGCGTAACCTGGGAGATTTCCAAACAAGAGGATTACTGTAGCTGATAAATGTGTAATTCTTTTCGGGCATATTTGGGGTCATCATTACCCGGACGAAGGTAATGGAGCATTACCGAGCAATTAGAGTTTTATCTTGTCATGTTGGACCGATGCACTTAGAGCGTGTGATGTTCATTCCAAATCGATGAAATGTTTTAAGTGAACATGAGCATTGGAGCAGGACTCTCCTCTGCATGGATGGACGTTTATATTGGTTATGTCAAAACTTTCTTCTGAATTTAACTTCTATAATTTACATGTTTTCCAAGACCTCAGGAAAACAACTGGGCATTACTTGCGTAAGTCGAGCAGCATACAGCCTACATACGGACTTCATATAGAGTAATATGCAGCATAAAACTAATGGGACGATAAGGAACTGGTTCACTTTCTCTTGCGTGATGAGCATAATGAGATATACATTTTAAGGATAGTTCTTGCAGAAAAACTTTCGAAGCAACAGCAATGTCGAGCCGTGTATAGACTTTTAATAGTATTTAAGACTTCCATAATTTTTTCAACTATAAAGAACTGGGTAATTCATTCGCAATCTTTGAATATTCAGCATCTTTAGAGCTTCAGAGCCATAAGAAAGCGTCAAATTCCTCGCGTTTGTGGCTGCTCTAGAAAACTTACAAAATTGTATTCTGTTGCTATGGCTAATTTATGACTATTATTTCAGAAAATTGAGAAGAGCAAGAAGTGAGGTACGATAATATACTTCATCAATTGCAGACATCAACAATTTGAAGTGCTTGCAGATGTAGATTAATTACTTTGGAGCTTCCGTAACTACTTGCAGAATTTTGTTAAGGAAAACTTCTAGTTTATTCAATTGACCCACTATGTGAAGCTGTCGTCAAACGGAGCTGAATATCGTAATAACGGCCTTCTAAAGCGAAGAGAAAGCGGCGCTGTATTGAAGACAGCATGCCCTACTTGTGTGTCCACGCGACCTAGGAGCTACAGTCTGTTAGGGCCCAGTGCCGTTCAGACCCTTGTCGTGGAGCATGTGCCGTGGTGCGGCTTGAGTGTTTTATGCGAGAATTCTAGTATTGCTCTTTCCACGAATTGTGGCCATCTGCTGGTAACATGGATTTGACAAGACGTGCCTGCTCGGTAATATTTTAGGTGGTGGCTGAATTATCTTAACGGAACGAGCTTAACCACCCCCCCCCCCCGCTTGTAACTCATCATTAGCACCTCTTAATATTGCATTGAAATTGGACTTACATTTAAATAGAATGAAAAGGTTTTTTTAATAAAGGAAATTTTTTTTTCAGTTTATTAGATTTTTTTTTAATTGAAGGAAGCTGAAATTTTTTACTGGGATGAGAAAGTGTTTTCCTCAAGTTGAATGAAATATAACATGATTAGAGACCGTGCATATTATTGCATATATGAAAACTAAGAAAGACTGCAATCTACTTTAGTAGACATGCGATAATACTTACAACTCGTGAGAGGTTTAGATTAAAAAAATAATAATAATTTACAATGAGATAGCTCGTGAAAGTACGCTGAGGAGTTAACTACGTGGATGCTGAACGCATTGAAACGAAAAGTACTAATTTGTTACTCGCCTCCCTTTGATCAACTTACGGATAAGCCGCTAATTATTGATCGGTTTTGTGGTTACTGTTTTGGGTGATTCTATTAATAATTGTTCGGGTGAATCACTTGATTTTCTTGCAAAAGGATCAGTCCTAACTCAAGAGCGATCTTATTTGCAAGTGACAAGTAGAACTACAAGCTTTGCAGCAAATATTCATAATATTTTCACATTTTTGTACTAACCTAATAAAATTACCGTTGTTTCGCGACATTTTTTTACTTTTCTTTCTTTTCTAGCAAGCCTATAGCCTGGGAAAAAAAAACATGACATATTGGACTTGAGTGGTATTCCTACAATGCAGAACTTTTGAGACATTTTTCACCAATTACGAGTATTTACTTCATCATTTTGTTACAGGGTTAATATTGACGGAGAATTCTACCCAAATGTTCCAGTACAGCTTCATGTATAGCCAAATCCTTTACTAGACACAAAGTACAGCGAAGGCTTCCCTGTGCTGAGGATGTTGATTAATGCTGTTCAACTCCCCCTCCTGAAAAGAAAGACTTGATAAGTTTTTAAGTCTGCCAAGTATTGATAGTGAGAGAAGTAATATGCATGAACTCAGCAACTACTTTTTAACAATCATGCATGGTATGCGTCTCTGGTGGGTCTTCAAAACATTGTATTGTTTTTGTGCTGTACATTGATGTTCGAGGTTACGATAGCAGTGATCATGATAATGGAAGGAGCTACAAAGAAATATTTCATGGTTAGTTCATTCATTCCGCAAGTAATACGTGATCGTGGAAATGTGTCTAATTAAATGAAACTTTACGTCGCTCAGAACAGCCTTATTGTAAATTATAGTAAATTTGGATAACTCCTTGTAACTTCTGTAACTGTACTCAAGTACGAATGTTCTCAATACAAGAGCGATGTTTTCTCTCTCTGAAATCATTGATGAGATTTTCAGTAGACTAAGAAACAAGTTTGCAGTAGTTGTGTAATTGCGAAGTTAAAAAGAAAATAAGCGAGCTATGACCGATATGAATAATTTCATTATGAGCAAATAAAAATAAACTCTTGTAGGAGCAACTTTCAGCTGCGAATGAGAGTAAATGAATATGTTGCTCAAGATTTAGATTCGTGTTCTTCTAGTTGAGTACTTTGTTGTTCTCAGAGAACTCCAAATTCCATTCATGTTGTATATTGATTGCTGTCATGAAGCTCGTATAATACCTAAGCTTGATACCTTGATACCTACTCCCGTTGGAAGAGTTGTTCGCGTTTCTGCTCAAGTAACAGAAACTCTGAGTATTTCTCGGTATAGAGCAATGCTGTAAAATGCTTGATGTTATTTTTTTTTTTTGGCTAAGGTGTCAATATTTTCCTTTTTTGCTCGCGTCTGATAGTTCGCTATCCGGATGTGGAGAACCCTGGTGCTCGTGGTTCTGGTTCTCGATCCTGCCTGATTTGGTTGGAGTGTCGGTGGCATCTCCTCGGTTTCCCGGACCATAGTGCCCTCTCTTCGACGCTGCGAGTCCGTCAGCGGTTCCCCAGAGTCACTGTTAGGCGTGAAATATTTTCAAAGTTCAGAGTAAATTGGGACTCCGTCTCTGGCACCATCGTTGCGCTTCCTTCGGGTGTTGTTAGAGTCTCCTGACCCTAGGTCTACTTTGGATCGTCTTTTCTCTGTCATAGTGTATGCCTATGTCCCTTCCCGCTTCATTACGGTCAGGGCAGGCGATGAAACCTGGTCTGATGATGCCTGCAGGACGGCGTACCAGTTAAAGCGGCAGGCATATGTCCATTGGCGTACTAGCCGGTCTGCTGTTGACTTTCAGCGTTGCAGGGAACTGCGGCGCAGGGCTGTGAATACTTATGAGGAAGCTGGGAGGGAGCATAATTTGAGGTCCAGAGAGTTGTTAGCTTCGTCTGTTAGCGCACATAAGTAGTGGTCCACCTTGAGCGCTGTGCTTGGTTCTGTCCCTTTCTTCTTCTGTCCCTTCTTTAATTAGTGCTGGTGGTGATTTTGTTAAGGACCCCCACTGCCAAGGAGGACCTTTTGTTGCGTTACTTTGATGGGAAGCAGAGCCGGGACCAGGAGCTCATTTCTTTAGCGTGTGACCCAGAACTGAGGTTCTCCGGTTTTGCTTTGAGATCTTATGAGGTGCCGCCTTTTTCTTGACCTGGACCCCTATGGAGGCACTGATCCATCGGGTATATTGCCTCTATTTCTTCGGAAGGTGGTTGGTGTGCTTGCAGCCCCGTTTACTTCGGCTTGGCTATTTTTCGGAATGCTGGCGTGTCGCTGATGTGACGCCTGTTCCGAAGAGTTCTGCCACATCTGGAACCTCCGAGTATAGACCCATCTCGAAAGCCCCTGTTGTATCAAAAGTTTATGAGAGGTTGGTTGTGTCGAGGCCGGGTCGCTTTCTTGAAAAGCAGGGTGTCATTCCCCCAACGCAGTATGGGTTTTGTAAAGGCTTGGGAACTTGTGATGCTCTGCTTCACATTTCTCATGTGTTGAAGCTCGATCTTAATGGGGTCATGAGGCAAGGTAGGTACAGCTTAACTATGTACAGTTAGCTTTTGATGGCGTCAATCAAGCTAAGATAGATGGGTATTGGTGGTTCAGTTTTCACGGTAATTAGTCAATTTTTATCTGGCAGACATCACTGTGTAGTTGGTGATGGGAAGAGGAGTGAGTTTTTGGAAGTGATTTCTGGTGTCCCACAGGGTAATGGGACATCGTATATATGTTGTGCGCGTTTGGTGGATTTGCGCGATCGATCGATCGCGCAAATCCACCAAACGAGCACATCATATACACAGTGAACCTGTTTAATCTTATTAAGAATTTACTTGTTGGTCACGCTGATGATGCTACTTTGCTGACTGTTTGCGATAAGCTTTGATAGGTTGGAGGTTTCAGAATCCGTTCAGCGTTGTTTGGAAGTGATTGATTCTTGGAGTTTTAGGTGGGGGATGAGGCTAAATACGGGTATGACTAAGACTTTGCTCGTGTCTAGGTCACGTACAGTGAGACCTGATGTCCCCGCACTCATGCTGGATGGTGTGTCACGTCCTGTGGTTGATGACATGGTAATCTTGGGTGTCAGTTTTGATCTAACGTTGACGTTTGAGCCCCACATTCGTTCGGTTTCCTCACGAGCATTGCAGAAAGTTGGTCTGATGAGAAGTGCTTGGAGGGTGTTTGGCTCTGTACAGATGACACGTCTCTGCTTTATTTGCGATGTCCTCCCTCTTCTGGAATACTGCTCCGTAGTCTGGGGTTCTGTTGCTGATTGTCATCTGTGTTTGCTAGACAAAGTGGTTTGTCGATGTGCGTTCATGCTGGGTGGTGTTGTGCCTTGTGGTCTAGCAAATCGTTGCAGAGTTGGTGGGGTCTGCTTTCTGTATAAAATACATAATTGCCCTAGTCATTCACTTTCTGATTTTCTTCCGGAGCCATTTATTTGGGTGAGGTATACTCGGCGTACTAATGCTCTTCATGAGCTTGATTTGAAACCGGTACGATGCCATGCGCGCCAGTATTCTCGTTCGTTTTTTCCATCATGTGTGGATGTTTTGAATGGTCTAGATGGCTCTGTCTTTGCTGGTGCGAGTATTGGCAGCTTTCAAACGATTTGTTGTACACGGAGCTATTCTATCATCTCGGATCTTCTCATTCTTTTCTCTTCGCTGGCTGGGCTGATTGCGTGGAGATTTGTCAACCTCAGAGAGTTTCTTCATACCCACGTCACCAGTCTAGTGTAATTTAATAATAGTAGTAAAACTTAATGCATGATAAAATACAGTAGTACCTTATCTAATCGGAATAAATTTGCACCCTTTCCCGATTGATACACTGCCTAATGTCTACAGTACTTCCCAAACAGAAATCATCACACCAAAAATATTTTGTCTACTGGTGTTGTGTCTCACCAATTGAGTGTGAATTGTGCAAGCAGCGATGACGCCCAAGGTTCAGCTGATTTTTTTTTTCAGCGTTGCTATGTTCAAACAGAGTATAGTAGTCTGTAGAGCAGTCCGTCTCTGTGACCGACTGCTACAGTAACACCCTACCGTGTGCAGCGAAGACTGAAGGTAATACGGTAGGTTTCTGTTTAAGCAGAGACCCTAAATGAATTCCTCACCATGATTTTCAACAGTTCAGCTACATACAAAGCGGCGCAAACATCGTAGTATTCACTTTTTTCTCCTTATCTGAGGTTTGGGCCACTTATGCAAGCTGCTGCCCCCGTTTGCCGAGTCCCGCGCGGAGTAAGGTTTGCAGGGATTCGGTTGGGCACTCAGAGCTGGTTTATGCTTTAGCTATCTTAAGCCCGATGCTCACGTAACGACTTTGGTTGCCGCTAGCAGCCTAAAAACAACTCAACTAATCCGTTTCCATAGCCGTGGCTTGGCTTCAGCTTGCGCAAAATTTAACTGGATAAAAACTGTCGACAATCTCAGTCTCTACTGCAAGTTTTACGTAATAGTCCCCAAGTGGCAATGATGAACTTTCAAGTATTGATCCTAATCATGAGCAGTTCAAGTCCACACAGACTGATATTTTAAGAACTAGTGCACAATGTTCATAGACGCCATGCTGAAGTCACGGCCACGTCCATGCAGTCGAATTAATTGAGTTGGCTCTAGGCTTCTAGCAGCATCGAAAGTTGTTACGTAGGCACCGGGCTTAATTTCCTAGGGCTCGCAGTCGTACACACGACTAGCCGCAATGATGTGCCGCTGGTAGGTTGTTCATGCTGCCGTATCTATTCTGCTAACCTTATATAAATGTAGGGACGGTGTGCGAGTTGTACTTCCTCGCAGCAACTTGTGCGTGCGATTGTATAGTGTGGCACTGGCATAACGACAACATTTGGTAGTTCATTGAATTTTTCTGCCCTTCTGTTGCCTCCAAACGCTGTTCGCTACTGGGCAAACTTAACTCGCCTGGGTAATATTAGGCTCCAGAGGTCGGCATCTCCGATTATGGTACTATGGCGAAATCGATGGTACGATGGCCATCGCCATCGTACTTACGATAGACAATGCAATACCATCGCTCCATCGCCATCGGAAGGAAAAATCACCAATTTTTATCGGTTCATCGGTGAGGAATCACAATGAAATAACAATCGGCGATGGCCATCGTAGGGCGTCACACTGGGCGATCGACCATCGCATTAACTCAATTAAAAAAAAAACAAAGATCTGAAACCACAGACATCGAATAAAAGCAGCATCTCATATAACTGCGGCCTGTGTGCAATTTTTACACCAGAATACTCTTCCTACCTGATAGAAGGTGCAAAATATAAAGCCCAGGTTATTAGGGTTAATTAAGGCCTGATTCACAAAGTTTAATTATTATTTGCCTACTAGCTAATATGCTTCATACCTAATGACCTTTAAAAACCTCATTAGTAATTGACATTTTCCGATCTGGGGACAGTGTTAAAATAAACCGTCATTTTCCGAAGAGATCAGTAATGATATTTAGTATGTTTGTTGACATATTTAGGTGAAATAAGGCATTCTAAGATGTCTTTCATGAATGACATTTTCTCGGTAACTGCTTAGTTTTCGAAATATTTGACTTTAAAGTCCTCATTGTTTCTGTATGGGAGACGATAAGATTCGCCATTACGACTAGCACGATATCACTTCACACTGTTGTTTTAGGTACATTTCTCGTAGGACATTAGCAGAACCAGCCTTTGCTTGCCAAACTTTGATGAATAAGCAACGTTGTGGCCGAAAAGCTTCTGCGAGGCTTCGTTCTTGATGCCTCGCCACTGCATCGTAAATTCTTTCACAGGACCCAGGTAGCATTGAAACTTATATTGATATTAGAATAATATTATGAAGAAACATTATATAAGGTTATACATCAATATTAAAATAATATTAAAAAGTGCCAATTATTTCAAAGTTAGGATAACATTATTCACAAATATTATAATAATATT
>LQNS02001577.1:7221727-7241839 GCA_001587735.2 Parhyale hawaiensis | reverse complement strand
GAAATATTATATGGTAATATTAAAATAACATTGAAATGACATAACGAAACTAACATCTAACACTAATATAACATTGAAACATTAAAATAATATTAATATAATATATGATTGCTACCTGGGGAAACAGTTGCAATTTTAAAGTCAAATATCTCTAGAAGAAAACATTTGTAATGAAAACGCTGTTCTTGACGTCTTAGAATGCCTTAGTTCTTCATAAATATGCCAACAAAAACTAACTGTTACGTATTAAGTCACCAATACTGGTAAAACTACTGTACAATGCAAGAAACAAAAAACACACTGCCGGCAGTACGATACTGCATACTACGCGTTCCAGTAATGAGTGCCAACTGGTCCTGTTCCAAAAACGTACTTATATAAAAAGAACTTCAGAATTCCTGACAAAAACGTTATTCGTAACAAACTTCTTAAAACGCGTTATTTTATGATCTCATTTCATTAAAATAAGCTGACAACTGCACAATTAACTCGCGATTGCACAATAATTATTAGTTAAAGACTTAATAGGACGTGTTCCAACACGCGTATTATCGTCCCGCCTTTGTTGATCAACTGAAGTAGTTGTCAGCGTGGCCGTGATGGCGAGCGTGACAGAGAAACAACGGGAACTTTACAGTCAAATATCTCGAAAACTAAGCATTTGCGAGGAAACTTTATTCATGTAAAACGTTTTAGGATGCCTTAATTTCCCCAAATCAGTACTATATAATAATTCACGTCGTGTTTTTATTTATATATTTATATCTTCCCTGTCACGCTCTATGGGAATAAGATAGGGGAAAATTCAGGTGCCGATGACGGTATCTTGGATACGGGGGTCGGACTTGAGCGTTCCAGCTGAGTGACCTGAGCTCGCCAGCATGTTCGTGTCTGGACATGTTCAGGTGCCGNGCAGAATGCTGAATTTTCATTAAAGAAGCCTCTGAACAGTACTAAGCACAGGAGACAGAGGGGGTTTCCCTGAGGTGCTAATTTTCTACCGTCATTTATAATGACGGTCCGGGCCACTAGTATGTCAATAAAATACTAAATGTCATTACTGAATTTTTCGAAAAATTCACCAAATAAACTTTTTAACCAACACTTTCTTCAAATGTTGCTAAACAAAGGCTTCAATCTCATAAGGCTATTTTTTTGTAGTTCTAGCCTTATTCCATCACTTTATCGGCATCGGAAATACAACCGATGGCAATGCCCATCGCATGCCATCGCCGATGGAATGTTCAGCCATTTCATAGGACCAATAACTGTTCTTCCTCATACCCCTATCGCCGATAGAGAATATGGCCATCGCCGATTGTTTGATATAATATCCATCGAACCATCGCTATTACCGATGGATTTTTGCGATGTTCCATCGTAACGTCGTAGTTCTTCCGATGGCGACGGTCTGCATACCATCGCATAATCGGCGATGGCCATCGTGCAAAGGCTCTGTTAAGCTCTGTGGCTGTCAGATATGAAAAAGAGCGTCGTTCAAACAGCCACATCTTATCGTGTGGTTCCTGTTATTGTAACACTACTAATTTTCTTTCTTTATTCTCTTGCTTATACAAAAACGATTCATTCTGTACTAACTAGAGCACTCTGAGAGCGCATACCTCCCCCAAGTAAAGCAACGGTAATGAAAAATTTAAATTGGCTCTGAATCCATGATTTTCTTTGTATCAAATTCAAAATCTAAACATGTGTGCCTTCTGATAGTATTAAAACTTTCTGCAGTTTTTTTAGGACCAGTTCATAAATTTTTGAGCTAGGCTGCAAACAAACATTATGAAAAACACATGTCAAACATACTAACCAACCGATCTGCACTAAAATTTATTTATGTGTGTCTTTTAACATTATTAACAACTCCAGTAAATTTCATAAAGATCCATCGAAAACTTTTTGAGTTATTGCGCTAACAAGCATAAAATCAAGCGCAGCGACAAAGAGACAAACAAACGAACAAACAGATCAACACAAAAATTAGGTCTTGTACTCTTCGTGATATACCTCACAACTCATATAAATTTCATATAATTCTGTCGACAACTTTTTGAGTTATGGCATTGAGAAAAACGAGGCAAACGAACGTATGGAAGGGTCTTCACCAAAAGTTAATCATCTGTTCCTCTTAACACACCTAACAATCCCTGTAAATTTCGTCAAAGTTTGTCCAAAGCTTTTTCAGTTATCTTGATGACAGACACAGAGACAGAAAGACAGACAAACACGACGAAAACATAACCTCCTTGGCAGAGGTAATAATCTCGATAGCTTCTCAATAGTTTTACAAACTCATTGACTGCGCAGTATCAAGTCTACTATGCAACAGCGACTGTAAATAAATCAAGCAAAGCTGGCAGTAAATGACGAGAACTCCAAGCGAGCCATGTCAGAGCTTATCTGCGCTTGCAAAGATAATAATACACAGTAATTGCCAGAAACATCTTTTGATGCAAAGTTTTATCACTTGTTTTCCTACAAGCATAAATATTGGCTTAAGAAATTGTAATAAATAGCATATGTACGGTCATTTCTTGTTTGTGCCGCAGCTACGCATTGCAGCCACTTCGATCAACAGTTCGATGGCTGGTAAGCTGGGTAATAACTTTTCTAATCTAATCGGAAGTTTGTGGCTGCTGTTAACGCGGAGAGTCGATACTGACTTACAGCTTGGAGGTGTAGGCTAACTTTATTCAATATCTCATTCTATGCAGCATTAGCGTGCGGTGTATACGTACGTCTCGCCAGCTACGAACGGCCAAGACACTGAAGGCTCTCTCGATTGGCATGAGAGGACGAGTGGAGCTAAGCCCAATAGGGTTGCGTTGACCGAAGCTCCGGAGTGGAGCGGTGACTTCACCACTTGGAGTTGTGCTGCAAGGGCTAGAAACAACCCAGTTAGGCAGCAGACTGTTGAAAACTTCAGTTTATATAAATGGAATGAACGGTTTTCATAATTATCATTTTATATTTAACTTATTATATTCGATCTGAACTAGCATTGTCGAAGAGTTGATCTCTAGAATTTCGGATAATCAAACTTTATGGTTTTAGCTCAACAAGTTCCAAGGTAGCAGCAGCCTGGCGTGTTGAACTAATGTCATGAGCACGGCATTTATTTTGCTCGTGCCCCTGACATCTCGGCCTAAAAACGTCCCTTTATCAAAGTGCCCAATAATACTGTTAATATTACTCATAGGGTCTATTTATCAAATGTTCAAAATATTGATTACGCCTTTCCAACACCTGTTTACAAAATGTGCAAATTATTATGTAGCTTTCTCGTGACTCTACTTATTCAGAATTTTTAGAGTATTGTGGTAATTCATGTCGATTTCGTTCAAGAATAGCCGAGAAACAACGGTCAAGCTGACGGAGAACTGAGTGCTACCCCAGCCTCACTTATCCCCACATAGCTGGGGGTGTCTTCAAATAATACTAAGGCAGTAGGAGTTACCAGTTAGTTAAATTGTTATTTATTTATGTGAACTATTTCCCATAGCCAAGGGAAGAATATTCATAGTCTTGATCAATTTAATTTAATTAAATAAGAAGCTTTTCAAAACTTTACTTAAAAGGAACATAATTTTAATAAACCGGATAAGCCTAACAGCTCGGAGCCCCACGAGTGGAGATTTTTGCGATAGGTCGGCAGAACCCTGTGTGCCTGCTTGTGAGAAGGTACACTGTTAAGAGCTCGCCAAGTCCGTTTATGGGCTTGAGCCTTCAGAAGACTCGGCGAGTGATAAGTTGAGTATTTCCAATTTTGCCACGATGATACTTGTATCTAGTCTGGGCTGGTGATTAGTGGGGGTATCAGAGATCCTCAATAGGAAAAAGGTGATTAGCTGGCAACCGTGTAATTGTACCGATACTTTATCATTACTAGATGCCCAATAATCGCCTTAACATTATCCACGTTTTATTTAACCATATGTCTGCAGCTGTAGGTTGGAGAGAGAGGTCAGAGTCAAAAATTTCAAGATTTGCTCTCATTTTACATTCCCTGAAATGGTTAGCTTCAGACTACTGTAGAGCTTGAATGGACTTAAAAACAAAACCCTTGCCATTTCATACGATTTCCACAAAAATAGTGAGGTCCGTTACACTAGTGGTACTGAAGGTTTCGGAATCGAGTGCCAAACTAGGTAAGCGAGCTTTGTAGCACTTTGCACGTTGAGTAAGCGCTTGTTGGGTCTGTACAGCTACCATGGGGGCATTTATCTTACTCAGAAATAGGGAGGGGAGTGGGGTGTTGAACCTTCCCTTGATGGCACCACAGCTCTTAACGACCCGTGGTCGACTGCAGCAGCACCTACTCCTCTGGGGCCAGTTGGTATACTGTATATCCGCAGCACAAACCAGTAAGTGGGGGCGTCCCGTTGGAGGGGACGGTTAAGTTGACCTTAAGGCTCGCTTTAGCTTCGTAGTCCCGGGGTCCTTGATCACGATAACATTGGAAAAGAACACATTCGATTGGGTCATCAAAGGGTGAGTTCGATAGGGCTCCAAAAATTAAGTCTTCGAAGCTTGACTTTCACAAAACTTCAGGTAGAAACGTTAGATTTTCCACTGTGAAACGAGTCGCACGTGTACGCATCAACGCGATAACGTTGAATCCACTCAAAACTCAATTTTGCGAAGCATGATTGAGATTTTGTTGATGTCTTATGTGTAGCAGATTGAGGATGAATGGCTGAAAATTATATGGGCTGAAGCCACAGCACCGGTCTGAAGATTCGGACAAGTAGAGTTTCAAAGTGTTATTTACGCTGTCTTTTCTAACGCGCCCTAAATCAACGTGTTTAATTCACAGCAGCAGTCGAAAAAGATCATCTGTAGATAAGCTTCAATATCCTTGTATATGACTGACCAGCCAAAACTAGTGTTTAAAATTCTACTGTTACCACCCTATTAAAAAGAGAGCTCAAGTTAAGTCCCGTTAAGAAGTGAGACATAGGTAATGGTCAATAGAAAACAAAATGGGTGATTAGAAAGCAGTCAACCACAAAAGGAATGCCTTATCATGAAGCGTACGTGCGTTTCACAGGGACATTTGGCCCGTGTCCATTTCTTAAAAGCAAATGTTACCTATAGCAAGTGAGCTTGAATGCATCAGTTCCCTAAAGCATGAAGCATGTGAAAAGCGAAAATTGCCGTGAGTGGCACTTCCCCAACGAATGCTCTAGAAAACTCGACGAAAAAGTTACCTGCAGCTAGAGCGTACCCAGCAGAATGTTTTTACCCCAATCTTCTTCGAGCGTACATGGTCGAGTAATTCGAAGCACCATGCATTTCCGTTTTCCCTTGTTATCTATTCTCTACTACGATATGTAACACCGCAATTTTTATTAAAACATTACTGTAATGGTGATGATTTCAAATGCAATGTTAGAAGTACAAAGTAAATTTGCTTAAAGGTTGCAATGATGATAGCCAGCAAAAAGTGTTCGTAACAAAGTTTTACAAGAATATTTGTTAGTAAGGCTAGAAGACAAAAATGTTTGAATTTTGGTGATGATTGGCTGGTCCGTTTGCGTGTTTGTCTGATGTTTGCTATTATGTTTTTATTCACAACATAACTTAAAAAGTTACGATCGGATCTTCAAGAAAATTACAGAAACTGATAATATTATTAGAAGTCACAAGTGATTTGATTTAGGTGTTGATACTAAGAAAATCTTGGTTTCAAAATCAATTTAAATTTTTCATTACAGTTGCCTTGTTTGGCGGAGGTATGCGCTCTCAGAGTGCTCTCTAGTTACAAAGGTAAAAATGATAGCATAATAATGGTAGTGATCATAATGCTAATGAGAGAATAACAGTAATAAGCCCTAGCATTTCCTTTACTTGATTCACCCCCGTACTTCATGTTCTAAGGTATATATTTCAAATTTCATTGTTGTTTATTTTTACGCATCATAGGGGTAAAGGAAAAATAAAAATTTATATCTCTGTTACGAAAAGAAAACTCTGTGATTTACTTCAGAGTTACGGAGAGGTTAGATTTCTTTAGGTTTAGTATACATACGATCCCGTGACCCGTTAGGTCACTAAAAATCTATTTTAAGTAGTTATTCAGTTTTCATGCGCTAGATTCGTGTACATGTAGAAGCTTATCTGGGATTTTTTCAAGTCCCAATTTACAGGGAAAGGAATATTTTCTGAAATCCTAGTATATGTACTACCGAGCTGTATCCATGGATGCAGTAGTCACAAACCTTTTTCATTTTAATGAAGAACGGAAACAACATATTGAAGCATTATTTTTCTGAACTCTCCGAGCTGCTGTCAGTTTATACCCTGTGCATAGGCGTACGAGCCGGGAGGGGGTGTAACTGCTTCCCCCCCCCTCTGGGTTGGGATGACTGCTGAAATTATAGCAAATTTCGGAATTTCGTGGGATAGTTGAGGATTTTATAGAAATCATGAGTTAAGTTTAGTGCCTACGCACGAAATGCTTATGTCGATTGCCAAACATGGCACTTCAGCCCACGATCTGAAGCCGGTATCTGGGCTTCCGCCGGATCTGTCAGTTAAGATCGGCCGCTGAGTTTTTCTGTTTCTAGTCAGGAAAAGGCCAGGCGCCTATTGTGAAAAGCTTCTGAAAGGACTTGCCTTTTCTATTGCTTAGTAACATTCCGGTCCTCGTTCACATGCCTCCGATCATCCATAAATAAAGTTGAGGGTAACAGATGCGTAAAATTATGCACACTCACAAAATGTTCCACGTGTAGAAATGCATTTGCAACAAGGATTAAGACATCGTCTCCTTGACTGGAAATCGAATATCTAACTTCTAGACAATGAGCGAGGCAGCGTTTAACAACTTTGTCACTGTGAGTATGTATGTGCAATAAGTACTCTACTTAGTTTTATTGGTACACTTGACGAGTCCGGGAGAATGGGATGAGCTATGAGAGAGAGGTCAGGTAGCTTTTTGGTTCAGAGAGTCTAGCTTGTTAGGTATTGTGAAAACATAATTCTGTGAGAGCCTAGTGATTTTTTAAACACGTACTGGATACAACTTAATGCGTGCATTTGTTAAAAAGATCAATATCTATTTAGTTGCTGCAGCCATCAGATGAGCTAGATCTGGCTCACGAGCCATAGATCACTGACGCCTTCTATAAGCTTTACATAGGATGGTGTTAAGTTCGCCTTGTGCCACGTTTAGTCCGTTCTTTAATGGGTTTGCACCCAAATCTTTGCTGGAGTATATTATCCGTAACCAGTGAAGTCATAACAAATTTTCTACTAACTTCGACCACAGTATACGAAACATGACTAGAACCGCGTTTTGATCACTCCAAAGTCATTTATTAGTGATTTTCGTGCCAAATGCCCAAGCTAAAAGCCCTGTTTTTTTTCTGTTCACGCTATATAAATGAACTATATGTATGGTCCCGAAATATTTGATGCACAAGATGAAAACTAAAATTAGACTATTTGGCAATCACTCTCTGGAGTGAATCATCGCATGTTCTCGAACTCAGACTTTTTCTACGCGAAATGTGATCTACTGAGTTGGGAGGCCTTTTTGCATTCGCGCATTTATATAGTTTCCTAACCCATAGTACTTTTTTGGCGGTTTTACTCCAAGTGGTCCCGAACCATTGTTGTGGCTTGTGATATGGCGCATCGTCGCAGAGTTGGTTGGGTCTGTTTTTTGTATAAAGTTTGTAACTGCCCTAGTCATCCACTGTCTGATTTTTTCCCGGAGCCATTTGTTCAAGTGAGGTATACTCGGCGCACTTCTGCTCTTCATGAGTTTGCTTTGGAATCGTAACGATGCCATACGGGCCAGTATTCTTGTTCGTTTTTTCCATCGTGTGTGGATGTTTGAAATGGTCTTGATGGATCTATCTTTGCTGGTGAGGGTATTGGCAGCTTTAAACGATCTGTACACAGAGCTATTCTGTGATCTCGGAACTTCTCTTTCTTTTTTTCACTCGCTGGGCTGGTTTCGTGGGGGTTTGTCAATCTCATGGAGGTTCTCTGTTCCCACGTCGCATTCTGGTGTGATTTAATGATAATAATAAGGCGTCTTTGTGGTCACCACCCATGCGACCCTATGAACAAACCATTGTAGTGCGGCGGCGCTATGATCCACTGTAGTAATGATACATTTTTCAGCAGTACCGCAACGTCGCAAGTTTTATTCACGGTTTTTAACAATTATTAGATTATCTTAGCTTGAAGAGACGTAGCTCATTGATAGAATGAGGCCCTGTAGACGGTCGAAAGGCGTCGCTGCACATCTCCAAAATAACTTGCATGAACGGGATCTTAGACATAAGACTAGACTACTAAAAGCCCAGTGATCTAATAAAGTGTTAGTTCCCTGGCCATCTAACACGAGCTGTATGGGTGGAAATCTTCACAAATATGCTCGTGGCTGCAAGGGCGTTCTATAAATTATATACTTTGCCGGCTGCCGCCTCGGGCCATAAGGTTTAGAAGGTTTCCAGAGAACATTGTTAATGGCAGTTGCATACTGTTTTCATTAGCATATTGTGTACGTTCTATAAAGGAGGAATACTCATAATTGTTAACTGTAGTTTTAAATCAATGTGGCACAAGTCATCATCCGCAATTTTGTTCAGAATATTGAACAATTTAACACTTTTCCACTTTTTCTTTGTGAAACTGTCGCCTTGCGGCACCAAGAACCCTGCGAACACCATCGTCCGTCGAGATATGGGCCACCCATTGGGATGACATATAGACTTATTATAGAGCGTCATTGATTGACCATTGCATAAAAGCTCAACAGCTTTCAGTCGATTGGAACTTCAGACAGGTGAACTGGCTTTGACGCTGTGAGTCGAGTATTGATTGGGAGCGTTAACTTTTGATTGTTCGCCATTTAGAGCTTTCAAAATTCATACTGCTTGACAAAATGAAGTCTATACCCGTTTCAATCGTAATCAGGATGCTTCTAACAGTAGGGGCACTATTCAAAGTGGTGAAATCAAAACAATATTCTGAAGTCCGGATAAGTCAAGTGAAACACTGTAGGGCTAGCTTAACTCGACTTTAGTTATTCAAAATTTAATGATGACTCCTTCACTATTTACGTCCGGCACTAATATAAAAATCTGAGCTTGCCAAAGACAGCAGTCTTCATATTTAGTGCGAAAATGTTATGTCTCACAGCAATGAAACCATCAAATGCCTATGATATTTACCTTGGAAGATTCTAAAGCCCAATGGAGAAGGGACACAAAAATTGCCGACAGGGGCATTACGCCAACAAATGCTTTACCAGACTCGGTGGAAAAGTTACCTGAACAGCGAGTTTAGAAGAATGGGTCTTGGCGACTCTTTTTCTTGCGTTCGAGCAACTCAAAGTAACGTGAAACCCAGGTTTTACTACTGCGGCATGTAATGCCTGTGTTTGTCTTAAAACTTTACTTTTGATGATTCTCATTCCATCTGCAATGTCGAAAGTATGAGTATTGAGGTGGCAACTGTGGTAGCCATCAGAAGAGTACTTGTTACCCTCTCGTTTATAAGCTTCAAGATGGTATAAAGACCTCGGTGGCTGAGTACGTTGTATATAGGGAATAAAAAACCTGGGAATAAACAAGCAATAAAATTCACGAGGGCAATATTTTCTGCACCTGTTTTTTTGCAACTTGTAATAATGTTACCCTAAGGCACTGGCACTGCAAGAACCATTTCCCCTTACATGAAATGTCGTGCTAAGATTGACGAACCGACAGTTTTGTTACTTTGAAATCAGCAAAACTGTCACGCGTCTGCTTACGCCTTAGCATGTTTAATTCAGCAATATTGACGTTATAATGAAAACAAATTGCAACATCGTTCGTTCATCACAAAGGACGAATGACAGTCGCTATAGCAGTGTCTGCTCTGAAATTCAAGGCAACTTTTACGGGCAGATCCCAATGATGGCCAGCATTTACAAGGATCACGGCTATTAATAAGAATCATGCTAGTACGTTCTAGTGAATGGGAGAATTTTCGCATCCGTGGAACATCCGCATCTGCGGATGCTAAGATGGTAACATCCCCAATCGCATCTGCGGATGCCAGAACCCTTAAAGATCCGCATCTGCGGATGTCCAAAAAATGACAACCCACCCATCACTAGTCCGTTCTATTTAAGGTTTCCCTCAACGCTTAAACTTTATTAATTTCAGTGATTACCAAATCTAAAATAAGTTAGTCGGTCTCCTATCAAAGTTAGCAGTCGTTATTCTAATCTAAGTTATTACGCAGAACTCCAATCGCCAACGCTTTGAGCTTTGTATGCAAACAGAGACTCGTGTTCCTTGCAGAGATCGCTCTTTGGATGAACGTTCACCGTTCTCTGATAACAAATTAATAGTCGCCAGTCCTAGAGACTGATTGTTCTCTGCAGAGCGTGTGGGCAATTGAAAGGACTCGATGTTCTATTCAGTTACACATGCATTCGTCGCTGGCAACTTCCGACGTTAATTACAGACGAAGCGATGTCCTGTTGCATTCTATTGCTAACGTGAGAGGGGAGCAGCCAGCTGCCTCCCTTTGCTCGTATGGCCGGACTGCGCTGTAAAATCAATGCGTTGGAAAATTATATTTGTTGCTAGTTTAGGAGAACGATCGGGTCTAGATTAGATTGTGCACGTCAGACAGACTACGGAGTTGCTCTACAGAGTGGAGCCAAAGCCTACACTGCGCTTTGCTTTAGGCTATGCTAAAACAGTTATATACATGTGAATAATGGAATAAACTGAAGCGGGATGGAAAAAAGCAGAAAAGTACCCAGCTCTAATTGTCATCCAGGGATGTTACACTGAAAGTTACACTGGAAGGAGAAGTTCATTGAAAGGCTACAAGTGCTTCAATATAGATCGATCAACAGGAGGGGAGGCGCCCATTATGCATATATAAATAAAATCATCTCAATCCTCTCTGCAAAAGTTTCGCAGCAACTAAAGAATAGGAATTTATCACTACCCATGCTCGTCTCGGAATTCGACAGCCGTTGAATATCATGCTCGCATATAGGAGCCCTCGCAGTACCGCTGAAACTGACACGGCACTCTACAACATAATCGAAAATGCACTGAGTTCTCAGAATGAAACATATTTAATGGGAGACTTCAAGCTTCCCCAAATTGATTGGAGTACTTTGCGCAGCCCAGCCCCAGGCAGTAAACTGCTCGAGCTTCTCAACCACCACCACCACCTGACGCAGCACGTTAATGAACCCACGAGATACGGTAATATTCTAGATCGGGTATTCTCCACTCCTGATTGCGAAATTGTTGACCTAGCCATCCTAGACAGACTTGGGGACCACAACATGGTTGAATTTACACTCAAAACTGACAATGAATTTACCACTCATGCGATTCGTCTCAAGCTGCCAGACTACCGACGAGCGAATTTTCAGGAAATGGATGCTGAAATAGACACAACTGACTTCGTAACCCGTATCAGAGACGCCAGTGTTGAACAATGCTCACAGATTTTGAAGACGAGCATCCTGTGCGCAGCTGAACGATACATCCTGAATAAATGAGTTCGTATCAGTAATGATCCCCTTTGTATGAATCGGACAGTGAAATGCTGCATTTCAAGGCGACAAGTGCGTTACAAAGCTTGGAAGCGTAATCCAACAGAGGAGAACAGGTCCAGTCACAGAAGGGCATGTCGGGATGTAAAGCAATTAGTTAGGACCACAAAAAGGGAAAAAGAAGTTTCCGTAGCCGCTATGGCAAAACGCAACCAAAAGGCATTCTATAAATATGTAAATGAAAGAAGACTATAGAAAGAATCCATAGGTCCGCTCAAAAAACCTGACGGTGCAATCACCAATGACCTAAGAGACAATGCCACTGTCTTGAACGACTATTTCACCTCTGTATTTACTGTTGTAAATGTTGCGAATATCCCTGAACCAGCACCGATGCAAGTTGCTCCCATAAATACATGTGTTTTCACGGAGATTGAGGTTCTTCAAAAACTAACCCACCTAAATGTGTACAAATCCACTGGCCCTGATAATTTTACTCCCCGTGTACTACGAGAAATGGTTCCAGTCATCGTGAAGCCGCTGCTCGAAATATTTAATCGCTCTTTAAGATCAGGAGAAGTTCCGCAGGATTGGAAACTAGCTAACGTGATACCGATACATAAGAAGGGAGGTGAGAAAAGCCCCAGCAACGATCTACCAATCAGTCTTACATCGGTCGTCAGCAAAACCATCTAACGTCTATTGAAAAAGCGCATCACTGATCACCTGAGGATGCAGCATCTCATAGCCGACTCTCAACATGGCTTCCGAAATGGAAGAAGCTGCTTAACAAACCTACTGGACTTTTTCTCAAAAGTTACAGATATTAAACATGAACAAAAGGGCGTAGAGTTTGTGTATCTAGACTTCCAAAAGGCTTTCGACAAAGGGGTGATGGCTGCCACAACAGTACAGCAGCTCTGCATCATAGGCGATTACAATGCATCACCTGGCACAACTATGTATAGCAGACTGCGCGACATGTTCCTAGAGTATAGCGTTACGTTCGCAGATATGTTTTTGCTTCCGTGTAACACGTTTACTCATTCCGTGTAACACGTTTACTCATATTAATGGTAGAGACGGAGTAAGCTGGCCTGACCACGTAGCTATTACAATGAACTTATTCCATAGTGTTACTAACTGTAAATTAGGAGAGTATTCGCCACTCTCTGACCACTTGCCCCTTTACTGTAATTTTAGTATAAGAAAAATTCCAGTACAGGTTCAACAAAGACNAAATAACCACGTTTCTTGAAGCATGAGGAGATCTACTGTTTTTAGTAACTCCGCAATATGCTCACGGGAACTATTATACCCATAACAATTAAATGTACAGACACGTAAGTTTCCAACATTAGCCAACATACCTAGTTAACAAATGAGACAAAAAAAGAGAGAACACTTACAGAGGTAATACCTTACGAGCGTTTTGAGATAAATACTTTTAGGAGCGATGTGGTTCCTTCTTTGGATAGTAGCGAGCTATCTTCGTGCCCATCGGCCAAAATTCTTCTCTGATGAGTTTGAGGCAGTCCGCATAGTTCCCGGTGATTTTGAAGGCAGAAAACTGGCGGTGAAGATTTTCAAGCTGCAGCTTTTCCACGTCAAAGTTGTCTTTATTTGAATAGTGCAAACAAGTTCCGAATAGTCCTAATAAGTTTTGAATAGTGCAAACAAGTTCTGAATAGTCCAAACAAGTTGTGAATAGTCCAAACACGTTCTGAATAGTGCAAACAAGTTCTGAATAGTCCAAACAAGTTCTGAATAGTCCCAACAAGTTCTGAATAGTCCCAACAAGTTCTGGATAGTGCAAACAAGTTCTGAATAGTGCAAACAAGTTCTGAATAGTGCAAACAAGTTCTGAATAGAGCAAACAACTTCTGAATAGTGGAAACAAGTTCTGAATAGTGGAAACAAGTTCTGCATAGTGCAAACAAGTTCTGCATAGTGCAAACAAGTTCTGCATAGTGCAAACAAGTTCTGCATAGTGCAAACAAGTTCTGCATAGTGCAAACAAGTTCTGAATAGTGCAAACAAGTTCTGAATAGTGCAAACAAGTTCTGAATAGTGCAAAAAAGTTCTGAATAGTGCAAACAAGTTCTGCATAGTGCAAACAAGTTCTGAGTAGTGCAAACAAGTTCTGAGTAGGTAGTGCAAACAAGTTCTGAGTAGTGCAAACAAGTTGTGAGTAGTGCAAACAATTTCTGAATAGTGCAAACAATTTCTGAATAGTGCAAACAATTTCTGAATAGTGCAAACAAGTTCTGTATAGTGCAAACAAGTTCTGAATAGTGGAAACAAGTTCTGAATAGTGGAAACAAGTTCTGAATAGTGGAAACAAGTTCTGAATAGTGGAAAACAAGTTTTGCCGGGTGAAAACAAGTTTTGCCGGGTGAGAACAAGTTTTGCCGGGTGAAAACAAGTTTTGCCGGGTGAAAACAAGTTTTGCCGGGTGAAAACAAGTTTTGCCGGGTGAAAACAAGTTTTGCCGGGTGAAAACAAATTTTGCCGGGCAAAAACAAATTTTGCCTGGCGAAAACAAGTTTTGCCTGGCGAAAACAAGTTTTGCCTGGCGAAAACAAGTTTTGCCTGGCGAAAACAAGTTTTGCCTGGCGAAAACAAGTTTTGCCTGGCGAAAACAAGTTCTACCTGGTGAAAACAAGTTCTACCAGGTAGAACTAGTTTCAGGTAGTAAAAACTTGTTTCAGGTAGCTTAGTGAAAACTTGTTTCAGCTCGTGCAAACTAGTTTCAGCTAGTGGAAACTAGTTTCAACTAGTGGAAACTAGTTTCAACCACTGAAAGCTAGTTGAAACTAGTGTAAACTAGTTAAAACTAGTTCTCACTGAACTACTGAAGCAGGGCTAAGCCAACTCTTGTCGGACATACAAGTTGCTATTCTCGAATCTGGGCGACGTATATTTGGTACACGGCGCAAAAAAACAAAGGCAAATATCCCGGGATGGAATGACTGTGTCCGCGAACTTCACACTGCCAGCAGACTGGTGTATTACTCGTGGAGGGACGCAGGTAGGCCGCGCTCAGGTCACATATAGCAGGAAAAAAATAGGCTGAGTTACCAGAAAAGTACGATACAAAAATAATGAACGAAAAACACAACATGTTACTATACCGTATTGTTATACGAACATACTGTATATTCATTTTACGATATTCAGCGGGAAAGCTGCCTGACTGTCGTTCAACCGAGGTTTTTATTTACGAATGCATAATGACTAAATGGGCAGTGTAACTTGGTCAGATGCGCTCCCCCAACACTTTCATTTCATTCAGCTTTACAGGGACATTACAAGATTCAGCGTGTATGCGAACAGCAGACTGAGATGGATGAGCTAAGAGGGAGTTAGTAAGAATGCTCTTTTCAGTGTACTCAACAACTCTACAACTGTAGGGATATTTGGCCTGAAAAGAACAAGCTCAAACTTGAACAATAAGGTTATTGAGAACTCATCGCTGAGAATTATTCCAAAATTTACTTTAGCGCGGTGTTTGCGAAGTATAAAAGGAAGTTCACATTTCAGATTCTCAGACTAATTTCCAAAATAAGCAAAACCGTATTAAACTTTGTACGCACCTGAGGCAATTTATCACTGTTATCATTCACACTTTTTAAAAATCTTCTAACCTGGAATTCAAACAATTTTGCATGGGTAACCATTTGTCGAAATAGTTAAACCCTTCAATCGAATACTCTAATTGACAGAATCACCAACACAATACATATATTTAGAATGTATGTTTGTTTTTGGCCTCTTCACTTCCCCACAGTCGGCCACACGACTTCTAACGCAGGGTAATACACAGATCTAGAATCTCTGGAGAAGATTCTGGTAATTCTTTGTATTCGTAGTCTTTCAATTTGCAGGGCAGCGCCATCTAGGAAGCAGTAGAACGAAAAAAAAGTAGGTGCGCATTTGTCTTGTGCGCATTTGTCCGTGTGCGGTTTTGTAGTGTGCGCATCTGTCGTGTGCGCTTTTGTCGTGTGGGATTTTGTCACTGTGAGCATTTGTCGTGTGCTCATATGTCCGGTCGCCTCCAAAAACGTATCTAAAGAGAACTTCAAAGTTCCAGATGAAAACGTTATTCGTGAAAAACTTCTTAGAATACGTAATTCTAGGTTATAAATCATTAAAATAAGCTCGCGATTGTACAATTAACTCGCGATTGCACAATTAGATAAAGTCGTAATAGGACGTGTTCGAACACGCGCACGATCGTCGCGCCTTTGTAGATCAACAGGAGTAAATGTCAGCATGGTTGTAATGGCGAGCGTGACAGAGAAACGCATATCTCTAAAATTCATCATTTGCGGGGAAAACGTTATTTTTTCATGAAAAACGTCTTAGAATATCTTATTTTTCCTAAATATGTCAACAAAAGTACTAAATGTCATTACTGACCTCTTCTAAAAACTCACCGAATGAACTTTGTAACCCACTCTTTGTTTTATTGTTACTAAAAACAAATATTTCAAACTCATAAAGCTGTTTTTCTGTAGTTTTAGTCTTATTTCATTACTGGATCGGCATCGGAGGTGCAGCCGATGACTAAGACCATGCTATGCCATCGCCGATGGAATGTTCAGCCATTTCATCGGACCAGTTCTTCCCCATTACACCATCGTCGATGGATTTTTGCGATGTTCCACCGTAACATCGTAGTTTTTCCGATGGCGATGATCTACACAACATCGCAATCGTATAATCGGCGATGCTCATCGTGTATTATATATATATATATATAAATAGATATCTTTGCACCCCAAAACTGGCAGAAGGAATTGAACTAGCGTCACAATCTCTTCTAGGCGCAGGCAGTCAGGTGGATTACTCTAGATGTGATAGCTTCCATAACTTCATTTCACAGAAAATGCACATTTTCGCCGTAGTCAAATGTTAAGGAACACATAAAAAAATCTTTGCAACATCATTATTAATTGGCCGTTTTATGTGAAAGGTGCTAATTAATATTTAGAGAACTTTGCTTTTCTTTGGATAATTTCATTGTAGCTTCGAATACATTAGCTTGTTAATTTCTTACAAAAGCTGCTAGTGAGTTTTTCCCATTTTTCTTACAGAAAACGCAATAACTTATCAAGGTTTAGAGAATTTCTTTTCGGAGCCTTTTCTCCGATGATCTTCTAAACGTTCTCTATGGGATCTACGTCAGGTCTCTGAGATCACTATTTCAGCACAATTATTCTTTCCTCTTCTAGAAAACTTGCTTGTATTTTAGCTTTGTGTCAAGGCGCATTGTTTTGCATAGAAATTAGATATTCAACTATGCAAATGCATTAGTGGAAAATACTATGTTGGTGAAGAAGTTTTTTATTTGCATTAATTATTCTTCCATGTTGTAACGGGGCAGGTACTTGCCCCCGACTCTTTTACTCTTTTGCTTTTTTGACCGCTGTCCGCCGGCGCCCCTGTATTGTGAACGCCTTAATCTGGCAACATTCTTTTTTGTACTTTTTCCATGCCGGCTGGTGGTGGACAAGATTTGCTGCCACTAGCCATAGTTTTTTTTTATTATATTTTGATATATCAACTTACTGAACGTACCGTTGAGTTCTATAATTGTCCTTTTTATTTCTTATTCCGGTGTGTTCTTTTTCCCTGCCGTGAATTAAAACACCTATAATGCTCACTACTGGCTATCGACATTAGGGACGCCGATGTGGCATCTGGGTAAGTTTGTCTGAGGGTTTGGTGCCATGGGTAATTAATTTTCTCTGAGCCTGTATGTTGATTTCATTCGGCCCTATACTTGTTCAAGTGTTCTGGTTTCCTTACACCGGTGCTGCACTCTGTAAGTCCCATTTTTTGGATTAAGCTAGTAATAGTTTTCCCATTCTCTGCTTTGGAACAACGCCCCAGGGGTATTTTTGGCAGACCTTGACTTTAGCTGGGCCACTTAGACAAGTTCCTTCTTACCCGCTTTACTTATTTCCCCTGTAGTACCCCTAGTAATGGCACTCGCCCGTTTTTTTCTCTCTTTTGTGGCTTGCTGTTTCTGGGTGCGTTGATATGTTCACCCATCCTATGTTATGGGGCCCGGCGACCCCAGTGGGCTCGTGTAGGGTACCTTAGTCATTAGCTAGGCCTTCGGGACGTCTGTCTTGCGTGCCCACTTTGCTTCCCTCCCGATTTCATGCTCCTACTGCTTATGCTTTCTTCTGTTCTTCTTCTTCTTTCCCGACTTGCTTTTTCCCATGCACGTTGACCCGCGCATGGGGTCCAATTTACTATCGACATTCATTCATTTTTTCTACTATTTTTCACGTTTCGTGGGATCGCCTTCGCAGCAAAAGTGGAAACTTGGGCTGCTTATATAATGAAGACAGTGTACTGAAATTCGCATTTTTGTTCTTGCATTGCCCATACGTTTTAAGCTGGTAATAAAGCGCCATCGTGTGCGGTCCAGATGTTGCTACGACAAGTTAAATTGTTATTCTCACTCTTCTTTTTACTGCGAAGTTTATGCTTGTGGAAAATTTTGTAATGGATTTGCATTTGGTTTTATCTGTCGTCCAATATTGACAGTATTGCAGCTAGAGTCGATCAGATTTCTTGAGCAATTGACTAGCAAAATGGGACTTACCACTAAACGTTCTAGGGCAGTAAGCACAGTTGGTGCGTTGAAGTAACGCCAGTTCCATTTTTCATACGTACTTGACGTCCTGGGATTTGAAACTGCTGCCTGATTGTTGTGAATTGTGAAACTTTCGCGAGATTAACCAGGAAAAACCTAAACAGTATTTTTCATACGTCAGTGTCAGCGTTTAGAGCTAGTTTCGACATATGTGTCGTCATACCGACACTGAATCCATTTGTTCCCGTTATGCAGCCTAGTTTGCTTGTAGAGTATATTTGCTTCGTTCATACCTGCGTATTCCTTTCGCTGAGGCGGGAGGGTATGAACCCTGGTCGAAGCAGTTGGAGACGGATGGCGTGCCGACTGCAGACATTGCTGATCAGTATTCTACATTAGTTGCCGTTGTCCCAAGGATGGCGCGCCTTCTACCTAAGCACTGGACCTATACGCGCACTATGGAACGTACGTAACTGCTGCGTTGGGGCGCACACCTAACTAACAACCAGAGTGTGTACATGGATGGAATAACCATGGGCTAGCTGGACTTTAATTATCTGAAGTGGCTTACGTTCGTGTTTTCCCGCTGGTTAATTGTCAATTGATTTATTGGTGAATTTAGAATACTTATTTTGCGTCTACAATCATGAAAATAATTGTGTGACTTCTCTGGAACTATTGGAATATTGACTCTCGTTTGTGCCATATCTGTGATATGTTTTGTATACTGATTTGTGACCTGCGGGTAGCACAACGCTGAAGATGCATATCCGTTATAGTAATTTTTTTGTGCGTTCTTACTGGCTGATATTTACTCTGAAGTTTATTATCTTCTGTGGCTATTGATGAACGTCATCAATTGTAAGACCATTCATGGACGTCATCACCTTCTGTGACAGTTCGTTGATTCCCTTGAGGATATTTGTGAGTGTCATTTACCTGCTGAGACTATTTATGAAAGATATCACTTCAAGACTATTTGTGAATCTTATTTACTTCTTGAGATTAGTCATGAACGCCATTGATCTTTAGAGGCTATTCATGACCGTCATTTCCGTTAAGATTTGTGAATTTCGTCATTTACTGAAATTTTCATGCAAGTCATTACTTTTTTTGGGACACAAATGAATGTTATTACCTCTGGGGCCAGTCATTACTTTTTTTGGGACACAAATGAATGTTATTACCTCTGGGGCCAGTCATTACCGTTATTAAGTTTTGAGGCTAGTCATGACCGTCATTATCTTATTGAGATTAGTCATGACTATTTATTTATGGCAGTCATTACCTTGTGTGATTAGCTATGGAAGCCTCCCAGGCATGTGCGCACTGCAGCACGTTCTCGTGCCGCTCGTGGTACAGGCGGCATGGAGCGCTATTTAGTCCTATCTACCGTTCGCCTGGAAGCTCCATCCTTCTTACTTGTTCCTTGGAAACAGCTGTTGGGTGACTAAGTTGTTCTCGTGTCTTTTAACGAATGAATAAGTTAGTTATTTGCCTTTTTGTTTATTTAACCCTCTCACCGCTAGGTTGTGGCCCTGGTTCACCGGCCGAGGAAATGATTGCTATCTAGAATTTTTATTACGTTTATGATCGTAGTGCCTAGATCCCCGGCCGCTACAAAGTAAGCAAACAATGGAACCAACCCGTGCTGACGAAATCTTCCCCCACACCATTACACTCCCACTTTCAAACTTCACTGTATTTTTTACACACTGAGGAGAGAAGCGTTGACCATTACTACATCTTATATACCGGGCTTTGCAAAAGTCCTGACCTGTTTTCATAATTTGCCATCCGAAGTTTGTAAAAGCTTTGTTTATAATGAAATAAAACAAGATTTGTATTGTATTAGTTTATTATGATCTAAACATTGCTATTCAATAGGACCTCCATTGGCAGCAATGACATGCCCTAATCGTGGTCGGAAGTCCTTACTCACATTACGGACGTAGTC
>LQNS02001577.1:7182582-7194015 GCA_001587735.2 Parhyale hawaiensis | reverse complement strand
GCCATGGCCAATCACAGCGTAGAGGAACGATGACGTAGGCCTCTAAACCACGCCCATCAGCCAAATGTTGCGCTAATTTACCCCTTAGAAGTTTCCCTACTTCCTTTACTGTACTGTGGAGCTGGCGTTTGGAGTTTTCAACTGGCTGACAAGGCTGAGAGGCTCTCAGTTGGCCGACGGCCGTGGTACGAGTAGGTTGTATGGCTCATGCGCTGTAGTGTGATTTGTATCTTTCTTATTGCTTTAAACAGACTGGGCGTTGTTTAACCAACTTAAACCAAAACTGCCCCGTATTTTGAATATATCGAACTGCAATTTTGGCTTATAGACTTTTGAATAATCAATTTGCCGTGGGTAGCACTTTCAGACTAGGCAGTTACACCACAGCAAACTGTGGTAATACGTTGATGTTTCAGCAGTAGCGATTTTGCACAACCACCACGTCTGACAGCCACGCAGGCAATGTCGCAGCAGCTGCATAGCCGCGCTCTGATTGGCCACGCTACTCAGCCAGTTGTAGGGGAATGTTTACTCGCAACGCTCCCGTAGGGTAAATGGAGAGGGTGCGCTTCTCTCTATTTAGAGCCTCCTTGAATGTCGCAGTAGCTGCATAGCCACTCTCTGATTGGACACGCTACTCAGCCAGTTGTAGGGAAATGTTTACTCGCAACGCTCCCGTAGGGTAAATGGAGAGGGTGCGCTCCTCTCTATTAGAACCTCTTTGATAGTTACCAATATGGCGTCATATATGCGAGATGTCAAGTGTTTGTCGCGATTGTTTATTACATAAACGTTGGTAATATTGTTCAGTTGCAGTTTATTGTGCTTTTCATGTGTGTAGAACACTCTATACTTTATAACCTGTTGTAATTCAAAGTTTTCTTAGTGAACGAAAATCTTCTAATTTTATCTTTTTAAACTCATGCGAATCATTCTATTTCACGCAAAGCATTCGCTTCAACTTCGGCGAATATTTTCAAATGATTTCCTCAGTTCTTTTTATGACGCTGAACATCAAGATGCAATACAATACATCAAATCAATGGTCTATTATTTTCCTTTACATATTTAATTAAGTATATAGTCAGTATTGGTAGTTCCAATTTGTGGTAATAGATGATAAACAATTGGCGGGAAAGCCTTCCTGGTATACTGCAGTACCAGCAGCCGCCGCGCGTCCTCATTTATTTACACCAGCAGAGTGACGTGGTAGTCACACAATGGTTGAAATTGACGCCAGTCACAACGGTCGCTGATTGGCTGAGATGTTGTCACGACGGGTTGCAGATTGGCTAGATCGGGCGAAAGGGTGTTCCCTTAGGGCTGACTGAACTATCTGCAGTAAATGAACTGTGAACGGGGCTCCCCGCACCCCGCAGCGTAAACTTAGTTAGTATAGAAAACTTCTGAGGCGACGGAAGGTGTCGCTCCTTTTCGTCAACCGTAGCGGGTGCACATGGTAACTCGTGCAAACTCGGTGTAGAGGACAAGGAGTTCCAGTTCTTTCGACTCTCTTTGTGGTGACGGCTCCTGAGCGCGCCTAATCTGGGTGGAGGGCTTGTTACCCCAGATTCAAGATGGGCTTCGTGAACTAATCAACATGAGCCCCCGGGAGTTGGAAAAGCTTGAGCATCGCATGGAGAGCGGATGGATTCACTCTTCTTTTGCAGGAGGTTAGTCACAGTGTAGCGCAGTGTCGCAGGCCGAGATCAGGCGGTGGGGCCGGGGGCCTAGTAAAGATATGGATTTTCTCATGAACCCGTGAAAATAAAAGAAGGAATACCTTTCATTTCTCAAGTATTCGTCTGTCAGTTAGCTATCGTGTCTCAAGTTACATTCGCTATCGATTTTTTCATCACCTTAATTTCTAGATCTTCATATGGTGAAATTAAGGTTTAATGTGCGTACAAAAATGGACCTTTCTTTTTAATCGATGTATTTGTTGATGTAGAATCCTAATCTGAAGTCTGTTATTTTTGTTCGCTCGCCCTAGTTTTTCAGTTATAGGGAAAAACCTATCCCATTGTTTTGCTATGGGAGAAAATAGCCAACGATGGCACAGTGCTCTGAACAACCTTTTTAATAGGATTTTATTGTAACCTATCCTTAGCGTTCTACCCTATTTTTGGGGTTTAACCCTAAATATTGTCCAGAAATTTTTACTCTAAATAAGTTGTCGTCCATGACAAAATCTCCTCTTACGTCTCCCCCGCCCCCAACCCCGGTTTGCCAGAGGACCCCCATTGTCGTAAGGGTTTATAAGCGTTTTACCCTAATTTCTATTTTTTCCTATAACTCGAAAACGAGGGGCGAGCGAAAAAAATGGACTACAAGTTCGGATTCTACATCGAAAAATACATGGATCAAAAAATTCTTTGTTCGGACGTAAATAAATCTCAATAATACCCTTTTTAATGGTTTTCACTGGCAGTGTTTCACTGTTTTTCGCTAATAGTTTTTAAACGAATTGTCGGATAACTGTGATATTTCAACACAAAGCCTATTACACCCCTACCTAATTTATGGCTCCCATAGCTTATTGCTATATTTGTTTACAGAGGAGTTTACTCGTGTAAATTAAGCCTATATTAAGCTGAAGCCAGGAAGTTGCTTCCACGCATTCGAACTACGCCAATTGTTCAAAGCAAATGAAAACCGTTTTCTTTCAATAACTTGTTTTCTGCCTGAAGTGTGTTGCAATCAGAGGCCGGTGTTACCCTCGCAGTGTTATCCGGTGTCACCCCGTGTAGCGGAAGAAGTGTTGCAGAATTTGCAGAAAACTCGTACCTAAACATTTCTGGCGGAGCCTTATTATGGTTGTATTTTAGGGCAAGACTTGGAAAAAATGGTGTTTCATTGCCAGGGCCGTATTCCGGGATCTGCGTTCAGTCGCGTCGATCAGCAAGCATCCAATTTACCTGTGAATATTTTTATATTAATTGTTCTTACCAGGACTTTGGGCGTCTTGAATTACTCTGTGCTTCAGTTGGGTTATCCCAATATGACTAACACGCGGCAACCAGCTAGACCATAAAGTTTAAATTTCTTTTCATTCAAAAAATTACATTCCTCCATTTTTTTTATCAGTGTGAATTACCTTTCCCTTCACCCATTCTATCCAGCAATTCTAAAGTATTTCGGTGAGTGTTGGGGCAGTCTTTGCTTTCATGGATCATAATTTGTGGAATCATGTATCACTGAGAGCAATTTTGATGCTCTTTGATGCATCAAAATAACTTGAATTTTTCTCGCAGAACCGATGCACGCAAGTACAATATGAAAATAAAGTGCATCATGATGATGCATGATTCACTTGGCACGAATTGATTAGATTACCTCCGCCAAGGAGGTTATGTTTTCGTCGTGTGTGTCTGTCTTTCTGTCTGTCTGTTACCAAGATAACTCAAAAAGTTATGAACCGATTTGGATGAGACTTACAGCATTGTTAGGTATTTTAGGTGGCACAGATGATTAACTTTTGGAGAAGATATGTTCGTTCATTTGTTTGTCTGCTTAATTTTTCTCAATGCCATAACTCACAAAGCTAGAAATGGATTTTTTTTTAAATTAACAGGAGTTGTTAGACATATAACAAAGAGTGAATTACAAAATTTTCGTAATGGTCCTTGTGTTCCTTCGTTCGTTCGTTTGTCACTGTTTTAATTTTATGCTTGTTAGCAGAATAACTCAAAAAATAATGAATGGATCCTTATGAAATTTATAGGAGTTGTTAGAAATGTTGAAAGACATAGATGATTAATTTTTAGTGCAGATCGGTTTGTTGGTTTGTATGTTTGACTCATGTTTGCATGACGTCTGTTAGCAGTATAACTAAAAAAGTTATCAACGGATTTTCAAGAAAATTGTACAAGCTCTTATTACTATAAAAAGGCACAAATGATTAGATTTTGGAGTTTATACAAAGAAAATTATGTCTTCATTGCCAATTTGAATTTTTGCTAGCGTTGCCTCGCTTGGCGGAGGTATGCGCTCTCAGAGTGCTCTAATTTACTTATGTGTTTTGGTGTTGTGACAAAGCCAATGATGCACCAAGATGCATCAAAAACAGGTAAAATTGATGCACCTAAAGAGACGAAACTTTGAAAAACAATAGCGAGGTTCGTGTTATTATGCAACTACGTCTCGCTTCGCACCTGCAACGAAATAATAAGCTTTTGTTTATGTTTTTTTTTTACTGAAATGTGTTTCTCTGACTGACATGTGTTTTTCTGTCTGCTGCGATGACACAACAAACAACGCCATGAAACACCTACGTGCATCTGGTGCTTCTCTGTGAAACACCTACGTGCATTGTGATGCTTCTCTGTAAAACACCAACGTGCATCTAAATTTTACCCAGTGTAATACTTGGCGGATTTTTTGGGGATAATATTCAATTTAAATCAGGCTTGAAGATTTCTTGCACTTTCGTGACCTTTCGAAGCTACTGTACGCAATCCACGGCGGGCCGTTTGGATAGTTTGGGATGACGACCTGCCCGTTTTCGTTCGCCATACTCTTCAGTGGTTCGTGGAACATTACCACAACATGTCTAGATCTCCTTATCATCCTCTTAGCAGTCGATTCTACAGTACACAAAAACAAAGCTCTTTCCTATTCCGAAAATTAGACGTTCCTTCCCAAGGTGCAATGTTTAGTAAACTTAACATATAGCTTCTCCAGTAAAGTTGTAGCATTTGCAAGTTTGCTTATGTAACTTTGTCTTCCTATGTTTGTTTAGCAAGTCGGATGCAAATCTTTCTCCTTTGTCCTAAACTTATTTCCATAACTTTAGAATCCTAGAGTGGCTGTATCGGCGGAGGAATTAAACGCTTTATACAACGGCAGCTTTTTTATATTACGGTGTAGCTACGTAGTTTCAAGCGGTGAAGTTCGTTTCAGATTCTTGTGTGATCTGCATTTTTTAAAGATGTCAAAATAGGAGACACAAAGGTCAAAAAAATTTAGCTGTAGTCCAAGCTCCGGAAATATTGATGTTCGCCGCCCAGCGGCTCTATTAGTATTGTGATGGGACAATGTGTGCCATAAATTCATTATTGTCACAAAATTTTACATGCTTTGTTTGACAGGCAAAGTAGAAAAATGATGGTGTCTACGTTACCGTATTGGTCGTTTGAAGTGGAAATTCGTCACAAGAAATATATTACTGAAGTCACTGAACAGGTCTCTAAATAGTATTTATTTTCACGGTAACGGGATTTTGTCCAAAAGAAAACATTATCAAGTAAAATAATAGGTCGCCACGGCGCTGCGCATCAGTAAAATTACGGTTTTAGATATTGCATCGGCCCTGATTTTTGATACGGTTTTTGTTACTTCCGCACGATGCATTTCTTATGGGTTGTGCAAGTTTAATAGATTACGTCCGATACATTTTTCAAGTTATTATAGCGATGAAACATTTTTCGACTTGCTTTTGTGTTGGTTTGTTCCTGCTATTATTATTATTTTTACAGAACAACGATAAGACTAGATAGAAAATACTCCTGCTATCTACAAAGTAACCCAAGTAGTAAGCTCCTTTAAACCTATGGTAGAACTTTCACTACTGATCAAGGTATTAGCATATTAGAGTCTTTAACAGAAGCGCACACCAAGGTGCAGTAAGCATTCAAAACAGTTTCAGCTTGGGAGGTTTCTCTCGAGCTGTTTTGTGCCGCGTTAAATCTTTTTATTGATGAATTCATTGAAAATAAGACGATTTGTTGGAACAGTTTGTGGACATTCCCAGTTGCAGCAATACGGTATTTTGACCCCTCCTTTTGTAATTCTTTTCCCTTAACTGAGGCTACAGACGTTCCCACAGTTCGGATAGGGCATACCTCATCCCATTCAGTAATCACTTGAACCGAGGATCATCTTCAGTCAATTTTTGTCGAAGGAGAACGTCAGAGCTGTTGGAGTCCTAGGTGAGCTCGTATAGATTTGCTTATTATTGATTTTATTTCGGTTATACGTTGCCCAAGCTATATGAAGTGCTCTGTTTCAGGAATAGCACAGACCTCCCACATATTTTTTTTTTATCAACATAGTTAAAGTCGTCCCTATTGAGAACACAAGATGCATCGATATTACCACTGACGTCTTGGGATAATTTGTACTTCACATAGCATTTGTTTTACCGGTATTGTAACTTCATTCACTGACGTACTAGATAAATCTCAGACTATCCACGTCTGGATTTTAAATTATTAAACAAACTATACTCACAGGAACACCAGGCTCATCGGGATCATTGCTGAGATTGCCGGGGTCCAGGTCCAAGGTTTGATCGAAGCCTCGGGTAAGAGCAGAAATAGAGCCGTTGAAGATCACAGGACTCAGGGGACTCTGTTACAAATTGTTTTAAATGAAAGAGCAGCGAAAGAGATTATTTTAGGCACACATTTCATAATTAGAGCAATAATACATACTATGCAAACTTCATTGAAGGGCAATGCACGGAGAAAAAATGGCTCTAGCGATGAAACACCCGGTGATATTACTTACGTCATTGACCGCGTCAGAACTGGCGTTTAAGAGGTTGCTTCAAACAAATCTATACGTGGCATTTCAGGAATCATCTCGTAAATACATAACCTAAGTTCACTTTTTGTTATTGGGTTAATGTAAATATGCTGCTTTGCCTTGACGTTCCTTCACTTTTCAAACGCGAATTTCAGAGCAGTAGGGTTCGAATTTCATATTCGTGTAACCCCAGAAATGAACATTACCGATTAAATCGTAGTACGGTAGATGAAGTGCTTATTTAAACGTTGTTAATTTCATATTAAATAAATTATTCACGGACTCCGTTAAAAACTTTTTCTACAAGTTATACTTAATGTCGGCTTTGGCAAGGGCTGAAACTCTACACTTTACAGAGCTTGAATATATTGCAACGCAAAACATATTCGTATTTACTATTGGGATGAAACAAAAAGCTCTGTTCTTAGATAAACAGACAAGACTTAGATTTAAGGTTAAATATGAGGCAACAGAGAGGTTACTGGCGTTTTTCTGCCAGGAAGTTCACTAAAAAAGCATGAATTTCCTTTGTTACTTAATTCAGATACTTCAAATCGGCGAAGAATTTACGAAAGCACTTTTTTTTCTCCGAAGTACTATAAATGCATTTGTGTTCTACACTCAGTTTATCAAGTACTGTACATGAGTTATACCGAAAGCATGCTACATTAAATACGACGTTTCGTCCCTCAGCAGCGGTCATCCTCAGTTAAGAGTAAAATCTTCCACCTGTAGAATTTAGTAACACACAATATAAGGGAAGGCTTCGTACCAAAAAGTACATAAACGAAATACAGTTCATATGTAGGGTGTTGGGCAGAGCTGAGAATGAACTAAAATGGTGCCTGGCTGTGACGCCTGGTTATGTACTGGGCGTGACGTCACTGGTCTGGAGGAGGCGTGGCTTCTGCTATTTTCAATGATATGACATTCGAATATGAATCAAGGACGGAAAATGCGGTAGATAAGATTGCTATAGGGTAGTGATGGGTCGGATGTCATTTTTCGGACATCCGCCGATACGGATCTTTCAGCGTTCTGACATATGCGGATGCAGCAGCGGATGTAATCGTCTCAACATCCGCGGATACAGGGACGGATATTCAAGAGGTACGGATGTTCCGCGGCTGCAGATGCGGATATTCGCTCCACCACAAACACACACACACACCTCCTCTCACGACGGCATTTGTGCAAAACTTGGGAACAAAACGTAGATGGCGCTTTGTTGACGGGGACAGCGCTTGCACGCATTTCAATCCAAATGAGATTTTGCAGTTTTCAGCACTATGGATGAGCTTAGTGCACAGTGATAAAGCTGCGCATCCGAGCCTCCCTCGCTGCGGATGCGGATCTTAGACGTCTCTTACAGCTCTGACATCCGCGGATGCGATTGCGGATGCTACCATCTTAGCATCCGCAGATGCGGATATCAAAAAAGGTGTGGATGTTCCGCGGATGTGGATATTCACCCCATCACTACTATAGGGGCGGTTTGGCTTGGTATTCATCCCGAAAGCGCTTGAATACTGAATGCTGGTTGATGAGTAACAGTGTTGCTTACACCGCCTTTCTAGCGCGTTGGTGGTGAGTCTTATAGATATACGTGTATAGTACTTAATAAACTCAGTGGAGAACAGCGATGTATTTTTTGAACTTCGGAGAAAACAACAGTTTCGTGGTTACTTGATTGATAATATAGGCAATGAAATTGAAAATTTGCGTGGAATTTTAATAAATGTTTCGACCAGTAATATGGTGCGTTCGTCCTGATTATGTATATCAATATATTTGTATTTGATTTCTTTATGAAAAGTGTGCAAGCTGGTTGTACGCAGTTTCCCGAAACGGGATTTGATTATAATGGGCAAAGATGTTGGGATATCAGCCTCAATAAATCACAAATAATTTTTCCAAAGAGGATATGTTATCACCAGTCCCCTACTTTATGCAAATGTTTAGCATCAATATTTAATTAATTGAAAGTTTAAAAAGTAAATGAATAGCGCTGCCATATTTACTTTTCATAGAGCTTGAAGAAGCCATGGGCTTCATTGGGAACACACAGTTACATTCAGGGAATAATATTTATATTAAATGAATGAAGTTTCACAACATTGTGCAGAAATATGACATCCCTTGTTGCCAAAGTCTTTACTTATAAAGCGTTGATCAGCAGCAGAGATAAGGGTTGGTAGTTCACAGGACGTTATTAGTACTAAAACGTCCTAAATAGCAAGCAAATGCCTTCCACACTTGTGAAATGCCTTGTTTGGCTTTAAACGCTCCTCTTGGTGGTGACCCCTTAGATTCTCAGTAGGATACAAATCCGGGTGACTCGGAGCCCACATGATTACCATCTCATACCTAGAAGTAGCATATTCGAGCCTTTTAAAGATGAACTTAGATTTAAGTACCGGGGCAATGTCATGTCGAAAACCCATTGTCTTTCGCGAAGACAAGAGTAGGTCTAGCAACAAAAGCAGGAGGCGGTTGTCATTGAACACGTAATATGCTTCTGCATTAAGCTTTGCCCCTTGCTTTACTTTGTATGGTCCAATGATGACATCGCCTTTGATTGCTTCCCAAAAGCATTACACTTCTACTGCCTTGCTGGTGGCGAATCCAAACTCAAGGTTGATGCCCTTCAGTATCTAGGCAGATGACCAACTAGCAACTTTGCGCCCACTGATGTGGGCGCAAAATTGCTTTACTTCCAGCTCTTGCAGTTACTTCATTTACCGGTCAATTTCCGTTTTCTATGTCTTATTTGAAAGAGAAAACGTTGAACTTTCATCTTTGACTAGAGAAAAGAACGTTTAATAAGCGACAAGAAGTGTGTTCGCATGATTGTTTCCTTATTTTCTCCTAGGCCGAAAAAATGGCTACCAACAGGTATGATAGCACATTTATTTTATGAATTGCCAATTACTGACAAACATCGTTCTGCTGTGTTAAAGTACACATGTTGCTAATGTAGCTCACCAATTTTAGTGAATTTCAAATAGATTTATCTGAGTTTTCATCATTTATATTTTGCCGCCCATCTGAGTCGACGCTTGGCTGACCCCCTGCCATGACCCGGAAAACTTCCTGCAATGCTTGAACTGTTATTCTAAATGAGAAGCAGTGTCCGTTGCTTTTGAATAATGATGCACTTTCGTGTAATAGGAGCAATGTTTACGGAATTATTCCAATATTTTTCAATAAAATTTATCGTTTATTGACTTTATTATTATGCATTTTTGGTAATATATATATATATATATATATATATATATATAGAGAATACTGTTCCATGAGTTTTATGATATTGTTTCGTAGCTGCAACAAATCGTCATCGTTGCTGGTCTACAAAATCAGATGCGAGGAACATTGCTGTGTCAGAATATGAGATGAATAGAAATAGATTTGAACAAATAATGAGTTGCTTACATTTTGCTGATAATACAAACATTGATTCAAGTGACAGTTCTTCAAAGTGAGACTCTTGTTTCAACACTTTGGAGAAATCACCTTCGAAGAAATTGTAAAAACTTGGGCGATAGATGAAGCGATCATAGCAATGAAGCCCTATTTTGGTCTTCACAGTTTGAAACAGTTCATCCGAGGTAAGCCAATTCGATTCGGGAACAAGTTTTGGTGCTTGTGTTCCCGTAAAGAAGCTCGTAAAGAATTCGCACCGTACCACTTACAAATTATTCCAAATTTGAAAGAGGAGAAATTGATGTATTTGTCGAAGAAGAAAAAATCTGACAATTCATCAGCAAGATAACAGTGACGTCATCCTTAGAATTAATAAAGTTGGAGAAAGTTCCTGTGCTCATGGAAAATGCAATCGCTGATCAGCTAAGCACAAAAAAGGTTTTTTGTATGCCACAACAAAAGGTCATCCAAAAGTACAATCATGGAATGGAAGATGTTAATTTGTTTGACTAATTTTTTGCCAAATACTGGATTGCTTTCCGCAAAAAAGTGTGGTGGTACCCTCTATTCCGCTTTATTCTGAATGCAACAATTCTCAACGGATGGCTGTACTACCGAAAGTTCAAACTGATGACACAACTGGATTTCAGTCGGCAAATTACCAGCTGTCTGCTCTCACCAATGTCTGCTGCTGCAGTAAAGACTCATGTCCCTCGTTCCATCAGCGAAGCGGCGCATTATGGTTGAGTTGTTACAGAATACAGACGCTATCACCACAACATCGTCATGAGACCAACTGAAAGACGTTGTGGTGGGTGCAAAGAACGTTCGTCCTTTATGTACCGAGTGTGATATTGCTCTTCACGTTCAGTGCTGCTTGGCGTATCATACTCCCAAGAAACAAGATGTCATGGACAAAACACAACGGCGATTACGATGTATGTAAAAAGAAGGTTCGCCCATAAGTGTGACGTTGCTCTCCATATCGAGTGCTGGCTCCATATCACTCTCCTTGAATGTAGTCTATAGGTGCAAAGTGTCAATTTATGTCATTAGGCTAGTTTTTTCAATGTTCATATTTATCAATCCGAATTGCATTATATTATTTTCTTTAGTTTCATAAATGGAGAGTTATTTGTCGCTAATTTTCTTCCATATTTTGATGTGATGAAATTGATTCATCATATACATACATATGTTTTTTATGTTTCTGTGTTATTTATTTTTTATTGTTTGATAAATTTGTATAAAATAAAATATTATTTCGTTTACTACGTGAAAAATTGTCACTGATATAATAGACACGGCTTTGAAATGGAGCAATATTTCCACGAGGGACACAAGCGTGCGCCTGTATTATTATTATTATTATTAAATCACACCAGGCTGGCGACGTAGGAACGGAGAAACTCCATGAGGTTAACAAACCCCCACGCAACCAACCCAGTGGGTGGAGAAAACAAAAGAATGAAGAAGAAG
>LQNS02001577.1:7162487-7176612 GCA_001587735.2 Parhyale hawaiensis | reverse complement strand
ATATTTTTTATGTATAAACTCCAAAATCTAATCATTTGTGCCTTTTCATTGTAATAAAAGCGTGTGCAATTTTCTTGAAGATCCGTTCACAACTTTTTGAGTTATACTGTTAACAAACGTAATGACAAACATGAATCAAACATACAAACGAACAAACCGATCTGCACTAAAATTTAATAATTTATGTCTTTTAACATTACTAACAATCCCTTTAAATTTCATAAAGATCCATTCATTATTTTCTGAGTTATTGTGCTAACAAGCATAAAATTGAAAACAGTGACAAACGAACGAACGAACTAACGGATCATTACAAAAATTTGGTCACTTACTCTTTGTTATATACCTAACAATTCGTGTTAATTTCATCAAAATCCATACATGACTTTTTGAGTTATGGCATTGAGAAAAATGAAGCAGACAAACAAACGGATGGACATACCTTCACCAAAAGTTAATCATCTGTTCCTCCTAACATATCTAACAATCCCTGTAAATTTCATCCAAATCGGTTTATAACTTTTGAGTTTTCTTGGTGACAGACAGAGAGACAAACACACAAATAGACAGATAGACAAACACGACGAAAACATAACCTCCTTGGCGGATGTTAATACGAATGAAGTAACAAAAGAAGTAGGAGAAGTTGTAATGAAGCATATAAAGATGGAATGAGGTATTGGAGTGATTTATTTACTCATAATAACATCTCTACATGCACAATGCACAATGAAGCTTTAAATTAACCCCTTCCACTTGAAAATGAAGCTAGCTTCATTTCAAATTTTGCATAAGAATGTGCCTCATTTCGTATCCAGTGCTTCATAATTAACCTATAATAATTAAAAACTCTTTTACATCTTTTGTGGCAGATCTATGTAGGCAAGCGGTTTTCCTGAGTTCGCTCGACTCTGAAGCTGAGTCTTAATAGAGAAGTTAATCCTCTGTGTAACCGTTTTCTATTATAGTTACACAAAAAATCATGTAAAAAAGTTTTATGGGGGTGTACGTTATTTTTTATTTTAAACTGTTAACGAAACAACATTCATTATAAATAGCATTTTGAATATATTTATCAAGGCAACAACAAAGAACATATATCAGAATTTCTACAACTACAGATTAACGCAAGAATAGATAACTAGATAACAATGAAATCGGGAAAAACTTTGTTAAGAATGAATTCTGGAAACATATTTATAACAAATAATACAGAAAATATATTAATTATCTACATGTACGTATGTACAGTGGGAATATGGGTATCTTAACATATTATAAACGGTTACAAGACACAATTAACAATTTTCTAACACTTTCTGTCTTGATGGATAGCCTCTGATCGCTCAATAGCATGTTAAGTTTGGAGAAGCTTCTCTCAACTTCAACTGAAGTTAACGGTGCATACTTGAAATACATTGCATGCTGTGTAAATTTTTTCTCTATGTTTACTTCTTCTCCAACGATAATGCCTCGCATGTTTTCAATAGTTTTCAAACCAGGATTATTTGCAACAATTTGATCACATTTTCTATTGACTTTTCCACCAATATCACCATAGGCCACACCTAGCTTTCTTAATGCGGACTGACATACATGAAGCGCCTTCACTAATTCCAAGTTCTGTTTTTTTAACTTCTTTATTGAATCAGACAACGATGAGAAGTTCGTAGCTACGTACAATAAATTTTGCTGCGTGGACGGTTCCTCCAATAACTTCTGAGCAATTGCAATGGAACTGGCATCTTCAGAATTGAATGAATTGATTATGTCCTGGGGAATAAATATAAATAAAATTATAATCAAAAACACGTAAAATCGCCATTGATATTTTTTTAATCAACTTAATACTATGTAGAATCTACGTATACACCGATGGAGACAAATTTAACAAGTTTCTGATATTTTAAGTATTTACTGTGTGCTGTTTCTTGTCTAGAACCGTAGGAAAAACAATCAATACCAAAGAATTCTTAGATATTTCACTATAGTATACAGTGCATTACAAACTTGTTCGAAAAATTATGTTTTGCGTAGAAGCAGCTGTATAAGCATAGTCATACAAAATCTCTTCATGTTTTCATCATAACTAGAAAACTTATACTTTTCATTTTTAGAGACCTGAGGATTTTGTTATTTTTCACAATCTATATTTTCTGAGTGGCTTAACACATGGGCCGCGACGTGTGCCATATATGTACGAGCTCGTTTCTACCACAGTTTCTGTTTATGTGAATTTTAAATTTACCTGACTGTTGTTCTTTATGCTGAAGCAGTGTCTGCAAATTTTTAAGACAACATAGTTTCCTAAAATTTGAAATCGCTGTTTTAAAATTACATGGCTCTATATCTCAAACATCCGTACAGGATAGAGCACCCTGAACTGCATACTGAACCAGAGTATTTCATTTCATGGCTGTACCAAAATATTGTAAATCTTACCTTTATGGTGGTAAAATGCTTTGCATAATACAATGCAGCTGTGAGCCACGCTTCCCAGCTAGTGACGATAGGCTGCGGAGGGAGTGGCACATCTGGAGCTTTGTATTGAAATATTTTACAACGCATAGGACATTTGAGAAATATCTTCTTACCATTTGAGATCAGTTTATCAATATCTGGAAACTCTGCTCTCACTTCCTCAGCAATTCTATGCAATCCGTGTGCAAGGCAAGTAAGGTGGACCATGTTAGGGTACAGAATTTGCAAAGAAGAAGCTGCATTTTTTTCATGTAAGATGCTGCATCTGTGACTATATAGCAGTAATATATTATTGTATTTTATTCCATCAGGCCAAAGCAATTGGAGAGTTGATTCAATAAACAGAGCTATCGTGACGCTTTTGGTTTTCTCTAATTGGTCGCAATTTAATAGAAATATGTTAGATTTTTTTTGTCTATTTCCATTGTCCCTATTATTGCATTGGCTATCTGTACACTCATCTACACTTATCCATATTTTATTGTCCCCAACTACTGCTCTAATAGCGTCCAAGGTAGATAAGTAATGTTTTTCAACATACGTTTTTTTTATAGTAGTTTCGTTGGGAACAACAAACCCAGTGTATTTCTCAAGGAAGCCTTTGAATGCGTCATTTTCTAATTTCCATATTGGAATATTAGCACTCACCAAAGCAAAACAAAGGTCAAGACAGAACTGTGCGGTACTTTCAGGGACAATTGCGTTGTTTTCCTCTAGATCGGTGTTGACTGAACAACGGGCAGCATTACGCTTATGTTTAGTAGTTTTAAAATGTGATACCACGTTAGACTTTTTAACACTACTAAGCTTGATATTGCAGGGCTTACATTTTAGATCACCATTGCCACAACACAAGACATTCTCTCCGAATTCTTCCACTAATTGTCTATTGCGAACACTGCCAGGCCGTTTAATTTTAGGCATACTTGATGTCTGCAGCTCGAGCATTTGTACCAGAATGACATGCTAGATTGGAATACGAAAGAAAACGGTTCACAAAAAATTATTTCATATCATAGAAAATGGAAAAAAGGTATACATGAAAGATTTATTTTTCCACAAAGTAAACACTAATGTTTAATACCTGTGTAATTCATTATCGCAGCTATAAATATATTTCAAAATGGGATGTTATTGCTATGTATTTCAAGGCAATTGTAACAACTTCAATGCTTCAATAGGCGTGTATATGCTTTAAATGCAAAATAGTCAACTACCTATAAAGCCTATTTATTCTATGCTCTCAAAGGCGTTATTATTAATATTATTATTAAATTACACCAGACTGGCGACGTAGGAACGGAGAAACTCCATGAGGTTAACAAACCCCCACGCAACCAGCCCAGCAGGTGGAGAAAACAAAAGAATGAAAAAAAGAAGATCCGAGATCACAGAATAGCTGTGTGTACAGATCGTTTAAAGCTGCCAATACCAGCACCAGCAAAGACAGAGCCATCAAAACCATTCCAAACATCCACATACGATGGAAAAAACGAACGGGCATACTGGCCCGTACGGCATATAAATCCGGGCTCTAGTAATAACCCTCGTATGTAATGAGAACCAATTGTAGGTTATTTTGATGTAAAATTTAACTCAAGTTCGGAACTTCCTCATTGCCTCGTAGCCAAATTAAAATCCCGAAATTTTTAACGATGAAGCGTAAGGTGTCCAAACGATGACACGGTTATCGTTTAAAGTTTCCAAAGCCTTTTGGTCAAAATTAAAAAAAAAATTATGTTTTAATTATCGAGAAATCGTAGACTCGCACGCAATTAACTGAGTGATAATTAACCCACACCGTTTCTGCACATTACTCTCTAGCACAAACTTAAATCATTGTATCGTCCACATTGAATTTTCTGATAACTAATGCGTGCCTTAAAGTGAAATAATGAGATTTAGCTACTCCGTGTTTACTACTCTGGTAAGAGCGAATAAGAACTCGACAGAATGAAGTGCAGCTCTCCCGAGAGTATCTGCGATACGGAAGAAAAATTACTGCAAGAGGAACGAACTTCGTTACTTTCTTCCTTGGCTCAATCTCAAGTTTTAATAAGCCTTTGAGCCTCAGAATAATTAAGACATGCAAAAGTGCGTGTAGGGCTCTTCTTTTNAAAAATTACTGCAAGAGGAACGAACTTCGTTACTTTCTTCCTTGGCTCAATCTCAAGTTTTAATAAGCCTTTGAGCCTCAGAATAATTAAGACATGCAAAAGTGCGTGTAGGGCTCTTCTTTTATTTGATGTTTTTCTGAGGCCATATTTTGAAAGAAGAAGCTTTAGATAATTAGTGGAGAAAAGCCTCGCTCAAGAGGGCTCACGGGATTCGCCCTACAACAAAGAAAATGAATAATCCATTATAGGGGCTGTCGGCGCTTCAGCTAATGATATTCGTGCAGTTATTTTATTCGGAGCGCATGACATAAAACTGCTGTGTATCGTGATGTGAACAAAGTCGCACGTTACGTCACAGTCAATCAACGGAATATCAATGGTGACGTAAATCGCACACTTGCTTTGGTCACCTCAAAGTACACACTGTTCTGTACTCTATTCATTGTGAGTTTTAATGTATAAAATATACAGCGTGTCTATTCATATAAGCTCACCTGACAAAAATTAGTCACCTGTCGCTAAAGAGGCGTAGGACCTCCATGAGTCCCTATAAAGCAGACTTTTGAATCCCATAGAAGTTTCGCTTATGTAGAAGCACTCTGGTGGCGCCAGTCTTCATTCACAGCTGCAGAGGTATAGACGTGTTCCTGATCTGCTCTAGGACAATGAGAAGAAAGCAAGATGTTACAGAATAGCAAAAAGGAGTTATTGCTTTCTGGTCGTTCTAAGGGACATCGAGTAAAGGAAGTAGCGGAGTTTGCTGATGTTTCGTGATGTATTGTTTTGAGAATTTTCAAACAAAGAAAACAATCGGGCACAAAGGGCACTGCTAGGCGTATTTGCGGTCGCGAAAAATTGCCAACTGATAGGAACCGCCACCGCATTTCAAGACTTGTTGACCGAAATTGCATTTCATCAAATGGAATTATCGCAAAACGTCAATGACGGCCCATCTCCTGCTATTTCTGAGCAAACTCTTCGGAGAGAACTCCATGCATGTAGCTCTTGAGCGACCAAACTTAACAGCAGCCCACAAAACCGCTCGTCTGAAATGGGCCAGAGCACACGCACATTGGGCTGTCGAGGACTTTAAAGTATCATCTAGTCAGATTAATCACTATTCTGTTCCTATGTAAACGATGCCCGCCGACTTGTTCACCAAGACTACGTGGAGCCCTCAACGAAGCCTGTGTGCAAAGGGCGATACAAGCAGGAGGTGCACGGATCTGTCATATTCTGGGGCTGTTCTAAATTATCTGAAGTGACTCCTTTGGTTGAAATAACCATCAAATTGAATTAGGAAGGATTCACCGATTTACTAAATGACTTAGTTGTGCCATTTGCACAGTATCTGCATGAGGATCGAACTCATACTCTGCCGATCTTCCACAATGATAACTGCCGGATACATCGGGCTAGATTGGTCATGCATTGGCATGGAAACCTAAAACAAGTGGCTAAGTCTCCAGACATGAACCCCATCGAGAATTTATGGGACCATTTTGAACAAGTTAGGCGCCAGAAGATCCTCCACGGACTTTGGCTGATTTAAAGAATAGATTGGTGCATGAGTGGTTCAAAATGGATAAAGTGTACATTAGAATCTTGTTGACTCAATGCCCTCCAGAATTGCTGCTATTACATATACGGGTTCGAGGACGTCCTATACCTTATTAGTAACAGGTGACTAAACTTTTGTCCGGTGAGCTTACATGTAAGCTACTAGTTCACGACAGCTCACGCGAGCGAGAATTCTCAAATGTATGTTTGAAATCCCAGACAACAACTTACCAAGAAATACTGTATTTGACGTATGAACATCGTGCACCAATGCTTAAAATATATCAGTTGTAGTGGACTGGAACTGCTCATAATTAGAAGCGATATTTGAAAGTTTACCATTGCAACTTACTATAGTGTAAAAATTACAGCAGCGACTGAGATTATAGACAATTTTTCATACAGTTCAATTTTACGTAAGCTAAAGATGTGCCGCGGCTGCGTAAACGGAATAGTTGATTGCTTCTAGGTTGCCGGTGGCAACGAAAGTTGTTACGTGGGCACCGGGTTTTAAGGAATGTGGCCCTTACTCATAGATTGCCATCGTTTTGTACTGCCGAACACCCTACTCTGTATTACCACTCTGCTCGTAGCGCGGTTCGTCCGTCCAATCATTTACTCATAGATCTGCCTGCCTGCACAGTACGCTTTCGGTTTTGCTTAAGGAATTCCGCTGTTGTTAATATATAGGAAGAAATAACGTAATATTATACGATCTCGCGAACAACAGACGTATAGGATTTAGACCAATCCGATACTTCTCACTAGTCATAGAGATTTGGTCTCTCCCTTGATATGTATTTTGTTCCTATTGTACCCAACAATAAGGGCGTCAACGAATAATAAAATTTCTCTCTGTAGAACTTCCATAGGTCCTACTAGTAATACTTATTGTGCGATGTACTTGTGCCTCGCATTAAAAAATGACAAGTGGAATGAGTTTGCAGTAATACCATCACTCTCTGTCCGTGATGTTGAGTATATCATCGCATCAAAATTCTGACGTTAAAATTTCTTGCGTGACGCCGAACAATTCCGGCAGAAGTATAATGCGCGGTACTTACTGTTCATCACGCACAGACTGTAACAGACAGCTTATTGATAACACAGACTGGTGCGCTTGGACATGATAAACGATGACTCGGAATGTTCATTGTCGCGTATTCTCTGCCTATGCATGTAGCATTGTTTCTTAAGGCCCGGGCTCCATCGCAGCAACAAGCGACGTGCAATGCAATAATTTTATTGGACAAAAAAACGTAATATCGGGAACACCAATCTACTGCCCCCACCGACGCAACCCAGATCGCACGACACTCTATCGCTCGCAGGCAGGGTGTGCAATGGAGGTTTTACCAGTCCTGATAAACCCTGGTAAAAGCCTGGTAAAACCCTGCTGAAGGTGTTTTACCATGGCTTTACCTCGACTGATGAAACCTCCATTGCACACCTGCGCAAAGGAGCCATGTCGCCCGCAAATATCACATTGCATCGCTTGTTGTGTCAGTGGGGCCCCGGCCTAAGGATGTGGTCACTGCACCTCCCACTGAAAGCTAAGAGGGAGGAATATTTTTATTCAGCAGTACCGCTCAGGTGAACCTCTTATAAAGTGCACTCATACAAGGATTTACTCATTTTAGATTTAAAACCAACATTCATAGAAGGTACGTGAAACTCGAGTAAGGTAGGTAGGATCAGAACTGGACAGTATCTAGATATTTTCTATCTAGGTACTGCATCTGTATACTGTTTGTATCTAAATGCAGTATCTAGATACATTTTCCTGTATCTAGATACAAGTGTCTAGATACTTTTTTAGATAATCTTAAATGATAGCAATGTTCGATCAAAATTTGAAAGTTGTCAACTTGCTGCTATTTTCTTCTTTTTTCTTCCAATAGATGGTAGAAAATAGAATTAAAGAAAAAGTACCCAATTAGAAAGAATTATACTAATGATTAACAAGAACGCAAAGTGCTACAAACACAGTCAATTGACTATAGTTTTATGCCCGATTTGTGCGCGAAGGAAGACGACATCAAGAGATTCGTCACTGCAGCAGTGGAAGCCGGACAGGATCCTACATCAAGTGAGAGTAGCACATCATCCGGTCCTGACGACTTCTACCAGCTCTCCAAGAGAAGAAAGACTCGGACTTTATCAGAAACGACGCTCTTGTCATTTTTACAGGATCCTGACTACCACTTAGGAAACTAGAAGCATCACAGGGGTTGTTAAAAGATATATTCATCATATACAACACTACATTATTTTCGCCCGCACCTATAGAGAGTTTTTTTTTTTTTTTTGCTCAGTGGCTCAACACTGGGACCCCGAAGAGCCTCTCCTCCAGATATAATATATGAGAGACTCATCCTTCTAAAAAATTGATGTGAGTAAAGCCCCTCCCGCCTTCTGCCACAAATATCAGTCCTGAGTAAGGAATGATTCTTTTCATTTTCTTTCCAATAATTTTTTCCTAATTGTGAGTTGAATTAAATCTTTCAACAGAAACATACTTTTGTCATTTACTAATTCGTTTTTAGAACAATCTTTTATGTTACTGGCAAAGTATGGAAGTAACATTCGCTGAAATACAGAAGTGGGTAGAGGAAATTTTTCAAATGAAGCGGTATTGCTAAAGCGGTAACGGCTGCACAAAGTTCCGCTATCAGTAAATCGGTAACGGCAATCCATTAATAAAATGTTGAATAGGCGGTACTGCTATTTCAAAGCGGCAAGACTTAAAATAAGATTAAAAATCAACAAATTAGCCTGAATTACCTCTGAAATTTCCTAATTACCTTATGTAATTTTTAAAAATCTTCTGATATGCAAAAATAAGTGAAAAACGTTTCATTTCAGTGCAAAATCTTGCATTTTCAACTAAATAAAAGCAATATTTTATTAATCTTACACAACAGTTCACTATGTAAAATGACATGATAAATTTTGAAAACAAATTACTCATTAAAAATCTCAGATTATTCAGACGATAAGATGTAGCGACTTGTAGTTTACTAGTTAAGTTGAAATGCTTGTAAATCAAACACAAACGAAAATTTTGTTAGGCCCATGTGGATTAAGATGCTAATCAGAAAGTTTGGTCACTGCTCGGATGAGGTTAAATGCCAGCTCTTTCGAAGATACTGCTATCCCTTGTACTGTAACTCGCTTTGGTCTAACTTTAAGCAGAAATTGATTGGACGCCTACGTGTTGCCTATAATTACTATAAAGCCGCGGACTACTTACACGGCTCCAGATGATCACGTTCATACTATAAACGAGTTTTCATATGTCTAACAGAGTTTCAGTCTAGTTCTTTTACGCGCGACTCAGACGTCGAGTCCTATCTTTTTAGACATAACGCCTTACTGAAGGTGATCCGTAACGGGCCTGGTTACAAACTAACATGTATAGCCGATGGCAGCGCATACTATTTCCGAGTAGGGGCCAAATAATGGGCCGCAATTCAGTGTAGTTTAGTCTGTAATGATAGTATTGTCTGATCTTCGTATCTGTTAAGCTGTCTCTGGTGTACTATGTCCCTATGAGTACCTAATAAAGCATATTATAATTATTTTTAAGATGAACTAGCGGGACCCGTAGAAATTCCACTGCTAATTGTTTTCACTTACCTTAGTTTGACCTGAGGCAGTGCTTTTAACTTAACACCCCGTATGCTGCAGTAATATCCGCCGCTAACCCTGTCTACCGTTAGGGTAGCCCGTCTACCTTACACCTCTCACACCTCAGCAAACCTCTCTCAGTAGTCTGATGTTCCTCTGAATTTTGCATTTGTTACCAGCAATGCTTGCGCCTTGATCAAGACATAGAGGTAAGACTTTTTGTATTGTTCTCCTGAGTATTTGCAAGCCTTTTCTAAACGCTGGTTCCCACAGCGACAGGTTATTTAGCGCCTCATAATGTCACGTTCCAATTTTTGTCGCAAATCCGATTTTTTCTTTTTTCTTGCTCTGTTACCGGGCCCGTGGATATTGGTCAGTAGTCCACAGTTTATCTGCTTTGTTTGATGTGATAGCAATACAACACAGCCCAACGGACGCGGCAAGTTTCATCAGTCACAAAATCGCAACCCTCGTTTGTCAGTAGGTCATTGTATTTCATTAGATGACGCACATTCATTTTAAAAATTATTTTAGATTGGAGATGCCCTATACTACCCGCTCTGAGCTCTCAAAGCGTATCTGTCCCTATTCATGTCATTATGCAGCAAAAGGAAGACGGTTATCGTTGATCTTCCCCGCGGTGCATCCTAGATACCCAAGGACTACCCTTCCGTAAATCTAAGTTTTTCTCTAGAAGCGAAAAGTACTCCATCAAAGAGAGACAGCAAGCTAGAAAAACTAATTTTATCTCTTGCCTCGCGAAAAATCCTCGCTTCGTTGATTATCTATCAATTTAATACATCGTGAATTAAGAGTAAGCAGCTAACAGTAGCTGCGAATATCTTTATTATTTCAAATTGAAGGCCTGCTTCAAGCAAGAAGTGCATTCAGATAAAAGATAAGAATCCCACTCGTGCCATCTTGTGCAACCTGGTCATCGATCTCCTTGAAAACGCAACTTGATACAAAATCAGCAGCCTGGTGTCTTTTTCGCTATTTCTGTGCCGGTTTCCAGTATAGGATTTGCTGCCAAAAACGTGTCATACGTGCTGGCGACAGGCGTGATCTTCCTTTAATGAAACGCAAGTTGAATACCCATGAAGCCATGAGTTTTGCGAGAGCAAACACACCCCCCCCCCTGCAAAATAAGGCGCAGATACCAGTTGGGAATTGGTTAAATGTTGAGCAACACTAAGAAAATAAAGTCAGTCAAAATAATTCACTGGATATACTCAGGGCTTGTCGTAACCTGGATACCAGCCGAAAGTTAGACCTTTAGGGTGAAATTTGGCCGTAATGAAACTGATTGAATGTAAAAAGGCCTCTGTTGTGCGTTTTGTTTCAACTGCAACGAAAAGATTCAGCTAAAGAATCCATAAGTGAAATGGATTTTGCACGAAAGGAACGGAAACTCCAAAGAAGTGCAACAGAATGGAGAGAGCTATGAGTCTCGTCCGTGAAGCTCAAGTTTCCGGTGTGGCTGCTACCAAGGAGCTTCAATAGAGAAAGAGGGAGCTTTGTGGCCCGGTTACAGACTTGCCAGCGAGTCAACCAGATCTCTTATGGCGGAAACGCTCATTGGTGGAAAAGAAGGGGGAGCACTGAGTTTTACGGGGGAGCAGCAGACGAACCTAGTTGCTGATATTCGATTGGTGCTTAAGTGACTGGCTGCAGCCGTAAGAGACTCTTTATTGATATACGATTGGTGCATAGGACAACTGGCTGACAGCCATAAGAGGCTCTTGAGCTTCAACGGGCTAGGCTACTGGCTCCCTCCTTCTCTATAGAAGCTCCTTGGCTGCTACCAGTGGCCGCATATTAGTGTATCAGTTCGTTTGTTTCTCCTTTATCACTTACACCAATGAGAATAATGTGCGTTCGTTCGTTACAGTCGCCGAGTGCCAGAGGCATTGCACTTTCATGGTGAACTGATTTCTTCCAGTAGGAAGGTATTCTTACAATAATACTATTACAATACATCGCGTCACAGCCACGCCGGGAAAGGTTGGAACGCTAGCTGATCTAACGCAGGGCGGCAGGGCTCCCTCTTCTGTATTAAAGTTCTCTAGTAAACTCCAACCAAGACTGAGCCTCACGAACAGCGACGAAGATATTCTGCTAAAAACATGCGACATACTGTACGTAGCTTATGTCCGTCAGGATCAAAACCTCTATCAGTTGTAGCGCCTTTCATCTTCCACGCTTAGAAAAGAAGTATCATTAGTAGTAGTAGTAGTATTCCCCTGGTAGAAGAAACTTCATCATCATATCGAAAAGTACCGAGGAAATTTTCAAAGCGAAAAGAGAATCAAAAAATGCAGTATATCCACTTTTCACTATAATTTTGTTTCAGAAGCTATATTTGTCACCGCAACTCCAAGGGCTGATGCTTTATGCTATCTCAACTTGTTTTTGAATAGTAGAATTACATATCTCCTATCTATATCCTTAACAGCGTGACGGAGGGAAGGATAACATATAGAGCCAGCAAGAGGGTGCGGAGTAAGCGACCAACAACTGTGTATTATTATATAGTGGATACTGCCGTTACTAATATACATTAGGAGAACACGCAACGAAGGCCAACTAAAATTGTTATAAGAAATGAGTTCTCTCAATGTCAATTCATCTACTTATAGCAGCACAATCGTCCCCCCTCCTTAGAAGAAGAGCTGAAAAACTTTTACATTAGCAAGTAACGAAGAGCCGAATTAAATAAATTTCCCGCCCCGTATCATAGATACTGTAGGATATGGCTTCAGTGCCGTACATCTAGTTTCTTTTTCTCTTGAATCGAAAAACTCTCCATGAAAAGAAAACAGCAAGCTGAAAGAGTTAAGTGTGTCTGCTGCCCCGTCAAATATCATCGCTTAGTCTGTGCTTTGTCGATCAGCAACAGAAATTATACGTCGTGAACTGAGAGCAAACATATGTTCTGATGTATGTAAAAAGCGACAATATAAAGATCAGATTTATGGCCGCGATAAAAAAAAAATGCAAATAACCTCGTTGTTTCGATGTGAGTAACTTCTTCAAGCAAGAAATGCATTCAGATAATGATGGGATAATTATCTTACTTCTGCGTTCTTCTGCAACCTGGTCATAGATTTCCATCGAAACGCAACTTGATTACGAAATCTACAACCTAGCCTATTTTCTGCGTATCTATTTCATTTACCCTACAAAGGGAGTCCCTTAGCGAAGAGTTATAACGGGAGAGGCGAGGTGCAATGTACCTCAGCCTAATGATTTGCTAATAAATTCACTATTTATTGGTATTTGGGATTAAAAATCAACAGGAATACTCTTCAAAGATTCATACATGAGTTGAGATATAATTAGAACTAGAGCACTCTGAGAGCGCATACCTCCGCCAAGCGAGGCAACGGTAGCATAAAATTCAAATTGGCTATGAAACAATAATTTTCCAGAATCTAATAATTTGTGTCTTCTGATAGTAATAACAGCTTGTGCAATTTTTGAGAAGATTCGTTCGTAACTTCTTGAGTTATACTGCAAACAAACGTTATGACAAACATGAGTCAAACATAGAAATAAACAAACCAATCTGCACCAAAATTTAATCATATATGTCTTTTAGCACTACTAACAACCCCTATAAATTTCATAAAGATCCATTCATTAATTTTTGAGTTATTGTGCTAGCAAGCACAAAATTAAAAGCAGTGACAAACGAATGAACGAACGGATCATTACCAAAATTTAGCCATTTACTCTTTGTTACATACCTAACAACTCGTGTTAATTTCAAAAAAATTCATCCATGAATTTTTCAGTTATGGCATTGAGAAAAATGAGGCAGAGAAACAAACAAACAAACGGATGGACATATCTTCACCAAGAGTTAATCATCTGTTCCTCCTAACGTACCCAACAATCTCTGTAAGTTTCTTTCAAATCGGTTTGGAACTTTTTGAGTTATCTTGGTGACAGACAGAGAAATAACAAGATAAACACGACGAAAACATAACCTCCTTGGCGGAGGTAATCATCAACTTAATGGTAAACTAGAGCACTGTGAGAGCGCATACCTCCGCCAAGTGAGCCAACGGTAGCAAAAATTGAAATTGGTTCTGGAACCATAATTTTCTTTTCATAAACTTCAAAATCTAATCATTTGTGCCTTTTCATATTAATAACAGCTTGTTTAATTTGTTTGAAGATCCGTTAATAACTTTATGAGTTATTCTGTTAACAAACGTTATGACAAATATGAGTCAAACATACATACGAACCAACCGATCTGCACCAAAATTTGATCATTTATGTCTTTTACCACTACTAACAACTCCTATAAATTTCATAAAGATCAATTC
>LQNS02001577.1:7148055-7162196 GCA_001587735.2 Parhyale hawaiensis | reverse complement strand
CAAACAAACGGATGGACATATCTTCACCAAAAGTTAATCATCTGTTCCTCCTAACATACCTAGCAATCCCTGTAAATTTCATCCAAATCGGTTCATAACTTTTTGAGTTATCTTGGTGACAGACAGACAAACACACAAACAGACAAAGAGACAGACAGACAAACACGACGAAAACATAACCTCCTTGGCGGAGGTAATTATAATAAAACACCATAAAATGAACTTTTCTGAAAGAACGCTCGAAAGCATACAATCAGATATATTTTGTACGATAACAGTGACAGTTTGCTCGCCAATGAAGGCGGTGTGCATGTGTTGCGGGAGCTGTGGGGTGCCTGCTGCTTTGCAGGGACTGTACTGTCTACGTATGCAAAACAATCAATGTACTACGAGTGTACACAACAATATTCATACAATGATGCAGTATACAATGGACTGCAACTGCACTGATGTAGCCTCATTTAGCTAAAGTGGTCATATTCATTATAAATAATGTGTATAAAGCTTCGTTGTCGAACAGTAATTATAACCCTGGGATGAAGTTACATGCAGATACACAGAATAAACAAAAGTTGAAACGTACGGGCTGCCGGCAGTAGGAATGCACGGTGGGAGCATTTATCATAAAATTTATGATATTTTCCCTTATGTATGGTATTTTCACTTATTTTTTTCACATAACATGCAAAATGCCATTTATGAAAAGTTACAAGTTTCCAGCAACTCAACTGAAATTTAAAAATAATAAATAAGCAGATTTCTGCACAGTGAGGTGCATTACACCTCAGGTCTCCCATTGTAAGGTTAAGATGCGGACAGGAAATATTTAAATAAATACACGAAGCGTTTTATTGTTTTAGGATGAGTATTCAAACAAATATCAGTGTTTCATCATATTTTCTTGTAATTCATAATGTTTTCATTGTAAAACAGGAAGCATTGTCGCTCATAGCAAGTCTATACGACGCAGTAACTGCAGCAAAATATAACGAGAGGAGTACATTAGCCGGCTGGCAAGTCCCATTAATCGTGCCTCGAGCTCATGGCTTGAGCTAAGAACAAGAAAAATGTTCCGCACCTGCGTTTGACGGGAAGACGGATGGACCTGTAGACCGACGGCCATATTTTCATGTTGCATGCGTGATGGTGAACGATATTTTTTTGGCTCTTAGTGTCAGTGCAGTCTTGTAGATAGGTTGGACGCAAAACGTTTAACATGAGACTAATCATGCCTTAACACAGTGGCATAGTTGCTTACAACTGCTTACAGTGGCTTACTTAAATATTACAAACAGTAACATTTAAGTGTGTAAACCTGCGAACTAACTAGTATTATAGAAGGTCACTCTATTAAAACAATAATACGAAATTTATTGAAAAGAATAGAGGGCGGTTTGTTTCCTTTTATGCTTCCATCGTGACAATAATAACTTTTTCAAAACAAAGGATTTATTAGAAAAAGTTTCGGCATGAATTTGCTTGAACCGTCGTTAGGGGAAAGATGCATATTATGTCCTGCACCTATGTATATAAAAAAGCAAGAAGCCATTATACTATGGAAGAAAACTCTACAGCAAAAAGAAAAGTAATTGCAAGCAATATCAGCAGTCAATGAGTAGAGATACAGTAGAAGTTGTTGTGAGACACCTGATTTATTGTCTGGTGATCCTATTTAGCTATTGTACGCTGTACAATGATTCGACTACTTTACGAGATTACCAATTTTTAAATTTCTGTCGTACTGACAAGTTTTCAAAATCGAAAGAATGGCTATTTTAGCGGCAGTGTTGATGAATTAATGAAAACTCTTGCTTCAACCGCACATTGCTCGCGTGTTCCTCGACGCGAGTTTTTATATTTTTCGGGTTTCGCCGATGTAGCAGGCATCGCAGTTTGAGCATTCCAGTTTGTAGACCAGATCCGTCGTCTCTACACTAATTTCGTACTTCTGTCTTTGAGTTTGCAAAGCTGTTTTTTGATTCTGTTAGATTATTTATTCGCCAAAATGATGTCATATGGTTTTAGTGCGCTTTACACCCTCTCTGAACAGCCTCTTATGTACGGTACACTTATGGATTTGTTATTATATTAATTGGAGGCTGGCTGAGGTTGATCGTTGCTCTGAATACCTTAGTTACCTCCGCCAAGGAGGTTATGATTTCGTCGGGTTTGTCTGTCTGTTATTTTGTCTGTCTGCCATCAAGATAACTCAAAAAGTTATGGACGGATTTGAATGAACTTTACATCGGTTTCAAGTATGATAGGCGGAATAGATGATTAACTTTTAGTGAAGATCCGCGTATATGTTTGTTTGTTTGTCTGCCTCATTTATGTCAATGTTATAACTGAAAAATTATGGACAGATTTTCATGAAAGTTACATGAGTTGTTAGGTTTATTACGAAGAGTAAATGATCAAATTTTTGTGATGATCTGTTTGGTCGTTGATGTGTTTGTTGATGTGTATGAATTTTGTGCTTGTTAGCGCAATAAATCAAAAAGTTCAGGGTGGATCTTTATGAAATTCGCAGGAGTCTTTAGTTATGTTAAAAGACGTAAATGATTAAATTTTGGTGCTGATCGGTTGATTCGTTTGTATGTTTGACTTATGTTTGTCATAATGTTTGTTAGCAGCATAAATCAAAAAGTTATGAGCGGCTCTTGACGAAAATTGCCGGAAGTGTTAATATTATCAGAGGGCACGAATAATTAGATTCTGGTGGTACTACAAAGAAAAATCATGGTCTCAGCACCAGTTTGAAATTTTCGTTACCGGTGGCTTGCTTGGTGGAAGTATGCGCTCTCAGAGTGCTCTAGTTTTGTGATTGATGGTTTCGTTCTTAAGTAAATTTAGCAGGAAAGTTGTACTTGAGAAGCTTCTTACCGTTTTTGAATTCTTCTTCGTTTAGCTCGTCACTGCCTAATGAATCTGCTCGATGGTAGAGAGATTAGACAACACTTGATCTTTGGCAAAGCAGATGGTAGCTCCTGAAATCGAGGTATCTTCCAGTGTTAGTGCGTCTATCTTCGATTCTTTGCGTGCCTGATAGTTCGCTATCCGCTTGTGGGGGTCAACCCTGGTCCTCGTGGTTCTACATAGTACTCACTGTTGCCGCATCTTGTGTACTAATGATAGTGGTCTCTATGCTAATATGGCTGAACTATCCGAAGCATCTTCTAATTATGATTTATTACTGTGTTGGGAGACTCTCGTCTCTAGACATCATGTTTCTGAGCACTAAAAAAGTTAGACTGGCTAAAATTCCTTTTGTAATTTACCTATTTCCAGTACTCATATATACGTGCTACATTAGACGCACCCTTTGCGCCGCCTAGAACAGTTATTTTATTATTAACTTCGCCAAGGAGGTTAAGTTTTTGTTAGGTTTGTCTGTCTGTCTCTTTGTCTGTTATTCTATTATTCTGTCTGTCACCAATTGCATACTTATTGAATCGAGAGCATCGTTTTCATTTCCAAGGTTAAACTCGAGGAATAAAAAGAATCCATGTTCTCGATGACATTTTACAGGTAAATTTAACATAAGAGTGTTTTTGTATCGAAACGGTATGGCACGTAAAAAATTGTCAGAGACAGAGCATCTATCATAATAGAATTTTAGTACTCTAAGAGTAAACAATGACAAGGGAGCATCACAAACACTCTGCAGCAACTTTGTACTGCCGGACTCACTAGTTTTGCACTACAATTATCAGAAGAGCTTGAGTTACCATCTAGCTTAGGAGATTGTTGGTATATTCAACTGACTCTTGAAAGTAAAAATCACAAAGATAGATCCATCTGACATCACTAAAAAGCAACTTTGGCTTACATGGAAATATGTGATCTTGGCATTAATTAACTGAACTTATTTTCTAATGTAATGCTCAGCAGTTTCTAGATTGGCATGTGCGAGCAGTTGAAGAAACAAGTAGCTAAAGAGAGCACAACCCATTTTTAAATTTAATACAGTGACATAAAGTGCAACTGATCTAAATATCCCTGTCATATTGTTTTGTGAACAAAACTCGTTCTTTTTGTCTCTAAATCCAAATTCCTAAGAACAGTAATGACAGATCCATACCGAACATTCAATTGTTCCTCTCGGAGACTAATATTTTGCTATTTTTTCTAGGGGAGATATTTCAGTAACATTGAAGCTTCGTCAACAAACACAACTGAGTTAGTCTTGTAATAAATGAAAATCAAGAGTCATGTTGCAGTCCATTAGTTGAATAAATTATTGACTGATGTGAACTGACTACCTCTCATTTATTGGTCATAGCCAAGATTTTAGTTAGCCTTGAGTTTCAGTATCAAACTAGGCGACCCGTGACCCGTTGGGTCGTCATCACGATCGTCTTGTCGGAGAAAGCACGGGTGAAACGAAGGAAGGGTGGAAAATAAGGATGACTAGAAAGCAGGTAGACAAGAAGGAGAAGAAAGAGCTGAACGACAAGGGTACGCACAACTAGGACACACCCTTGTGGGAACAGCATGGGTTCCACGTGTCTATCCTCACACTATGTGTCTCATCATTCTTCCTCTGTGACATCGCCTTTGTTGCGGAAACGGAGACTTGAACTTCTGAATAAAATAATAATAATAAGCACGATCGTCTTTGCTTTCGCACTAAAGGAGACGTTATTTAGCTGGTCATAAACGACACGCTATTCGGCCGTTCTCTCCTGCCCGTAAAGAAGCTGCACATACGGCTAACTGTCAACAGATTCTATGCTTGTCTAACGAAGATTCAACACGCAGTCTGAAAACAAACTCGATTTATAAGTTACGTATTTCAGTTGTATTTTCCAGAGCAACTTTTAAATTATCGTACCCGTTCATGCAACCAAGGGGCAGGTTCCACGTGCGTATCACGGATACAATCGAATTGAAGAGCTAATCCATGACAGATAGGATAGGCCATATGCCATTACCCCTTAGGTCCATCGAATTTCTTCCCTATCTAAAACTAAAGAAACTGTCAAACAGACACTAATAAATTAACAAGACACAAATAAATAACCAAGCAGTACCGGTTCACGGAGTTTTAGTATAATACTAGACGTCCCGTGACCCGTTGGGTTGCCCTCACGATCGTCTTCGCTTTTGCACTAAAAGCAGGTGTTATTTAGCTGGGCATAGACCACCCGCTATTTGGCCCTCCTCTTTAGCCCATCAAGGAGCGGCCCGTTCGGTTCAGTATCAACAGATTCTTTGCTTCTCAAACGAATATTGAACACCCAGGTTGTAAGCAAAGTCAAATTATTATATGTAACGTATTTCAGTTGTATTACTCATGAAACCGCTGAATTGACGATGTTGCCTGTTCCTGAGGCCCAGCTCAGTTTAACTTCCGTATCACAGATACAATCGAATTAAAGAGCTAATCCATGAAAAGAATGCCACTGCCAATCCCCCATACCTCTAATTTCTTCGCTATCTAAAAGTAAAGAAACTGTGTCAAAAAAGACACAAATAAATAAACAAGACACAAGCAAGACCGATTCACAGACTTTTAGTATAGTATAGATAGTTGACTGCTCAATAGGGTGTATCGAAATTTTTTATTATTATTTTTTTTTGGCAACACCTTTAAAAACATGCCAAATGGTGATAAAATACATGTGTTAAAATTTGAGGGTCCTAGGATAATGTTTAGATGTTGCGCATTGGGGTCAAAGTTTCGAATTTTAGCAAAGTAAACCCATTTTTAAGAATTTTCAAAAATAACCAAAACACCATTAGGCACTTGGCAACACCTCTCAATACGAAGTATCGGGTCCCCTGATGCCAGCATTAAAGTCGTATTTAATTTAAACAAGTGAAAGATATTGCGCAAAGCTCTTCTTTTTTGTTCATTTTAATAGATTTTGGGTATTTTCAATACCTTTTACGAAATTTGGCCCCATTTAATTTAAATGAAAAAATTGAAAAAATGAAAATTGGTTTAAATATTAACTGGGTGTCTGCTTGGAATGCTGCCTAGAATTAATGAATGTCCATAATCAGGCAGCAATTCAACCAAGAGCTCGCCGCGAGGAAGCCACCAGTGTCGAGCCCCACCCTAGCTCCATCCCAACCACCCAACCTTATTTGATGGAACTTAGTCTACTGGTCTAAATTCAGAGTTGGTGTTGAAATGAGGCATCACTGATTTTGATTTAAGCTTGTTCTGAATAAATCCTTCTCTGCTGTTTTTACCACAACCAGACAAGGATGCTTCAGTCACAAGCTTAATGTGACGCTCCACACTTTGGGTGCGGCACGGTAATTTTGGGAAGTGAAAACGGAAATTTTTATCTTTGATCATTTCCTTAATTTTGCTTGTAGGAAGAGACATGGTCAACGGTGGCTCAGTGATGCATGTTTTGCTCCAATCAATCAAATCAATGTAGGTTTTGGCATTGACATTTATCTGAGGTACCTGCAGCGTCGGGCTAGGGCTACTTATGAGGATGCCGAGAGAGTGCATAATTTGAGTTCCAGGTAATTGTTAGCTTAGTCATAAGTGGTGGCCCACAGTGGAGAGCGTTGTGTTTGGTGCGAGCGCTTCTGTACACGCATTAATTGGTGTTGACGGTGCTCTTGTTGTGGACCCTGCTGCCAAGACGGATCTTTTGTTGCACTACTTCGATGGGAAGCAGAGACGAAGCTGGGTGCGCATTCCTTTAGCGTTTGGCCCTGTGCGATGTTCTCCGGTTTTGCTTTCAGATCTGCTGAAGTCTGCAGCTTTCTTCTTCACCTGGACCCCCATGGTGGCACTGATCCATCGGGTATGTTTCCGCTCTTTCTCTGGAGAGTGGTTGGCATGTTTGAGGCCCCGCTTGCTTCTATGTTCTATCGAATGCTACGGCTAGTCTCTTTCCCGGAATACTGGCGTGTTGCTCATGCAACGCCTGTTCTGAAGGGCTGTGCCTCATCTCAGACCTCGGGGACACCTTTTTGTCAAAAACTTACGAAAGATTGGTCGCGTCGAAGTTGGGTCGCTTACTTTAGAAGCAGGGTGTCCTTATATCGACACAGTATGGTTTTCATGAGGGCTTATTAACTTGTAATGCTCTGCTTCACATTTCTCAAGTGTTGCAGTTGGCACTTGATAAGGGTCATGAGGTTGCTTCATAAGCTCAGATTGTTAGGTGTTGGTGGTTCAAATTTCGCGGGTTTTAGTCAGTTTTTGTCTGGTAGACCCCAATGTGTAGTTGTTGATGGGAAGAGTAGTCAGTTCTTGGATGTGGTATCTGGTGTTGCACAGCCCTTTATTGTTCATCACATATAAAGCGGACTTGTTTCAGCTTGTTAATAACTTACTGGTTGTTTACGCTGATGGTGTTACTTTGCTGGCTGTTTGTGAGAATCCTAGTAATAGTTTGGTCGTTTCGGAATACATTCAGCGTGATTTGACGGTGATTGATTCCTAGTTTTCTAGGTGGGAGATGAGGTTAAATGAAGGCGAGACTAAAACTATGCTCGTTCTAGGTCCCATACAGTAAAACATGCTTTCCCCCACTAATACTGGATGGTGTGTTGCTTCCTGTGGTTAATGCCATGGTAATCCTGGTTGTCAATTTTGATCCTAAGTTGATGTTTAATGGGCACATCTGTTCAGCTGCCTAATGAGCATCGCAGAAAATCTGTCCTATGCGATGTACTTGGAGGGTGTTTGGCTCGGTAGCATTGAGACGTGGCTGCTGTAGTTGTTATGTCCTCCACCTTTGAGAATATTGCTCCTTAGTCTGGAGTATTGCTGCCGATTGCCATCTGGAAGGTGTTGTGCCATGTGATCTCGAGCATCGTCGTAGTTCTTGGGGTTTGCTTTTACTATAATATACATAATTGCCGCACTCATCCGCTGGCAGTTTTTCTTTCGGAGCTATCCATGATTTGGGGTTTTTGCCTTCACACTTCCTTTATGATTTTTCTCTATTTCTGATCTCCTCAATAAATTTGTGAGGGTTAACACTCTTCTTGGTAGAGTAACTGGCCGAGGGCCTCTCATCAATGAATTGCTCAGACTGCTATTTGGTTGGAAAAGAGAAGAAAAACACAGAGGTTCTAGAATTAGTTTTATTAGCCATAGCGAAATTCTTAGCGCTTACAAGGGTCACGAACAATTACGACTCTTCTAGTCTCGACCTCAAATCCCGACTCCCTGATCACTTATAACCATTTTTCATTATGGATATCTTCTACTAAATTTTCCAAGATCTACCTAAGAGCTTGAAGTTGACATTCTACACACAAGCCCCAAATAAAAGAGATATTAAAGAAAAGTATCGTTCTTTTCACGGAGACTTATAAAATAAAGAAAATATTCGAAACTCATCTCGCGGCAACTTTTGAACTGAGCTTCTGAGGTGTAGATTGCTTCCCGAGATAAGGAAGGTGAATTCATCCAGTCATACGAGACGAGTCTCTACTGCTTGGATTTCCCCACGGGGTGTGTAAGAAATGAGTGAATCCTTCCGGCCATACGAGACAAGCTCTACTGCTCAGATTCTTAACAAAATGTGTAGGAAATTAGTGAATTCTTCCGGCCATCCGAAACAAGCTCTGGTGCTCAGATGTTATGAATTAGGTAGCGAAACTAATGTAATGAAGATCAAATGTCGATTGTATAAACATATAGCAATACAATAATTTCTTCTCGTCTTGCTTCGACAAATGAATCGGCATCAATAAATACTAGTGTCGATACCAATTATACAGCTGAGGATGCATGGATACATAAATATTATATATAAGAGTAGTAGACTGAAATAAGCTGACTACAATTTGAGCCAAGCGACGACAAACTGGCGAGTGTGCAAAGCTACCTTATAAGTGTGGCAACCGCGAGGGCTGAACACGGAAAGCACAAAGGAGCTTTTGTGCTTGGCAGTGCCTCCATCGTGAAAAGTAAAGAGTTGTCAGGATGTGCCATATAGTAGACTGCGGATCTACCCAATGGCAGTCAGTGAACTGAGGAGTGGCAAGCTGACTGGATGGCGTTAATTCGGGTTCGCTGACAGTGAGATCATTTCATGTAAAATCGTAAGCAATGGCTTATTGATGTTTTTATCCACTGAAAAACATTTAACTCTCTATTAGAGTAAGGGATTGATGCCCTGTCTTGTGTCATATCTGTCAAGCCGAGCTGTTCTGAAGCCCTTTGAAACCCATTGTGTTCGTCATTGATAATTTATAAAATCGACTTAAATGAAGTAGGACAAACTGAGTAGCTCACGGGACTGAGTATGATAGTGCAAGAATTTGGCGGCGCCAGGTTTGCCTAAACATATATATTTTTGTTAAGACGGAAGCAGCAGTGTGAAGACAAACGGAAGTACATATCATTTTGAGATGCTGTAAGTGCATCTATGTCATTTGAAGCGGCTTCTGCATTTACTTTAAAATTTTGTGTGAAAATTACACTGAATCAAATTGATTACAAAGATAATAAAATAACTTTGTAATCCTAATCTATATTATAATACGCTTGTATCTACGTGTGTGTGTGTGTGTGTCACGCTCTCCACTAATAGATAGACCTAAAAGATTAGGTGGCCAACTTCCGCCCCTAAATTTGAGCTACGACCTTGTCACTATCGCTCTGTTCGCCTCAGTCTCTGTTTATGGTTGCCCTCTCTCTAATGTAACGGCCATGACCTACTTATATGCTGAAATAATTACCCCTCATGTCTCATAAGATTCAGTGATATTAGAATAAAGGAATATAGGAAGGTCTTACGGGAAAGTAATGAGCAACACCTACAACGAAAAAAAAAATGAATACAGTATGAAAATACCATTTTTATACAGCCAATTGCTCGAGCGCGGCACACTCGGCGTACTGGTGCCCTTCATGAGTTTATTCTGGAACCGGTACGATGTCGTACAGGCCAGCATTCTCGTTCGTTAGTTCCACCATTTGTAGATGTTTGGAATAATCGTGATGGCTCTGCCTTTGTTGGTGCAAGAATTCTCAGCGCTGGGCAATTTGTAAACAGAGTGATCTTTAAGTCTCGTTTCTTGTACTCTTTTGCTGGGCTGGTTGCGTGTTGGTTGATGACCTTGTGGAGTTTTCTCCGTTCTCACGTCACCAGTCTGATGCATTTTAATAATAATAATATGCTTTTGCTTGCTAAAGTTTACCTCAACACTTGAACAAGTCCGTAGTCATCATTAAGAGGTGGGGGTGGCGGTGCCCGCAGTGTTAGTCGCGTTGGAGAAGTAAGGTGCATTTCATGTTATGGCGGTGGAAGTTCAGGCTGGTGAAGTTTGCTTTGAGAGCGGGAGGTCTTTTTATAAACTCACCGCGCGGCGAAAAGAGCCGGGCTTGGCCTCTGATTGGCTGAAGCCTAGGCCAGTGCTGCGAATACAGGCTAGCTATCTGCAGCTTTCCGATCCAGTAGACGCTGGAGCTGCTTCTGATCACCAAATAGTTGTAGTGTCTTGCATGCATGTGAATTGAGAGTTGATGCACTGTTTGTCGAGTTTAATGAGTAACGTCTCTTATATGGGAAGTCAATGTTTGTCGCCGTTTTTCCGTAGGACTTGAGCGTTACTGACCAGCTGTTCCCTCGTGACCTACTGATAATGAGAATTTCTAGTGTGAGTGGCAATCCCGCCTGATCGGATGTGTATCGTAAGTCTTCTGGAAGAAGTTGTTGTCATACCGATGTACGAATTTGGGTAGAGCCCATAATCTCCCAAATTAAATATGAATTCGTACTCGTCATTTGTCTTTGCTCGGTGCTATAGAGTCGGCTAGGTTACCTGGAGGTCCCTCGTTCAAGTTGTGAATCGATGTATGGTACACTCGTGTGTATTGAAAAAAAATTGCTGTCACGCCTCAAAGTTTATTTTGTTTCTACCGCAAAAACCAAAAGGAATGTGATAGTGCTGCTATTTCTTGTAAGGGAAGTGCAGAGGGTATACAGTAGATGGTAGATGCCCAAGTAGAACGGACTTCTTTCGATTATCAAATTAACTTATGGCTGGAACTATCAAATTACAGCATGAAATAATGACCCTACAAACTTCGAGGCTGTCTACTGAAGATTTTTTTGCTCTCCCCTTCACTGACATTTTAGCCAATCTGCGTATAACGAGACAAGAAAAATATTCACGGTGGGATGGAGATATAGTAGAACGCCGAAAATTAAGACTACTTAATAGGCTCAATTTTCGGCATAGAGTATTTGCACTAGCTTCACCTCATATACGTAGTTTCTTTCAAAAGTATCTAAAGAAAACGTTCGATGGTCAACTATATCAATTTCAAAACAATATGGTGAGGTTATAAATACACGAAAACGAGAGTGTGATAATTGTTCTCCAAATGAAACATCATAAGTTATCAATACATAATGAAATTAACGAAAAAAAGGAAAATATTATTTGAAATTCTAAGCAAGCCCACAAGATCACAGACCACCACCAGGCATGTGTAACCTGAGATTTACCGTTGAATAGCTTACCCAAATCCGAATAAGATCACTCCAAGAAATTACCCATTTGTTCCATGAGCATTTTTCGTGCCCTGAAGTATTCATAAACATCCTCCCAAAAGCATAGGTGCAAGAAAACAGTGACCGAAGATACGAAACCTCACCAAAAACCAATAATCAATCAAAATAAAACCCAGATCCAACAAAATATATAAAACTAAACTTTGATTAAATCAAAACCTCTTTCTGGATCGTTCTATTTTCTATCGGTTAATGAAATAATAACAAGAAACTTATAATACGGAGGATGTCTGGTTCAACCCCCAAAATTGATCGTTAGGGCTAAATTTTGAGATTCAATCCAAAATCTAGACCAAATAATTACATTGCACACTAAATTGAAATTGAAAAATTTAATTGAAAAAAATTGAAAAATTTAAAAAGAATTCGTCCAGTAGTTTGAGCGTTTGGGGTTGAACCACACTTCCATCGTTTTCTTTTTATTATTATGTTAATAACTAATACAACGATTTAGATAAAGGTCTTGATTTAACCAAGGATTAGTTTATACATTTTTGGGGGATCTGGGTTTTCTTTCGGTTGATTATTGGTTTTCAGTGAGGTTTCGTATTTTCGGTCACTGTTTTCTTCCACCTAAGCTGCTGAGCTGATGTTTATGAAATTTTTAAAGCACAAAAAATGCTCATGGAATGTTATATACGCGTTTCGCACATACAACATTCCAATGTGTTAGCCTTAACATTCAAATGTATAGACGCATACTTTGTATCACGAGTTCATGCCTAGCGGATGTAGCCACCGCCGGCTTTCAGGTCACAGAGCTTCTAAGATAAAGAACTTAAAAGTCGTTTATGACCATGCAAAAATGTGCTGGTTTACCAGCACGGCCTCTGAGTGACATGTGTAATTCTCAATCACCTTCCGGCCGGAAACTACATCAGTAAAAGCTGTCTGTCAAAACCTGTAGCCAGAGTTTCGAAGATATTTGTTATGCTCGTAAACTTACTGTAATTTACCAGCGGATTTCCGATTTGAATCCGGCGGAAGCAACCGGTGTTCTAATGAAGCGGGGATTTATAGGTATTTAAAGCGCTTGCACGATCAAGCGTCAGCTTAATTCGGTACTTGGCATTGCAGTACCAACATTGCTTACGGCATTCTGCTTGTAACACTATTTAGAAGTAGAACTTGCACTCGGTTATCTGCATCTATCAAGTAGCATGCTTGCTATTTATTATTGGATCATATCTTATAAGTCTTGTATAATAAGATGTAAATAAACAAGAAGATCTTGACGGCATTCCTTCACCATCCAACTGTAACCTGATAACTATACTCGGCCTTGAAGTTCACTCCCACAACCAAGTACAGTGACGAACTCAATCAGAACTTCACACTCGTCAGAATTCAATATATTACATGGCACAAATGAGTAATTTTTTAGAGTGATCTTAGTCGGATTCGGGTCAGATATTCAACATTAGATCTCTGGTTGAACATGCCTGGCGGTGGTCTGTGATCTTTAAGGTCTTTGCTTAGAATCTCAAAACACATATCATTTATACCTTACACACAACATTCTTTAGGCGATAATATTCTGTTTTTTTTTTTTTTTTTTGCTGGACGCGTAATTTTCAACATATTTGAGCTTGAAATTATATTTTTCCCCTATCTAATAGTGAGGAAAAAATTGTCAGGTATTTTTTTTTTTTTTTTTTGCAAAAGGAGCATCAGTAATATGGATAATTAAAGCAGGTTACATGGGAGTAATTAACGTAACCTATTCTAAGTAGGGCTAGGTTATAACTAACTATAAATTACCACGAATCATGATTCCAGCAGCGTAAATATTACATGATATGAATATCGGTACGGTATACGTACAAAATGAACTCCAAGTCTTTGCTTTGAAACTGACTGAAAATTTCTTCAGAGCGAGCAAAAAGAAGCGTGCTATTATTGAAGTACTTTCCAGCAAAAATCAGAGCTTCTTGCAAGATGAAACTTCCGCTGCCTGATACTGAAAAGTGTAACGTGCAAGCACATGGACGGATCTACGTACGGACGGATGGAGCCTCAAGCAGAATTATGATCTAGATAAATAGAGCTTTGAAGACATAACGAGCCCTAGAGCGGGGCTTTAGAATTCCACTCCCGTCCTGCACGGGGCGTCAAAGGCGACCAACGCAGGGTCGATTCAAGGAACTAAACTTGTATCCCTTCTCAGTGGCCACCGGCTGCTGCTTGGCAGGCGTATGAGCCTGAGAAAGTAGGTTGTGGGAACCCGCATACGAGGAAATGCTCCATGGAGCCAACGGCAACCAGAGAGGAGATCACCTGGCTGTTGCCATAGCCGTGTGTCCGCCACTCCACAGTCAGCTCCTGTCCCTACCTTTCGATGGCACAATTGAGACTATTTTTATTTCTTCTCTCCTTTTTTCTCATTTCTTCTGTTTTTTCTGTTTTCCTATTCTGTGCTTATCCCGTGCTGTGAGCGGTAGGGCAATGGGAGGTTGGTGAAGGCACCGACATGTCCACCGTGACTGTCGTCCCCTATAACCTGGCAAACCTGGGGGTTATATAAGCCTTGCTCGGTATACAGTTCTGCCAAGTGGACCGTACTTCTGCCTGAGCTGATTATCTGTTTATGGGATTTCTTTCATCTGATTTGCACATTTCGGTGTATTTCTG
>LQNS02001577.1:7118306-7139934 GCA_001587735.2 Parhyale hawaiensis | reverse complement strand
AACGCAACCAGGATTAGAAGGTCTTCAGCATAATGAACTTTGGGTTTGCTATGGAACTGTAAAATGCGCACTGGGTATACATTATCAGTTATTCACTGTGCATACTGTCATTAGGAATATAAGCGTTCCGCTCGTTTTTGCTTTGCTCCCCAGTAAATCCAAAGAAACGTACACCAAATTACCACACAACTTTTGGGACTTGACACTGCCAGGGCTCCAAAGTTTGCCCTTTTACTCTTCAATTGGCGTTTGTTCTGTCAAAGACTAATTGCAGTCTGTACCAATTTACTATAGTCAGTCATATTACCATAAACGGACTGTGTTCCGGTCGTGCACGGCGAGATTCCGTGCGGCGAAAATTCCGTGCGGTCAATTTTCCTACGGCGAATTTTCTTGCGGCCAATTTTCCTACAGCGAATTTTCTTGCGGCGAAAATTCCTAGAACTCATGAACGAGTTTTCTTACACACGACTAAACCCCGGAATTCTAGTCCTAAAAAAATGGTCAAAATAGTGGTAAAAAGCTAGTCAAAATAGTACGTAAAAAGTTGGTATTGCAGGTATCATAGCAAAATAATTTTTATTTCTATCAAAATAGTTTTTGTTTCTAGCAAAATAGTTCTTATTAGTAGCAAAATAGCCCGTAAAACTTGACTAAAACTCAACAGTTTTCTTTCATTTGTAGCTATAAAAAACTGAAAGTTATCATTTTAATCGGAAACTATGTTTATTTCACTCAACCTATGCGCATATTGCATGAACAGGAAGTTATATGCTGTATATAGCATGAACTATCTTTAGATAGACGAGGTAGTTATTGCTCACAGCACCTGTTCCAACTTTCTGTGCTCCCAAAATTGAATGCTAGTCACGAACCCGCCCAATGAAGGGCTGCTGATTTTACTTATTTGTTGTTATTTCTGACAGCCGACGACGCCACTACATCAACAAATGCACCAACTTGGAGTAAATATGCATTCACTCAGCAGTTGTATGCCTTTTCCATTGATTGTCGCTCTGCTCACGGTGTGCCCGGCTACTATTCTAATTATAAAAATTTACAACCTGCTGCTCGTTATAAAACTCAAATTTCTCGGCTATTCCCGGTCATGCATGGGCGACCTTCTGCTTAGGTTTTTTGTGTTAAATTTCTCTCAATTATAATTCATCAATTTCTCTCAAGTTCAAAATGAATCAGCACGAATGAACTGTGCTTAGAAAAAGACCCCTCGTTCAAACGGATTAATATCGTTATGACTTGAGACGACTTACTTTCAGCAACTATAAAAAAGAAATAATTAGAGTTATATCTGTTCTTTTTCCCCTAAAGTAACAATATTCCCAAGAGTTTAGTTCATTTTTACTTGAAACAAAGCTATAATTGCGTTTAGTCAAAGTTCGTACTGAATTCGACGAAACCCTGCGCGTCTGACAGGTACTGAGCACCTGAAGAGATAGTGTACGCGGGCACGTAAATCAAGCCCCACACTACTACCTACATAGTCTCACCCTCGCTTTGTTCTAGCGAGTTGTCAAAACGAGGTTTATTTCATCGGCTTTGGGTTATACCACGAGCTTCAGCTTTTCCAGAGCTTCAATTTTGAGCTTTCAAAACTACTGTGAGCCTTGGGTGGTCTCAAGCTTAATCTGTTTGCAATTATTGTCTCAAGCTCAATGTGTTTGCAATTATTGCTTGAAGCTTAAATCCAAAGGGGCGAATTGAATATTTGGCATTGTGGTTCCGGTTTAGCGAAAACTAATCAAGCTAGCTTATCTCGGTCGAAGAGATCGCCTTTTATGTATTTTTAGTCCATTAATATTGGTGATCTCTTTATGTGCGAACTAAAAATCCCTTCATTTTCTGCTCAGTGATGAGTCCAGTAGGTTTGAATATATTGCGAAGTTAAACACTCGATGAGCTAATGATATTGCCATTGCAAGGCAATACACCTCCCGAAGTAGACATCTGCAACTGAACTTAAACACATAGAAATCTCAATAACGTTAAGTATATATTTACGTTTTAAATTGTAAATTTCATCAGATTCCTGTTTACATTTATCTTATTGTAGGTAACTATATATACATACTTTTATTGATATTATTCTATGTGTACACTATTGAAGAGAGAGTGAGAACACTAGCCTCTTCAAATTTGTTTGAAGTTCGTTTCCAAGTTACGAGTCTCCAAGCTTACGACCAGATCAATCTATTGACAACTGGAAGCTCCCCAATGACGCGTATTCTGTATAACATAAAAATCTTGTTTGACCTCTCGGCCTGGTAATGAGGGCTCCCTGTCACGTCAGTGAAGTGAAGCGGCTCCGCTCAATGGCTTTGGAGCTAACGATCACGAAATGAGCTGGATTTCTTTGAGGCGTACATTAGAGCAGCTTTCGTTTGGGGTGTGTGTGTGTGACACTGTGTGTGTGTGAGTGACGGCACCTATCTTTGGAGTTTGCAAAAGAATAGCTATGTTTTTGGGGCTTAGGTGACTGTAGCCATCTTTGAGGTGTGCAGTGAAAGTACTTATGTTTGTCGCATGTGTGACAGCAGCTATTTTGGGGTGAACATGAGTGTACTTATCTTTCGGGGCGTATGTGACGGCCGCTATTTTAGGGGGTGCATGAGAATAGATGGGATTTAGGGCTAAGGTGACGACAGCCATCTTTGGGGTGTGCATGAGAGTACCTAGCTTTGGGGCGTTTGTGAAGATAGCTATTTTGAGGTGTGCATGAGTATGGATGCGTTTTGGGGCCAAGGTGACGGTAGCCATCGTAGGGATGTGCATGAGAGGGCCTATCGTTTAATGAGCATATGACGGTAACTATAGTTAGAGCGAACGTGGGAGCAGCTGCTTTTTTGGAGTGTCTAAGACATCAGCTGTCTTGTCTTTTTCCGGAGTACGTAGGAGCAGCTATCTTCTGGAGAGAACGGTAATTGGGTTTTTAACTGTCGCTGCCATAATATATGTAATTCATCTTTGAAAATCTCGTTAAGATATTCGCCGCCAGAAAATACTTTTACAAAGTAAATTGGAACGTTTTGTCTACTTCAAAGTAAGCAGCGTGCATTCATCGCAAAGCTGATGAAGTCAATACTGATACGAAAATCAACTCATCAGGCCGGCAATGGCTATCGTACTCTGAGTTCGTTGTCCCATGTAAAATACGACTTCGATTGGCTAGCAAGGGCGAGTTAAGTTAAGCTTAAAAACTTCAACTTACCCTGAACTTCAGGCACGTGCATTTGATGCCATACTTTGGGTGAAAATTGATGCGATAAGCCTATATCGATTACCTTGGAGATAGCTGAAAATTCAATATGCTTTGCAAATGAATTCTTCGCAGTCTCAAACGTAATCGGATTGAACTGACTTCTGCGATACGTACGATTGAAAGCGTTTAAACCAACACCGCCGTCTCTTTTTCCCGGACAAATAAGTTCACGAGCTTAACTCGCCCTCGCTGTGCCACTAGATGACGTCCATGCTATCTGATAGAAGTGACTACTGTCAGTAATTCGGCTGTATGTGCGTAAGGGCTGTGAGATCTCCTGTACAGTGTAGTGCATCGAGCATTCCTTCAACCAAATTGAGGCTTCGTCGATAGGCTCACGCAATTAAGCGCTCTAGACTGGAATTTCAGACACGTACGTCCCCTGGCTTAACCCAATTGAAACTAGATTTAGGGCTGTTCGGTTGGGCTGCAAAATGAAGTTTTCTAGGATTGTCTTGTTCGGAATTTCAGACAGAAGCTCTGTTTTTGCAAGTTTAAGCCATGACGCAAGTGTTACAAGCAACCGGATTACGTTGAGTCGACTGAGAATTTAATTTTAAGGAGCAACGGTGTGTTGCCGGAAATCCTAAAGACAATCGATCAAGGGCGAATGCCTGAAACTCAATCTAACAGGTCGAAGCCAGGGCAGTTGCTTAAACTTCAGACAAGTCAAACTTCGACGGCATAATATTGGCGCCGAATCGCACATGCCATTAGTCACTGCCCACGAAGCGATTACCTGTGAGACTTTCGAAAGCACAAACTGGGCCGTAATGTGGAGTTTTCAGGCGTTTCAATAATACTTGGGTTGTTTTCAACACCTGCAGCCCGATTTTCGGTTGTGAAGCCAATGCTTCTGTAAGAAATTCTGGATGTTAGCTTTGTAGAATTAGTTTGATTCCAGTTTGATTCACCAATCGATGGAACACTAATAATGTTACGTAACAGCTCTTTTCTGCATAATGCAGAGGCGAATTATTATTATCATTGTAAATTTTTTTGATTACATAGACTTAGAGCAGTGCTTCCATAATTTTGCTAGGCCTGGCACCCCTGCAGAACTTCTTACATATTTTCGCTCCCCTCTCAGAGAGAGGGAGGGAGAGAGATAACTTTTGTGCCACAAATGTAAGTTGATTTATGAATGACTGAGAAACAAAAACAAAACAGTATTTCGAACCCCGATAAAGGTTCTCTGGCACCCCTAGGGATACCATGCACCCCAGTTTGGTGACCCCTGGCTTAGAGTAAACTGTCAATATCTGAGAAACGTAAAATCTGGAAATGTTCGAAGAATTTTCTCACGCAAGTACATACATTAGCAGTTATGGGAGAAAAATTCAACACTTATTTATCAAAAAATAATTACCCCGCAGATTTTGTTTTCCACAGGTAGTGATTGTTTTACCCTATAATATAATAAATGTCAATATGATTTAGACGATGGTAAGTTTCATTACATAATAATTCCAGCGATCTAGGCTAAGTGACACTTTTGGCAAAATGTACTAGTGAGTTCCATCAAATCAATATTACTCATATTCCCCTAACGAAAATGCTTAGAAACCAGCTTCTGAACAGTGCACAATGGATAAACGTCAAGAAGTAGATCGATTATCAGGGCAACAAGCAAGGAAATTTTACTACTGGAAAGGATGCAAAAATGCAAGCTGTTTAATGTTTAAGTCCACAGTAGCAGGATGCTTGACTATTGCTGTCGGATGTCGAATGCGTAGGTTCGAGACTATTGCCATCACGCGAGTCCGTGAGCATGGCATATCAGTCAGAATTGTTTTTGGTGGGTTGCCTCCAGTGAGGCGATGCCTGAACACTGCCCTTTTTGACCACATGGAGGAAATTCGTTGAGGCTTTTCGATCCCGCAGGCAAGTGCTGCAGGCCCCAGTCCACGTTATCAACTACGAGGGGGCGCGTCAGTTGGACCAATGACCTGAATAGACCAAATAGGGAGGGTTGAGTGATGTGCATTGGAATACGTTTACCACTCCTATGGCTGCATTTGAGGGAATTTTAGTAGCACCTCGGTGCTGGCGGTCACTGCAGCGAGGTAGGTACCGTTGCAGGTCAAATTCTCTAACAAAGTGACCTTTGAACAATAAGTAATGTTTACTTCAGCCCGTGGAGGGTGAGGTTTGTAATATAAATTACAACCCCATCAAGTTCCCGGGGCGGAAACTGAGTGCTGTTTGTTCTATACATAGATCTCACCCGTTTTCTTTGTGCATTTCCTCTCATGAGGGTTCCCAGAAGCCCAACCTTAACGTTGTTCATATGCCCGTAAAAGAGCAACTTATGGCCAACTAGAAGAGTTCCAAGTTTAGTCGCTTGTTGTCGACAATAAGTCAGCATTTGGATGCTATTGCGGGGTGTTGACCTTAAAAAGAGAAGGCGATTGTCGGAGTTCGCAGTTCGTTGTATAGGAGTTTCCCGTCGCTGGCGCCTTAGCTCATGACGTTCTGTAGCCGACTGCAGCCGTGTACTCCTCTCAGTTCGCTTGGCATATATGTATTTGCAGCGCGAACCTGTGCGTGTGGATTTCCCAGTTAAAGTTTGCGGTCAAGCTTACTCTACCTGTGTGGTACCGTTGGCAGAATTGTAAAGTTTACAAAGAGTCTGAGAGCATATCGAACCAATATAAAACCAACAGACTACGAAAAACCTCAGCTATGAAAACAGGATCATCCAGTGCACGACTTTGAAGACACTGTTTGAGTCTATAGCCAGTATACTTCGAGCAAAATGAAGAACTCTCACGACATTGGTGTGACTAGCGTGACCGTTTCTGGACGTTCGTGTGAAACCCAAGGAAGAAACCCCTATTGGTATAGCAAACTTTTATATTGCCAAAGCAGCAGACTTAGTTCTGAACTCACACCCTTTGTATCGCTGTTTCGATGCCAACCCAGGCATGTGAGCTCTTTGCTGATCTGGATGTGCTGATTTGACTGGAGTAGCTATGCAGAGCAGCTGTGGGGGCACTTACCTTCCTTAGAGTTGAGTGGGATAGGCGGGAGCGGGTCGTTGAATCTTCCGCTAAAATGATACCATAGTCTTGATGATCAGTAGTCGGCTACAGCCGCACTTACTCTTCTGGAGTCAGTTGACCTATATCCGCAGTACAAACCAGTGCGTGTGGGTTTTCCAGTTGAGGGGGCGGTCAAGTTGGATTTACGTTTACTTTGTCACCTAGAATATTACTTTGTCCTAGGAAGATTGGTCGAAAGTGTTATTGAGTAACGAAAGTAAACTCGACTTGTCTGGTAATGATGAAAAACAAGATGTGAGGAGGCGCACATGAGAACACTTAAGTTAAAAGTGTACCAAGAAGACAATCAACTCTGGCTACACTAATGAGATAACGTTTTGCAAGTTAGCAACCTAAGGTACAAGGCGTTTGCTTATGGCTCACATTTGTGCGAGTGCTGCCTTGCACAAAAATATCATACAGGTCCATGCTGCGCCAAGGTCAGGCAGAGAAAGTACAGTATTGATGCAAAACAACGTACATTGTCACAAGGCCAAGAATGTCTTGATTTACACTCAACTGCAAGATTTCAATCTGAAGGATTGCACGGCACAATGTAAGGGTCCGACACCCAACGTATACGGGGGATATATGGAGGAAACCGCAAGAGGAATGGGCCAGGAAAAGTGCTGAGCTCCACTAGTAGCGGATCCAATGTTGCAGTATAAGATTTGCTGCTGTCTTTGTTGATGCATTTTTAATCTTTTCCATACTATCCCCTTGTATTAATCTCTCTAAAATACATAATAATAATCATTCAGTAATGAATTTCATTCCCATTTTATAAAACATTCTGAAAGTTTACCATGTTAATTGGTTCCCAATCAATACTCTCTCTCGAAGTTACAGCTTTGCGCAGTTATTATTTTTTGTTATATCATATTCTGAATTTTCCTTTCTTGATTTTGGTTTCAACTGTATTGAAGATTACTCCAAATGCGCAACCACTAAAGGCACAATAGCAAATGTTAGGGTTTTACCAAACAGTGGGATATCCGTAGAAAGTACGAACTCTTATTTTCAAGTCGATATTATCAGGGCTATCTTACCTCCACGAGAGGCTAGACAACAGTAATGTCACGTATATGTGTCGAAAATTCAAGAATTTGCTCCTGCATACCTGAGCCTTGAGCCACAGCTCCCCAGTACAAAACTTTCTACGATTCTTCCATTAGTATCCCCTTCGGCTTAATGTATTTCTCCGTTATCCTTTACTTCGATGCAAAAAACTCATATCCATCACCAAGAGGAAGAAAAAGTGACAGCTTGTCCGAGAGCAAAGCTGTGGTTTGTGGCACTGAGCTCGTTTGATTGTTTATCTTTAACGAGCATATAACGGTGAGCTCATGTGATCATGCCGCCGGGGATGGCTGTAGTTTTTCAGCGCCAATACTTCACTATGTTTATCTCCTCCAAAAAGGCTATGTTACATCCGGTGTTTGTCTGTGTCTTTGTTTGCTCATCTCTTCGCAGCACAACTCAAAAAAGTTATGAATTTATTTATGACTGTGAATAGAATGGATTCAATATTGCAATTTACTTATTTAAAAACATAGGTTTAGGCGCATGGATTAGATTCGATAGCTAGTGGTAAATGGACCAACAGGCTCATTCCCAGAGAGCAGCCGGGACTTACGCTCCGGCTGTCAATTAGCTATTGTCATTTAGTCAGAATCAAGGAAACATCTGAGAAAGAAAAGAATAAGACCAAGAGAATATATTTAGCCAAGGAATTGATAGTGTAAATACAGTCAATTGGTGCAGAGACGTTAGGTTAGTTGGGGCATTCCACGGTGGCTTAACATCTTTGGCCGTTGCACGTTTAGACTCCTAGAGGAGGAGTCCGTAATTGTGGAGGATGTTGTTCCCATTGCTTGTTAAGTCTAATTTAAAAAAAAATTGACCTACTGTACCAACTACTTCGGGGAGGAGTCGCTTCCAAATGAATACCATGAAGTACGGGAAGAACTGCTTGGTGAAAGTAGTGTTTGAGCTTCTGACAATTGATTCGCAGGCGATCATTAACTCCTCTATAAGAAAGACACGTTGTACGTTCGTAGTTGAAGCCATTTAAGTACTTGAATTTGTCTATTAATTGTGCTTAAGTCGTCTTTGTTCGAGAGATACGAGTCCCATTTCCAGTAGGCAACATTCGTATGGCTTGTTTCGTAGCTGAGGTATAAATTTTACTGCACTTTGTTGGATTCTTTCAGTTTTATCGATGTCGTTTCACTTGTGTGGCTATCAAAGTGAACAGAAAATTTTAAAGGCGGGTGCACGAGTGCTTTATACAAAGGAATGATTATGTTTTTCTATTTGTACTGAAAATTTCTTGCAATGAATCCCAGTACTCTGCTTGCCCTTATGACACTCATGTCAACTCGCTAACTTCGCTGTAGTTCTTTTATGATAGTTATACCCTGCTCATGTTGCAGGGTGACAGCTGCTAATTCCATTCCATTTATTTACAATTGGGCTTAGTTGCAGTTGTAGTTTGCTCTGACCCAACGTGCATGACTGAACATTTGTCGACATTAAGGCTCATGGGGCAAATATGCGGACCATGCCATGAGCCGGTCGAAGTCATGTTGAAGCCAAATTCTATTCCTGGGAGGATGACCTAGTTTTGTGTCATCAGTAAAATTACTAATTTTACTAACGATGTTAGGATCAAGATCATTAAAGGAAATGATGAGCAAAAGTGGCCAAGTACGCCAACTTGTGGAACCCCAGATGAGATCGGCGTCCAGTCGATTGTCTCTTCTTGCAGTTTCACTAGCTGCTGCCATCCAGTGAGCCATGCTCGAATCCATCGTGAATAGTCTCCTGGATACCATGGGCCTCAAAGTATCTCATTAACCGTTGATGGGGTCTTTTCCCTGTACCTTTCGGAAGTTTAGGTAAACGAGGTCCACATCTTTTTCATTATCTCTGATTTCTGTAACTATCGAAAAGAAGTTCATTTAGTTGGTCAGGCAGTTTCATTTACTGCGCAAGCCGTACTGGGCGTCGGAAATAAGCTGGTGCATCCTCACATGATCATTGATGCGCTTCTTCAGGAGGCGCTCGATGGTTTTACAGGCGACCTAGATAAAACTGGTTGGCTGATAGTTTCTGGAACTTTTCTTACCCTTTTTCTAATGTATCGGGATCACGTTAGCGGATTTCTAATCCTGTGGAACATTCATTTGCTTAGAAACTGATTATTTTCAGCAGAGGCGCTGCAATGACCGGTGCCATTCCCCGCAGAATACGGGAGTAATGTTTATCTGGGCCAATGGATTCGGATTCATTCAGGGGTGGGGAAGGGAACGGTTCTTGTAGTTCCTCATACTTCCTGACAACACACGCATCTACGGAAGCAACTTGCATCGGTGCTGGTTCAGGAATACTGTATGTGTTTGTTATATTTCCAACGGTAAATATCAAAAACTAAAAGTGGCCTCAAAAACTGGAAGTGATATGTACCCCCAGACGTGAAATAGTACGAAGCTGTTCACGAAAAATTCAAGATTATCTTACAAAACCAAATATATGGCTGGGTACTATGGTAAGTTTTTAGGCTCTCCTACGTATTCGTGGCCATATAGGCGAATTTATGCAAACAGCGGACGGCGACAGTTGTATAAAAAATAGGTCGGTATTCAGTGAATAATGACATTGTTATCCAAGTTTGACCCTCCAAGCCTTAGTTCTACAGTACTGGGTAAATATTGTGAAAAATATTTCTATTTCAATTATTACGCTGGAAGCCATCGGCCTAATTGATGAGCAAGCTCCATTTTTTAATCAAGGAACCCGCAAGGCATCACAGTCTAGACTGTGGAATTGAGAAGCGATTTGAGAGTTGAATTAATAATAATAGTAGGCTTTATTTAATACTCATGGAGACATTGCAATACTGAAATGCTTCATAGTACACAAGAGGATGTATCTTATTTCTAGGTCACAAACAAAGGACATGTCGCAGTGGTCTTACATTCTAGACATCATTACGTCCCATTGCTTGGCCTCCGTCAGGCAACAGTGTACGCTGTCATACATATTAGATCGTTTGTTCCAAGAAGCTGTAGAAAAAACAGCTTTGGCCGAATAGTATAAGCCTTGTTCACAAACTAGTTGGATTCGATGGATTAAATCTATGCTTTTTACGATGACGCGATGTTGATGACATGTTCATGAATAGACCAAAGTTAATGCGACCAAAGGGTTCAGCCAAACGGATTTGATGGTGTGAATCAATGAAAAAAAGATGTTGTTTGTACTAAAAATAGTGCACACAGTGAACTTTTTAGTTAATGTGCCACATACCTCAACCCAAAAAATACATATTTCGAGGGTAAAGAGTTCTAGTTATACAGTAAGTGCTATGTTTAGCACGGAAAATTTTTATCATTGGTTCCATAATATAATGTATTTAGTCGAGACATTTGGTTGCATTAGGAATGGTGTGCTATTATAGAAGACTTAAAGTGCTCCTCATCTGCTGACAGTCGTTCATGGAAGGCAATGGATAAGCGGAAACGTAAAATGCTTCGCTTGTGCTGCGTACAGTTTACTTTGAACTATGGAACTATTACTATCTGCGATGAATGTTCCTCTCGTGTTGCCTATGCGTTACACGAAACTAAATAATGATTTGTTTGCTCCTCCGGTTTGCAGAGCAGCGATCTTATTCCGTTCGGCTGATTTATTTCGTTCAGTCAAGGGTATTGTAATGATTAATGCTGAACAGGCCTCTCGCTGGGCTACATATGGTCAACACTTCAGTTGACTCCCCCAACATCGATGATCTCAGTGGCAGCAAGTTCAACAGGCTACCAGGTCATACAATCTATTACACATGATTTATAAAGCACTGTGGAGAGAGTGCACCGATAGCGCTGCCTCTACAATAACGGTGAGCAAGTTTTAAGTTTCCCAATTTTACTTTTAATTTGAGAGTGTGGTGTGATTTGGGGAGCCATAATGGAGGCTTATCGACGCCCATAAATCGTTCAGTGCACTCAAGGTTTTCTCGCTGGCAAACTTTACGAAGAAAATTAATGCTTTCCGTAGCTAGCATAAGCTCGCTCAATCGGCTATTCTTCATCCAGTCGGTAAAAGACTGACTTCCCATCGACGTTTTTTTTTCTTCACACTGCCAAAGTATTGGCAATTACTGCCTTACCTCGTTATTGGAAGTGCCGTGCGCGGTTCCACGGGCTTTAGTTGAAGAAATAGACTCATTTCCAAAAGTCATTACCGCATCTTCTCTGCACCCGTAAAACCTATATTATACTAAATGCGTGTGACCATTGCCTGCTTATTTATATGCTTGGGTACCCGCGCTGTCAAAAATGACAGCAAGGAATTACTTAAGACCCTCTTTCGTTTAACATGGTATTGTTACTAATAGCACTGCACGCTGCAACAGCTGACTCAAATTGTCATAAATGTAAGTGCTCTCTTTTTCAATTAATCTAAGCAGCACAGCCCTCCCCCCACCCACTTTGGGTGACATGCGAAATCTTCCATTACTAAGCAGCGAAACATTATGGAATTTAATTAAATTTTCGCGTTGCATCGTATCCTAAATACCGAATGATTAGCGTCCAGTACATCTGAGTTTTTGGTCTTGAAGCGAATACTGCTCTGTTGAAGAACGACAGCAAGTTACAAATAATTGTGTGAGCTTCTCCGTGATAAATCATTGCTTAGTGTATGCTTCATTTATCATCTACTGAATTTAGACATCGTGAAGTGACAGCAAACATATGTTTTGGTATATGGATAAAGTTGTAAAATGGGACTCCACGGTAGTGCAACGAGAAGCTACAAGTATCTTTATTGCTCTGATTTCAAGAAGTATTTCAAGCAAGAAGTACATTCAGATAAAGGAGAAGTTTCCAACTTTCGCCATTTTCTGCAACCTGGTAATCGATCTCTAGGAAACCACAACTTAATTACAAAAACTGCTTCCTCCCATATTTTTCGCCTATCTATTTCATTAAGAAACGGACACGAAATCAATATATATGTTGTGCGCGTTTGGTGGATTTGCGCGATCGATCGATCGTGCTGCGCGTTTGGTGGATCTTTCAAATTTTAAATTGAAAAAAAAGCAGTCCTTGCCTCCCCTAACCTACCCTACATTAAACCCAAATATAGTCCAACTTACCCGAAATTACGGCCTAATACCTACAACATCCACCAAACGCGCACATCATATACACCAAGCGAGATGTTTTATTACATTAGGATTTACTTGTATTTGTTTGCACACAGTTTTTCACTTTAAAATAGAAAGATACTCGAGGGTCGAAAATTTATTTCGATTGTATCCTTGATACGGAAGTTGGACCTGAGCTCAGTTGCATGAACGTGTGCATTAAATCTAAAAGTGATACGAAAAATACAACTGTCTACGTCGCATATATATATATATATATATATATATTACCTCTTGCTTACAAGCAGGTTATTGGAAATTCCTTTAAGAAACAAAGAAGCAGGTGATAGTGACGAGTACGGGCAGGAGTGGAAGGTCAAATAGCCTGTGGTCTATGACCAGTTGAATTACACTTTTTTTTATCGAAAGCATAGAAGGTAGTGATGGTGACGCAACGGGTCATCTCGTCCATTTCCACTATAGAATAATACACTGTAGTTGGTCGCTCGCTCTTTGGTTGGTCCTTCCTTCCGTCACGCTGTAAAGGATTTAAATAGGATACAATTCAACTGCCGTACTGAAAAACAAGCTGAGATGCCATACGGTTTCAGCGATTAGAATAACGGTCACAAACATCGCTTAAGAAATACGGTTGTGGTGAAAAGTGAAAATACTGCAATATCTGAGTCTCGCTTCGCTATGGAAACTGGCTCAGTGCTTTTTGGTATGACGATGATGAGTCTTCTTCTGTCAGTCATGTTGCAGTTATATCGCATATGAGAGTCTCAGTCTTGGTTGGAGTGTTCATTCCTTTCGTGCATTATCCATTCACTTATGCTTTCTTGAGCTGAATCTCTTCGAAGCGGTTGAAACTGTATAAAAATCATATTTTTATACTAAGATTTTTGGTGCCGTCAAGAAGCAGGGAATGATGAATATATTTTTCCACTCTTTCATTTGTTTAAAGGTGAGAAATCATGGGTCAACCTTGTATGCAAGGCAAATTATTTTGTCGTGTTGGTGTTGCTACTGTTGATGATTTTTTGGAAGATCTAATGAAGGGTTATTTTGTTTTGAAACATAGCTTCTTGAATTTACGTAAAAAGGCTTCATTGACGACTCATTGTTGGTTGTTCATCTTTTGTATTTTTAGAATCACAGCGACAGTTGTAGACACATGAGATAACTCAGTTACAATTCAATTACAATACGATACATGGTCTTGGCAAATGAGGTCATGACAGCGCTAACGCACTCTGCTAGGTGTATGAAAATAGAGGCTAGCGGAACAAGCTAGAGGGCGACTGCCTGTCGGCCCTCCAACCTCAAAACTGCCTAACTCCGTTCGAACGAGTTAAACCCTCGATAGGTCGGGGTCAACCTCCTCAACCCGCATCGTCCAATGCAAACATTTTTATCGTAAAAACATCTCCTCCTACGTATGCTTATTCGTCACTGCTCTGATGACGTCACCGTGAATTTCCTCAGAGAACTTTCCACGGGGTGTAGAAAACCCTCATTGGTGGCTTCCCTTGTTGAGGAGGCCCCTCCTCTAGCTGTCCCTTCATCCTAACCAAGAAAAATAAGTAAAACTGTAGACTCCTTACAAAAATATCAGTTACCAGCTGTTCTTTTTTTCCCGCATCATTTGACTCGCAAACGGCGAAACTCAAGCTTGGTTCACCTTTTGCTTGTCCTTCAGCAACCCATTAATTTTCGACGACAGGTTGTCACAAGCATAGACCTGCACGACCCTTTTTTGAACCTGATACACTCGCAGCTGCCCTCTGCTTCGGACCTCCCGTCAATCACTGCACTGTCCCTAGGTCGAGTCGAGCGTTTTATAATTTGTACAAGATTTGTACAGGCTTGTTTCGCCTGGCGAGCAATTGTTTGAGATTGAACTGCTTTTAGTAAAGAACCCGTCCAATTATTTTGTTTTAACGCGTAAATTATTAAATGACCTATCACTACGTTCATGTGCATCACGATATTAGCTTCCAATGTTTTCATAATAATATACCGACTCTGATTGCAGCTTTCTGACACCACTAAAAACATGATTCTTATTAGGAGGGTCGTAATTATCAGAATTTGCGGCAGGAATTCTTATGATTACGATAAGTTTTCACAAGAGGGAATAGCAAGTGAATACAAGCAGGGCTGAGTTCAAGCAGCGGAGACGAGAGCGGCATCATTCCAAAGTGGGGACGCAACATTTGTACAACTTCCTTCATTCGGTAAGGAAATGGCAGAGTACCGGAGGAAAGAAGGGAGAGAACGTAGGCATCGGATCAGGTGTCGGCACGGGCAGGAAGGCAAGGGAACTGTGCTCCTCACTACACTGCAGCCATGAGGTTAGGCCTCACGTCAACAGACGTATTCGGTTCAGATACATCCACTACTATTTATTAGATAGGTAAATAATAAAACGGTCTTTCAAGGTCCATCGCGACTTAGAAGTAGTGAAATAACTAGGGAAGGAGGACCGCGCGGGAATTATAATAATAAAAAGCAATAAACAGAGGCATTTTCGCTTTGTTGCGTTTGCTCGTCAGTCTGTATGTTGGTTTGTCTGTCCATTTCTAAGGGTTCGAGTGGAGTCAGAAGCAGAACGGTACGTTTATGTCAAAGTGCTCGGGATGTGCGAATACAATTATTATATTTCGAGTTGGTAAGGGGAAAGATTTTGACTACCCTTTTCGGTTGCGAGAAGTATGCGTTCTGCAGGGCTTTAGTACACTAACTAATGGGGGTTAATATTGAGATGAGTAATTCTCTGTGCAGTTTATCCTTGAATTTAGTAAAAATTTGCCATAAAAATTTACCATAAGTAAAAATAAGAATACGTTAGGCCGCTCAGAAAGGATAAAACGCTAGGTATAGGAAAACCATATTTTCGTATTTAAATAACCATCTGTTGTAAGTATAGCATTTCAATGTCACGGCTCTTTAGAATTGAGATGTGTACGCGTCACAAGCAAGCGGACTGGCGGTGGAACACTCCGAGCAGACTAGCTCACAGAGATGAGCGGCAAAAGCCGTTGAGTTGGCGAGGGAAAGGCACGACTACGGGCCGGCCACGCCGAACCAAGGGTCCCGGCTGAGTATAAATAGAGCAGCCCATCAGTGCAGACACTACACAGTAACCCACACAGAAACATAATGAAATAACTTACCCTAATTAAACCTGCACTGCCCGGTCATTCATTCTCTTCCTATTTTTCTATTTCCACCTTTCTTCCATTTTCCTCTCTACCAACTAACATCTCTCCAACTATAGTCTAATTTTCTCCTCTCTTCACTCCGCTCACCGTTTGCAGACAGAGTCCATCGAGGCTGACAGCCCAAAGAGCACCCCTCAGCCTGGACACCAGCAAGAGAAGAAGTCCTCCTCACACACACACTTACACCTTACTCTTCTACGTGACTAGTCGGGCTCTAGATGTTCTCGGACATCGCAGGGCCCGGTGATCTCACGTAGACTACTCTGTTGCTGGAGCATAGTCAGGCTTTAGGAGTCTTTTGATTCCGCAGGGCCCGGCCAACGCCCTAAATATCACACACACATCTCGGAGAACTGTCGAGCTTTAGAAGTCTTTGGCTCCGCAGAGTTAGACGTGTTCATTTTCCCTTTCTACGTGGTAAATCCAAGCTTTAGAAACCCCCGGATTTCGCAGGGCGCGGACGCACTATCGTCCTTCTCTCACGTGTGCTTAGTTGAGCTTAGAAGTTCCCGGACTTCGCGGGCTCAGCGAATTCATACATGTTATTCTACCCTTCGGTGATCAGTCTAACTTTAGAAATTCTCGGATTTCGCAGGGCTTGACTGTTTCACTCTTTTTACACTGCTTGAGGAATCGAACGGCAAAAGAATCTTAAGAGGCGGATTAACTGACAAGAATAGCAAGCCTTGGAGAAGATCGAACACTTTGTTTTGCTCTTGTTCGCCCTACTTTGTTTTGTTTGTGTTTGCCCATTAATGATTGCGAGGCGATTTTAGATTGTTTGTTGAGTATTACAATGCATGTAGTTAGATTTTCCTGGAAGGGACATCAAGATATTTCATATTCGTCAGAAATAGCAGTTCGGAGATAGAGTGTACGAGCATAGACGGAGAACGAATAGAGATTCCTTAAATAGTCGTGATCTTGAATGTATACCGCATTTCCGTGTAGTTTCTGAATAAAACTCGTATTAATTCCACTGTGTTTACTTTCTCTTTTCCATCCTTATTTGCAAGTCTGAGCAGTTCATTCATAAGTGACCCTCGGCCAGTTAACGCTACCAAGGAGATTTGCATGAATGAATAATGAAAGGTCAAAATCAATTACCCACAAAAATAAATAAATAAGGTTAAAAGTTAAAATATACAAAACTCTTTTTGCTGAACAGACGCCTTTTTATATTCAATTTACAGTGCAGCTAAATTTCGACGCTTTAGGTTCACCTACCGGTTGGTATCCTGGTTACGGTAAGCCTTGAGCATTTCCGTTCAATTCTTTTGACTGAACTACATTTTCTTAGTGCTGCTCAACGTTTGACCAATTCCCAACTGATATTTCCGCCTTATCTTGCAGGGGATATTTTGCTCTCGCAAAACTCATGACGGTTTCAACTTGCGTTTCATTAATGGAAGATGAGGAATGCAGGGATGAGACTTATTTACAGCAAAACCTATACCTGAAACCGGAACAATGAAGAGCTTTATCGCAAAATTTCGTCCGTCCTTTTTTTACGGCTGGACCATCTAGTACCATATAAAATGAAGTTAGTTGTATTGCTTTCAGCAGATTTTGGAAGAGCAGGGTTACGCTAGCATCATGGAACTGAGACAGGCACAGAAAAGTCGCCCAAAGTTTATAGTCAATGGACAGAATCTGTTATATATGCGTTTCGCACATACAACATTCCAATGTGTTAGCCTTAACATTCAAATGTATAGACGCATTCTTTGTATCACGAGTTCATGCCTGGCGGATGTAGCCACCGCCGCCTTCTTCAGGTCAGAGCTTCTAAGATAAAGAACTTAAAAGCTCGTTTATGACCATGCAAAAATGTGCTGGTTTACCAGCACTGCCTCTGAGTGACATGTGTAATTATCAATGACCTTCCGGCCGGAATTACATCAGTAAAAGCTTGCTGTCAAAGCCTGTAGCCAGAGTTTCGAAGATATTTGTTATGCTCGTAAACTTACTGTAATTTACCGACTTGAATCCGGCGGAAGCAACCGGTGTTCTAACGAAGCCAGGATTTAATGGTATTTAAGGCACTTGCACGGTCAAGCGTCAGCTTAAATAGGTACTTGGCATTGCAGTACCAACATTGCCTATAGCATTCTGCTTGTAACACTATTTAGATGTAGACCTTGTTCTCAGTTATCTGCATCTATCAAGTAACATGCTTGCTACGTATTATTGGATCATATTTTCTAAGTCCTGTATAATAAGATGTATATAAACAAGAAGATCTTTAAGAGATTCCTTCACCATCCAGCACTGTAGCTTGATAACTATATACTCGGCCTTGAAGTTCACTCTCACAACCAAGTACAGTGACGAACTCAACACGATTAAGAACTTCACAGTCGCAGAAAAAACAATATATTACAGAATCAAAGCTCAATTAGTCGCTGAGCTAGCCAGTTTTGGATGCGTTCATGCTATGGACCGCAGCTCCAAGCGTCAGTGGATGACAGAACCTGGCCGCAAATCCATGGAGAGGACTTTCCGTCGCGCACAAACCCATGACTTTCCCGTCACAAAAAAAAAAATTGTTTCTGGTTACGTATGTGTTAGATGTAAGCTGCAAATATAATTTAATGGCAAAAACGCCACTATCCAGCAATAATGACTCACTTTTCACTTAATTGTGTGAAGTGGTATTCGCTTCATAAAAGGGATAAATTTTGTTCCTATACTTTCTTTAAAGATCGTATGGAATTTACTGGCAATTATACTGCATATAGATTGGTTTGGACATAATGAAAAATTTACAAACTAATGCACGGAGTGACGTAGAAAGGAATTGCGTTCTATGTTATGTGACTATTGGTATTCGCTCTTAGATACTGGCACCGAACTGCAAAATCGGCGGCAACACTATGTAAGAAGAATCTTAAGGGCGCTGGCACATCAGAAGCCGTTGAGCTAGCAGGCCGGCGGGCAGGCAGTATGCCCTACGCACCACAAGTAGCATAGCAGATGCTAAGGTGCAGCTTTGCAGTACTGCCAATTTGACATTTTTATGCTAGATTTAGCATTTGAGAGATTTAGCATTCAATAGTTAGTTAAGCATTTAGCAGAAGGAAAAAAGCAGGAAATTCGATTTTTTAGCATGTGTGATATTTTTCTGACTTATCCAACACTATATGCCGAATTTAATGCTACGGACACAACGTAAAGCACAATTGCGATAAAATTATTCTTCGTCGATTATTGCAGCATTGAAAGGGAAATTGTAAATCTGCCTACCGTACCAAACCTGTATTAAATTCGTTCATTGTGAGATAAATCGAGTAATCGCCTTTGCGTCATTTGTTTGTGCAGGAGATATTCAGTGCAATGCCAAATTTATTATATTATGATCTTTTTTTTAGTACCGGTTAAACTTACAAAAAAATTCAACGTGTCCTTAGCCTCACAATTAATGAGTAAAGATAAAGAGAATTACCGTCAAAAGTTCAACAAAAAGCGCAAACTTGCCAGTCCATCTCAGAGTACTTCTTATGTGAGTGATATACATTCTTGAAAATGATGAGACAACTAAGATGGAAGTCAAGTCAGCCATGTATATTTGCTGCCATGCAGCATTCAATTCCTGTGATCATCTGGACGACTTGTGCAAAAACACCAAATCCGAAACTAAACCAGTGATGCATCGCACTATAGTGCGATGCATCACTGGTTTAGTTTCGGATTATATGTGTGCGAACATAGTGGAGAATGTGTAGCTCCTTATTTCAATGAAAATTTATCTACTGATAGCAAATTTAGCTAGTAACTGAATATCACTACTTATAAATCAATATTTTTTTTTTGTTGCGGAGGAAGCCAATATAAGGATGTGGCAGCATTTGCTTTAAAAGCATTTGCTTTAAAGCTATTTTTTTTTTTTTTCATTCGAATACCGAAGTCGGAAGTTATTCAGCAGCATGAACGCCGTGAAAAATAAGGTTAGAAACAAAATGTAACTGCCTATGGTATCAACTATTCTTATTGTAAAATGTGGCCTAAAGAGGCATAGCAAACGTTACAAAAACTTTAAAATGCCAAACGTTGCCATCAACAAAATTGGATTGATTAATTTTTATGACAAGATGATAGCCCCCGTACAGAATGTACAGTTTAATCTATCAGTTATGATGAAATTACATTGGTACTATAATTCCGCAAGAAATCTGTAGATCATAATTTTTCCCTCTTTTTTTGGAACTAGATGCTGATTTTTTTCCGGCGATTTTGCAGGGAAGTCCAAATTTCATTTGGCAACACTGAGCAGCAGTGCGCACCTGACGCAAAACCACTGCGATCAACGTCCAAGTGGACTCTGATCACAGTCCAGCGATGCAACCTAAAGTTTTTCAAATTCCCCACATGGGAGTTCTAGATTCCACTACAGCTTAAGAAAATACCGCAGACGGTTATAAAATAATACATATAAAAACTTCATTCTTATCTCAATATAAGTGGTAACAGGTTGCAGTTAATTATTTACATAGTTCTTAATCATAAGCCATGGAAAAATTTCCAAATTGATCGGAAAATTCCTAAAACCCACTGAAATTCCCAAGATCTGGAGAAAATTACCTAATACGCCTGACAAGGCACACGGCAGCAGTTAGAGCAGGAATCGGTCGCACCGCCCGCCGCCAGCGCAGGCTGCCCTTGACGTCAGCTGCCACCCAGCTGCCTGCTAAACTGCCGCTGTTCGGGGTGCACGCTCCAATGCATTCCGTGTTTCTCAAAAACTGCCAGCCTGCCAGCCAGCTTCTCGCTGAACGGCGTTGGTGTGCCAGCCCCCTAAGGCCGGGATATGGTACTCGAATGGAAAATCTGATACTTTCGCCAGAAGGGAACATCCATGTTTCGGTAGAGCGATAGTGGCTCGTTAATCTATGGTAATTTACATATTTAATGTAACAAAGAAGCTGTCAAACTACATATATCCCGCTTTTAGGTATCAAACGCTTATAAGACCCTCCGCATGTGTAACATACACCGATGAATATATGTACAAATGGCATGGAACCACGATTTCGAACAGAAACATGGCGAATTGAAATGGTTGGTGATGAATTGCAACTATGTTATCAACTCTGCCCTGAAGACAGTTGCAGGGGATATAACAAAACATTAAAGGGTTTTAGACAGAAATTTCATCTCAATCCGGATTGAGATAGAAAACAAAGCCCGTACTGGTGATGGCAGGGTCTGGGGCGCGTGGATAGCTGGCCGCTCTCGTTGCTATCACNGCAGGGGATATAACAAAACATTAAAGGGTTTTAGACAGAAATTTCATCTCAATCCGGATTGAGATAGAAAACAAAGCCCGTACTGGTGATGGCAGGGTCTGGGGCGCGTGGATAGCTGGCCGCTCTCGTTGCTATCACGACTGTCGCTTTGCTTCTTTGTAATTTTTTTATGATTCCCTTTGCTTATGGCGTATGTTTATTTATTGTTGTTTGCGTGCATGATAACTAGATATCCGGACGTGGAAGAGAACCCCGGTCCTCGTGGTTTTGGGTCTCGCTCCTGCCGGATCTTGTGCGCTAATGTTCGGGGATTATATGGTAATTTGGCTTAACTAGCTGTAGCCTCTTCCAATTATGACCTTGTGCTATGTTCGTAGACGCTCGTCTCAAGCCATCGAATTGTTTCTGAGCTGATGTATTTTAGGGAGACCGTATATGATTCCAGGTGACGTGCCAGAGTTGTAGAGGGAGTAATAGGTCGATTCAGTAATGATGTTTTGATCTCGCAACTTCTTCAGGAACCTATGGATTTTATCAATGAATTTGAGAGTAAGTTTGAAAGGGTCTGTATGTTTATCATCATATACGGTCTCCCTAAAATACAATTAAATCAATATCCCTTTGCGACCAATTTTAGCTGCATACAATACGCCATCTTACCCAATTGCTAAATTCCTCGTTCC
>LQNS02001577.1:7103665-7116368 GCA_001587735.2 Parhyale hawaiensis | reverse complement strand
TCCATCGTGTGTGGATGTTTGGAATGGTCTTGATGGCTCTGTCTTTGCTGGTGCTGGTATTGGCAGCTATAAACGATCTGTACACAGAGCTATTCTGTGATCTCGGATCTTCTTTTTTTCATTCTTTTGTTTTCTCCACCCGCTTGGCTGGTTGCGTGGGAGTTTGTTAACCTCATGGAATTTCTCCGTTCCTACGTCGCCAGCCTGGTGTGATTTATTAATAATTAAGAACACCGGGTTCTTCATGGGACAGCATTCATACATAAGTATAAATGTTTTTCATGGCTTATCGAAACAATCTAAGCTAACTAACTTAAACTCATACAGCACATCGGGCGTTACCGTTCAATCTCTTAGTTTTGAAAGTTTCAAGCGTTTCCCAGAAAGCGACTGTGCTGGAAATTGGCATCAAAGTAAATCTTACTTCGTAAAAATGCGTCAAAACTTGTCAATCAAAATTCAATATCATTTCGCCCTCACTGAGTGAAGGGACATAGTGTCTCTCGGATTATTAAAGTTAGGGCCTACAATAATTGCGCAAGTTCTCGACGCAACAAAAGTTACCCGCCGAATGATAACGGGAGCGACTGGGTCGATCGCATTTCCATTACTGCCGAAAGACTAAAAATTAACATCCCTAACATGCAGTGTATATTTTCGCAACAAACAATGTGTCCGGTTTTCTTTTATTTAACGAGATTGTGTAACTGGCAACATTGGTTCTTTGTTCTATTGTATTCTTACGGGAAAAAAGACTTTGAAGCGAGGTAGCAAAGTTTGGTACTATTTCGTCAAATTAATGGTTGTGCTCGTTTTGAGACTAAAGGTAACTATTGAAGCTTCACAAATGAAAATAAATTATTACCTAAATGCAAATTAAAGTGAACAACACGCTTAGCAAGGTCCACGAGCCGCGTGAAGCCACTTCATTAAAACTTTATACCGTAAGTGGCAGTTTCGCCGTCCTAAGATTACTTAGAGTCACGAAGAACTTTCGCTTCTGATTACCCTAGCTGTATCGCAATCAACGTGATTAGAAATAACCTTCAACTGGAATTTAAAGACCAGTGGACTCAACGGTGTGCATTATGTAATTAATTTATTTCTGCATGAGTTGAAACTAATCCAGAGCTCAATTTTTCGCAGTATTCTTTTGTCTTTAAGAGGTCGCGTAATTTCATGCAAGACATTTAATAGCATCGGAAAACCTTCACGAAATAAATCTTCAAGATGAGTTCACACGACAGTCAAGTGAACGTGTTCTTTCATATCAACGTCCGAATGTTTTGCTGTGATGTTGCAAATACTACCGGGTGTCTACCAAGAGATTTAATCAATGCTAGCTGTCATCAGCGGAGTTTCAGATACTTCCTAAAACTTGGAGTAAATTCTCGCCAAGTTGTGCAATATTTACGTTGCGTAAACGAGTTCAGTTAAAAAAGCATATTCATTTCCCTTAAGGCGTGTCAAGCGCCACAAGCCAAGCAGTTAATATTCAGAATTTCACTGCAACACTAAGGTAAAAATCACATCTACCGGAGACGGGCAGTTAGAGGAAACAGAAGTAAATTACTGCTTGAATGGACGGTGCGTCATGCAAAAGTAAGCACCAAAATGTATTAGGTTATACCGACTAAAGCGTAGGCTTGTATCGTGCATCTTAGATTTGAATAGCATTATTTGAAACTTCCTTTTTACTGCTGGTTCTTGTTGGATTAAGCAACGTTTTATCTCAGATCTGGTATTTACACGTCATATCTGGAGGTGACATTCCAGCAATTGCTGTACTGGTAATGATGGGACTCGCCTGTTGTATTACCTCTCTCCCTTTCTGCACTGCGCTTGTACTCGGGCGACACTTGATCTGAAAATGAGTGTATGGCGCGTGACGACAGTAACTCAGAGGGGATCGGTTTAAACTTTTATAAGCTAGCCTCCACTGTGGGATGGGCCTCTGTGACCATACTACGTTGACGAATATCCCATCTAATGTAATCTACTGGCTGACGTCGCCTAATTTTGTATCAAAGTATATAATAAGTAGCTATATTAAAAACAAAACTGAGGTTTGAAAATGTCACTTTTCAGGAATCAGCTTACAGGGAAATCGACTACCAACCGTGCATGACACTGTGGAAACTTTTGCTTGCCTCTCTGGGCGACGTCACTACACGCAACGATGATACAACGTAGCACTTTTTGCTGGATTATCTTGGACTTCACCCACAAACTACTATACGTTGAATGGAATTTTTATCAAGATTGGAGGCTAGTGGTCTCGTAGTCATCCTGATGTAGCCACTTCATAAACAGAGCCCGTTTTTCCGTAACCACAGTGTGATAACTGAAGTCCCATATATACCGTTATAACACGCTCTACAGTACATGCCACTTACAGTTAAAAGAGGTATGCAATAAAAAATGACGTCTCCATCGCAGCAGTGACGTGAAGCTTTTTCGTACATCTTGTCGAAGTTGGAGTGTTTGTAACAATGCCTTAGACATCGCTTATGTAAGTGTCACTGGACGTCATGATGTCAGTCTCCAATTGAACTCGAAAGCTGTGCGACTGAGTTTAGTTCAATGCACAGCGATGCACTGAAAAAAGTAGTTCTCCAATCCTATGTTGTAGATTTTTCGTGACGTTTGAAACAGTGCTATATTCGTCAAGGGAGACCACACTTGTCTTTGCAGGATTACGCTAGGACCGATTTTTCTAACTGATTATACTGGAAGACTAGAACAGGGGTACCCTGTTCGATGAGTGATTGGTATTTGAGTAACGAACAAGCCCATGGAGAAATGTGATCTAAACAAAATGCAAGCATTAGGTCTTGGGTGTTCGAGTAAATGAAAAGTCTGTACTTTACTTTAAGGCGGGTATACACCAACACAAAAGTTAGTCAATCACTCAACTTTTCACTTTGGCGGTCACGTTGGCGAAACTACTGCTTACGGCGTCAGATCGAATGCCGCGTTTCTACTTTAGGCCGGGAACACATTGAAGCAGCGAGCGACATGCAACGCTTGAAAAAAATGTAACTGCGAGCACTGCTATCAACTGGCCGCACTACCGCAGCACAGATCGCATGTAGCCTCTTCTTCCAACGCTGCTTGCTACAAGTTTTCATGCGATTCGACAGCAGGGGTTGCACTGATTCTTCTCTATTCAGGAGCCATATATCAATAATTGTTGCCAAATGTTCTACGCTTAACAAGAAAAATTGAAAACAGTTAAAGTCCTAAATATATTGCCTTTGTTGTCAATGGTAGAGGAATGCTACTCATACGTACCTACCCAGCTATGCGGTAGGCATCATCGGAGAACTACGCCTGATGAGCAGTTTTGGCGAAACCTGAAGAACTCTAAAAGTTCAAATATATTCAGTGTTGAATAACTATTATTGGCTCATATATAGATACCTTTACATAATTTTCCTCAAAGAATTTACGTTCTAACAAAAAACTTCTATCAACGCAGCCGAAGCAGTCGAAGAAATACGCGTTGGTAGCGAAGCGGTTTGGAAAGATGTCAGGTGCCGCCACACTCTCAATCCCAGCAATAGAGTCAACATCTCTAATGAAATTCTGCAAGAGACTTTTTATTAGCCAATTTCTTGTAACTCTTGGAGCTTAAATGGTGCAAATTGCCATACGTATGCTATCCAGTGCAATGATTGGGCACCAGAAGAAGTTCATGTGTTCGAGATATTTACTCACAAGTTAGACCCCCTCATGACTCGACTAATTTTCGAAACTACATACATTGCAATTTAATGTTCTATAAGCTTAACTTTTTATCGCCAACGGTAGCTCAGATAAATGTCCAATAGCATTCGATAATATGGCTATAACATTGTCAACTGTAAGCGTCTTATTTGCGAATATTTTTTTGCAAATTTAAAGGCGCATATTGGCTGCAGCGTTTGCACATGGCTGCACTATAATACTAGTTGGCAACCTAAGACAACTTATGCTATTCCGTTCGCTCATTTTCGGTCCTACTGAAGCCACTGTATAAATTTAGAAGCAGACAGTGTTGTAGAAATATTTTGTGTAGCTTTCACAGAAGTATGATGCAAAATAGTGTCTTTTTTTGCCAAAAATGACCATAAACTCTCTGTAGTGAGTTCACTGAGCTTGTGGCCCGCCCTATAGCTACTCAATGACAACAAAAGCGAAGTCATGCCTGAACTACGAAAAAAGTAACTTCTAGATATGCGTCCAATAGATTTTGATAACTTTCATACAATTGCACAGTGAAGAAAAGGCACGATCAACATTGAAGAATTACCGGCGTGAGCCACACTTCTATCTTTGTGTGACGAACTTGTGTGCAGTACTTTTTCTATCGAGAAAAGGGATTTCTTTTCAATATTGCGAATGTGCCATTAACTTGGTTACACTTTGAACAGTGGTGATGTGCTAGTCCCAGTGTGAACCCCTATCTGTGCCTCCAACTTCTGGTTCATTCTTCCCCTTCGTTATAAGCCATACAGTTCCCTTTTGAGGTCTTTGAAAGTTTCAATAATTAGGTATGGCGAAATTAAGTTTCCTTTCGTACTAAAATAACGCTAGATTCTCGTGGCCCAGGGTTATAATAGCTATGCACGACTGACAGTTTGGCCTGTGAAATTTCTGGGCTTATGCCCACTTTACTTACTTACTTTGATTTCGAAGACTACTACTACTAGGAATTCCAAGTATCTGACTATATATTGCGTGTCCCTTCCTCTTGCTCTCTTGTCTCTTGAAACGCCATAGTTGTGACTTTGGAGGCTTGAACACCTTACATAATTATGCGGCTGATTTAAGGGGGCCCTCTCGCGGAAAATGGTCAAAATTTTCAATTTTTGTATTATGCTCGAAAAGTGTCCTTAGGTATGGAGCTATAACGTCCCAAATTTTTAGGGAGCTAGCTGCACTAGAACCCCCCCCCCCAAAAAAAAAGGGGGCGAGGGGTCCGGAGGGGGTCAAAAAGTTGACTTACTCTTTTTTTTTTTTTTTTGCTGAAAAATTATGTATATACCAAGGGCCATTACGTCCCAAGTTTTCATTATTTATTCATCTAATACATAGCTATTTCATATTTTTATTTGTGAATGACGAATGTAAGGTATTTTTAGGTGGAAATGTACTGTATATAATACATTTCAAGTGCATCTCTACTGTAAACAGCGCATTTTTTACAAAATTCATCCACAAAAATATAAAATTGGCCACCCTGAAAAATTTGATTTTTCAGAATAAAAAAGAACGTAAGTCGATGAGTTTTTATGCTACACTAAAAACAAAGACAGTTTTGGAATCCTTGAAAGATTCCCTATAAAACTAAGAGGGGATTTTATCAATTTCCTTTTAATTTTTTTATCATATGAAATATCAAGAAAATTTTTATGTTTCTAGAATTCTTCGGTAACCCATCTAAAGTCTCATGTCAATAGAAAACGAAAAGGAAATTGAAAAAAAATCCTCTTAGCGTTGTTAGGAATGTTTCAAGGATTCCAAAACTGACTTTTTTTTAGTTTACGTTTACGTTCTTTTTAAAATTTATTAAAACAATAAAAAATCTCATTTTCTAAAAAAAACTAAGGCCTAAACTGAAAAAGTTACACGAACGAAATGTTTTATTTGAGGATTCTACATCTGATGTGCAAATTTCAGAAAAATCGGTTCTTAAATAAAAAAAATTAGAAGGCCCCCTTAAGTAAAAAAGGCCCATGCCAAATATACGGCCGCAGTGTAGCGTAGGGCCGACCTGCAGGTCTAGGGCCACATCCCAACGGCACCATAGTGCTAGTTAGGCTCGGGGGACGACCTTTCCTTGCCCATCTATGCCTTTCCGCTTCCTTTGCTGCGTTTCTCTTTTTTACCGTACCTGCTTAGGATTTCCTGTGCTGAACGTATAACCAATCCTTCCTATTATTTTTACAAACTAAATTTATTTAGATACAATATTCAAATATAAACGTATCTAATAATTTCTGTACTGTATTTCAGAACAACATTAAAACTTGTAAGATAAAATCAAATAATTTCGAAGTTTGTTTGGATATATTTATGTGTTGATCAATAAATGTGACAATTTGAACAGGTTGTTCAGTAGCAACACCTGAGCCCCAAGCATTGCCCATACAGGGCATGTACAGTTTGAGGCCTACAATGTGACCGACGGTTACAAGTTCATTGATGCAATTGAATTAACTGCTTCACAAATGTCACTATAATGGGGTTGAACTTATCCCAATCCCATTTGTTTTGCTGGCATTGTGACTATTTTGTTATGGGTGTCCTCCTCATTGACTTTATTGTTAATGAGTAAACATAATTTCCATTATATTAAGCAGTGCTGCAACTTATCTCTAATGAAAGCTTCTATGGATAATTGAAACTCACACCGCGCGTACTAAATAGACTAATGTCGTCTGCTACTGAGTTGATAAGCGCATAAATGTCGCCAATTTGTGGAAATGTGTTTATCAGTTTTCGTCGCATCCATGCCAAGAAAAAGCTATCATTAATACATAACGTGAATCGATTATTAGCACAATTGCAGTTTCGCAATTTTGTCCTCTTATATTTTGTAGTTACGTCGCCGAAACTTCACACCGCTTTTCAAGATTTGAGAACATATATAGTTTATATACGCACCTACATAATTCACGTTGCAGCCGTATCGCGTAGTGTGGTTGATCATGAAACGTAGCTCTTGGTCACATGCAACATACTTCTAGCAAAAATTGCATTGCATCGCTTGCTGCTTCAATGTGTTCCCGGCCTTAGAGATCTAAAAAAAACAGGAGGTATCCTCAAAGCTTTACCAGTGCCGCTTGCTACAGCGTACAAACTGCTAGCACAACTCATAATATTATCTTAGATATACATCTTAGTGGCAAAAACCCGTGCAAGCCGAAGCCTTGTTAGCGGCAGCGTAATCGGATGTGGAATTGTAGGGAGGGGCAACTACTGCGTTTGTGTGCACCCGAAGTTACAGAGTTTCAATCTTCTACATTTCCTAAAATCTGCATTCACCAGTGATTTGTACTATATCACCACTGCAGTATAGTTTCAGGGCCAAATACTGAACTGATTTGTGTAAAGGCTTGTTCTCACGGTAATCTGTTGCACAACATTAAATCTTCCGTTGCACAACATCAAATCTTCCGTTGTGACCCCACCAATGCACAAGTGTGTACATCAAAAGATTACCTAAAATGTTTTCCTGATGTTTCTTCAACTTTCCAGGGTATAACACACGAACAAGTTGCGCACGTTGCTGTTATTTATTCTGATGCAGGCAATCGTGTAGCGTATTAAGCATAATCAATGGGCGTTAACGAATGAAAAGGTCTGTCTCACGCGCAAAAGGGCACAAGAGACACAGCATCGGATTCGGACATTGTAATGTATCGACGCAGGATGAAGTATGGAATAGTCCAAACTTTAGAAAGAAGCTTTGGTTTTGTCACTTGGAATCGTGTTGCAGGTGTTAGAAGCAACGCGATTATGTTGTGCTGCACTGAGAGAAAATTTGATGCACTTAAGTGCATCAAAATTACATGCACTTTTGTCCCAAAACCGAAACACGAAAGTGCTTCATAAAGAGAGAGTGCATAATGATGAAGCATATAGGGTCCTGTGATGCACTTGTTCACTTTGATGTACTTATGTGTTTCGGTTTTGGGACAAAGCCAATGATGCACCTAGATGCATCAAAAACAGGCAAAACTGATGCACCTGAAAAGACGAAATTTCGAATTACAATTGCGATCTGCGCGTTAGTAAGTAACCGCGTTTCGATTCGCACGTGTAACAAAACTACATAGCCTTTATTCACTTTCCTTTTACGGAAATATGTTTTTCTGACTGAAATATGTATTTTCTGGCTGCTGCGATGATACACCAAACTACGCCATGAAACCCCTACGTGCATCTTGATGCTTTTATGGGGAACACCTACAGTACGTGCATCAATACCTTTCTCAGTGTGGCGGAAAACTCCATTTTACGGAGCACGATCGAGCTCTGGAAGTCTCAAAGGTATCCTAATCAGGGTCAGTACCTGAAACTTTAGAGGAAGCCAGCACACATGCTTGAAGCCTCGAACTAGTCAAGCCTAAAACGCTGTATTTTTGGCGCTGTTGAACTTGCCCTATGATAATAATTCTATTAACCGGGCTTCTTGGCACACCATTTGCTTGGAATTAATGTTAACTATAAACTTTATACTATTAACTTCATCACCGCTCTGTCATGGAACTTCACGCTTCGCTTTCATTTGTTGGCATTTCCACAGTACAATGTTGCATTCCTCCCATGCAATGGTTTATTGTTGCGCTGAATTCCAAGACAAAGACTTTGCTTGCCGTTCGAAGTTTTCGCACGTGCCAATCTATTCATGAACTTCCTGGAACCATTAGCACTGTGTGCATCTTCGTTGTTTCGCTAGCATCAGCAAGAATCTATCAGCCGTCTGTCAAACCCTTTGATGCATAAAACGGTGATGTTCCGAAGAGACACCATATCTGGGTTTGTTGTTTTAGTGCGAGATCACTGATGCTCACGACACGGAATTAATTCAATTTTTAACCGGAAGTGTTACATGCTGACCATCAAAATAGATGTAATAGCACCGTCTGCTGTGTTATTATTGGAGGGAATTCACGACCCAATTGTGGATCGGTTGAGCGATGTTTAACTCTACGCTCTAGCGCCGGGTTGCATCCCGCAACCTAAGGCTCAGAGCACTTCGCGAATGATGTGCGCTGTTTTAAACTGAGCGCTGTTTTGCTTGAAATAGTCAATACAGCATTCAATTGCTACGCTGAACAGTGCCATTAACCTATGCTTTATATTCTTTTTATGTCACGGTTTGTTAGCCCACCAGTTGAGCATTGTAAGAACTGAGGAAAGCCTTATTACGCACCCTATCAATTGTAACTGCAAGTCATTAACACATGACAAGAGCTGCGGGTATACGTACAAATACGAGAAATTTAGAAGTAAGGTGAAAAGCATTCAAGGCAGAACGCACAGCAAAAAGCAGATAAAGTAATACGAAATGCATTTAAAATTATTTTAAAAATGTTAAATATATTGTATTTAAATACTCGAAAATGTAGTTAAATACAGTATTTAAGTATGTGTTATCGAAAGTATTTGTAAATACATTTTTAAATAACAAAATATATTTAAATGCGTATTTAAATACAAGTGTATTTAAATACTGCCCATCACTGCCACTGGCCCCAGATGAGGAAGTGCAGTTGCAGTCGACCTCGTGTCACTAAGAACTATGGCGTCAATTTGACGCCAAATTGATTTCAAGATAATGGTTGGTCATTTTGGCCAACGTGGCTACTATGCACCCAGTATGCTACTTGATTCACGTCACACTGAGCCACTGCAGCTGGCACGTAACTTAAATTAAAGCTTTGTCACATTGGCCCACGTGCCCTCACAATTGGCGCTTATTATCTCTAGAGTGTCACTTTGGCCGCACGTGGCTTCACATGATGAATATCATCTCTCGAGCAATGTTTTCCAAACTGTGGTGTTACGTACCTCTACACCCCTGCATCCAAATAGAAAATTTTATAAAATTCATTTAAAGGGGCACTTTGCGAAAAAATGTTAAAACTATGACTATGGTAAAATTAGTGAGAGTGTGAAAACTAATTTGAAGAATGGTATAGTACAATGAATTAGATGTTCATTCCTGGGAAATATGGGAAATATATCGGTTTCATGTGTCATAAAAACAAGGGTAATGACTCAGTAGCCGATGGTTACGAGTCACCTATATTTTAAACTCCACTTCAATTTACGTTATGACGTTAGAGGTATTACATCATTCTTTCTGTAACCGCCGTCGTACACAGGTGGAGGCATCTGTCTTGCAACTGTATTAAGTTTCGTGTATTAACTCCACGATATGTTGTTGCTAAAAACAAAAACACACACTAGTGGTGCAGTTTAAAGCATTTTCTCTCACCACAGACAGCTGTTGTACAGCGTATAATCGGATATTTTTTTTTATTCCTAACCACCGAAATCCAGCAAAATTACTGTAGAAGTGTAGATTGGTAGCTACAAGGCATAAGTTCAAATATAAGACTAGTAGCCAAATCTTACCTCAGAATTGCCTAAGCAGTTCTATTGTTTTATTGTCATTAAAACTTTACGCCTCGGCCGCCACGGACAGGTATTACAATACAAATGAAGCATTTTTCTGCACCGGGAAGCCCGGATCGCTGTTAAAGAAAATCCAACAAAAAGCCATTGACAGCTGACTGCAGGCCAACACGACCGAAAGCCGATGCCGGCAATGAATTCGAAGCCCCAACAGACAGGGCACAAAGCACCGACTGAACTGACAAATTTTGCATCTAACACTCTCTAAAGTGAAACAGTGCGCTTCAACCACAGCACGTGTAATCCTCCTTAAGGCATTGAGGGCCGGAGCAGAAGAATACAAGAAATGTCTTTGTTGTAAACCGTAAAAAATATGTAGAGTCTGGTCACTTCTCTCCTATGAGGCACATTCACCAGATAATTTTCGTCGCACAGCCTGCTGGTTAAACGTAAAAGTCGGTCCAGCAGACTCAAGTGACTGTCAGCAGCTGAAGCCCAGATCGGTGAGCAATACTCAACACAGGCAGTAAGCAAGCATAAAAGCGTCTGCGGACAACCTCACTGTCATCAAACACAGATTTCACCTTACTCATCAGCCCAATTTCACTGGAAACACGTGACACCAGTTGCCTAAAATGCGACTCAACGGCAAGCTTCTTATCAAAGCGAAGAGAGCATGTTACTACTATACAGAACGAATATCAACGGGCCAAATACGCTACCCTGAGGGATGCCAGATTTTATTGCGACTGAAGCACTCAAAAACAAAACCGTCAACAGACACACTCTGCGTTCGCCCAGAAAAACAAAATCTCGAATGATTGAAAGTGCCCTACCCCCCACACATAACGACTCCAACTTCTGCAATAGACCCCTGTGGTTGACCTGTCAAACGCCGAGCTCAAGTCCAACTGCACAAGGCGTGCCTCAGACCCACAATCCAGCGCAGACTGCAAATGGTGCGACACAGACAACAGAGCGTCACAACAACCCAAGCTAATTCTGTAAGCGAACTGACCAGCAGGCAGCAACCTCGTAACCTCAGCCAAACGGCCAAGCTTATAAGCGACAAATTTCTCGAACAGCTTCGACTAAATGGACATCATCGTAATAGGACGGTAGTTTTCGACATGAGGCGACGCTGGACCCTTGAATAGGAGTAATATTCCCAGTACGTCAACAAAGGGGAAAATTTCTTAAACTTACCATGCGCCGGAAGATCGCTCCAAAATTAGGGGCGAGAATTGCAGCAAGCTGCTTATAAAGCATGGGAAACATAACCACCAGGTCAATACCTCCATAAGGATCAAGATCGTCAAGCACCACCTTGACGGTACAAGATCTGAACGCCAAAGAGATTAAACGAGGTTCAGGGTGATATCCCTAGGCAATGACAACACAGATCTGCTTTGCTTTCCGTCAAAGTGAGCAGACAAGAGCTCCGCCCTAGCCAAGGGATCATTAATGATACCTCCACCGGGACCAACAATGGGCGGCAACGAAGGTTCAGCACCGAAAGCTGAACCCTTTAGCTCACTCAACCAACGATGTGGATGGTCATTACTCAGTAGAGACTCCCTGGAACACTGCCTCTGACGATGCTGTGTCCTCTCATACACACGCTTAGCCTCGGCCTTACGGCGCACGTAGGTCTGCCTCAACGTGCAGTCACACGAATGAAGCCAAGCCCGATATACCGCGTGTGTAGCTTCAAAAGCTAACCGACACTGGTTGTCAAAATAGAGCTCATCCCAAGATCTCACAAGAGTAGTCCTCTTTGGTACATACCTCTCCAAATAGACACAGTCAAGTCGTTTAGCTCAGAGATTGGATCCTCACGGCAAATAATATGGCGACAGGGTAACACCTTATTGCTCCAGTAATAGCATCCCAATTAACCCTGCTCTTAACGAACACCATTCTCCTGGTGTCTAACAGAGGAATAACCTGGTTCAGGTTCAATGACACAACAAGATATGAGTGGTATGAAGTGACAATAGGAGAGCCAACTGACAGTCATCAAGTCTGGGACATCAGTCATAACCAGGTAGGGACAAATGCCAGCAATATGCGTGGACCCACTAACTAGCTGCACACAACTAGAAAATGTGCAAAAGTCTAACGCAGCATCACCATGACGATCAGTCGGTGACACAGATCCCAACCAGTCCCTGTGGTGTCCCTGTGGCACCAGCGTCTCGGAACAGCAAACGACCGCCGGACACAAAGACAAGCTCCGCTAGGTTCGCATGCAGTCCTCTGATAATGCAATAAAGGAGACGACACCTCCGAGGCTGACCCGGTCCCGGGTTACCCTCCACGTCACCACAAAGTAGAAGGGCAATGAAGATAGAAGCAGAAATATACAGAATTGTACAGAAAAATGCAGAAATGTGCAGAAATACACTGAAATGTTAAAAGTAGATGAAAGAAATCCCATAAACAGATAATCAGCTCAGGCAGAAGTACGGTCCACTTGGCAGAACTGTATACCGAGCAAGGCTTATATAACCCCCAGGTTTGCCAGGTTATAGGGGACGACAGTTACGGTAGACATGTGGGTGCTTTC
>LQNS02001577.1:6960356-6973001 GCA_001587735.2 Parhyale hawaiensis | reverse complement strand
CTATCCAGTGTGCTTACCTGTCGTGACTCGGTTCCACAATATAGTTCTGCCTCTACCGCTTGTCTCATTCCCCCGCTAATAGAATACCCGGATAGACTGATCCCACAGCAAGACTGGATTCACACTAGTGCATTATTCTAATGGGAATTCTTCTACCTTTTGGAAAATGTTTTACATGCAGTATAATAACATTGGGAGCTGCAGGAAGACTTGAATAATTGTAAATCTCTAAAAGTAGTGCCGACCCTGCACCACTAACTCAACAGGTCGTTGAACAGATCCAGTAGCCACAGCTTGGCGTGTTCACAGCTGCGTTGATTCAACAGTCAGGTACAGCCGACGCTGCTCCTGACTACAAGTGCAGTGGATGCCTTGTTACTAAAATTATGTTTATTCCTGAAGTCGGTTCGATTAATGAAAAGTTCTACCAACGAGTGAAGCGTGGCGGCAGTTGAGTTGGCCAGCAAGCAAACAGCCACACAAGTCAAACAGATGCCCGGAATATCCCTAGCATTCTAGTAACTGATACGTGCTCGAGTACAAGTCCTCATGTTGCGGGTAGTACAGTTTACAACCTCCGCCAAGAGGTTATGTTTTCGTCGGGTTTGTCTGTCTTTCTGTCTGTCATTCTGTCTGTCACCAGGATAATTCAAAAAGTTATGGACGGATTTCGACGAAACTTGTTGTTAGGTATGTTAGGAGGAACAGAAGATTAACTTTTGGTGAAAATCTGTCCATCCGTTTGTTTGTCTGTCTGCCTATTTTTTGTCAGTGCCATAACTTAAAAAATAATGGATAGATTTTAATGAAGTTTACATGAGTTATTGGGTTTCTTACAGAGTGTAAATGATCGAATTTTTGTGATGATGTGTTTATTCGTTTGTTTGTCGCTGTTTTATTTTGTGCTTGTTTGTGCAATAACTCAAAAATTATGTATAGATTTTTATGACATTTACAGCAGTTGTTAGTAATGTTAAAAGGCATAAATGATTAAATTTTGTTGATGATAGGTAGGTTCATTTGTATGTTTTACTTATAGTTGCTAAAATGTTTGTTAGCGCAATAACTCAAAAATTATTGATGAATCCCTGTGAAATTTTCAGGAATTGTTAGTAATGTTAAAAGACATAATTAATTCAATTTTCGTGAGCATCAGTTGGTCCGTTCGTTTGATTGACTTATGTTTCCTAAAATAATTGTTAGCAACATAACTCAAAAAGCTATGAACGGATGTTCAAGAAAATTACAGACACTGTTAATACTATCAAATGGCACAAGTGATCAGATTTTGGTGTTGATACAAAGAAAATCATGGTTTACGAGCTGATTTCAATTTTCCCTACCACTGCCTTGCTTGGCGGAGGTATGCACTCTCAGAGTGCTCTAGTTAAGTAGAATAATAAGTTATGCCAACGTATGATCTCCATTAACTTTGCTCAGGTGATACTTAAATCATGTTTGAAATATCCGTAGATTTACTTCATCTGCTCCAGAGACAGGAATTACATAAAATCGCAGTTCCTGAGCGCTGTCTGAGTTGTGTCGCAAGCAAAGACTAATAAGTTACTTATGGTGATTGAAGCTGCTCTGGAAAAAAACTGCCTCTTTTTCGAAATGGAATCTTCATTATTTTTATGTGAGATCCGGTTCCAGCTACAGTGTATGCAATGCATCCTCCTTATTTTAGAAGTCATAACCATAAACGTGAACCCTGACTAGGTACCATTTCTAGTTCGTTGCCGTCGGTACTGACGATCAGTCCACTATTTTATTTATTATTTAGATACTAGCTACCTAAATGTCTAAAAAGTAATGCGCTACTATATGCAAAAATTTTGTCAATTGAACCATCTATACAACGCCAAGTAAAATTCAAGTAACTAAAGTCATTCCCCATGTAATCTTCACAACATGAGCAGATCAACAACTATACATAAGTGCTAGTGGGCTCAGCACATGTAAAGGTTATATTTTTTCCTGCATATCATGATCGTAATATAGGCGACTGAAAAAGGTGTGACTTTCCTACTGTTGACGTTTCCATGAAATGATAGAAACTGCGACATCCTTCAGATTTTCAACTATTATGAATCTGCCGTTGATGTTATTGACAGGGAGTGGAATCTATTAGTTTCACTTGATTATTACCTCCGCCAATGAGGTTATGTTTTCATCGTGTTTGTCTGTCTGTCTGTCACCAAGATAATTCAAAAAGTTAGGAACCGATTTGGACAAAATTTACAGTGATTGTTAGGTATGTTAGGAAAAACAGCTGATCAACTTTTGGTAAAGAAATGTCCATCCGTTTGTTTGTTTGTCTGCCTCATTTTTCTCAATGCCATAAATCAAAAAGTTATGGATGGATTTTTGTGAAATTAGCATGAGTTGTTAGATATACAACGAAGAGTGAATAACCAAATTTTTATACTGATCCGTTTGTTCGCTCGTTCGTGTGTGCCTCTTTTTAGTTTTATGATTGTTAGCACAATAACTCAAAAATAATGAATGGATCTATATGAAGTTCATAATGGTTGTTAGTAATGTTAAAAGACATGAATGATTAAATTTTGGTGCAGATCGATTTATTCGTTTGCATGTTTGACTCATGTTTGTCATAATGTTTGTTAGCAGTATACTCAATAAGTTATGAACGGATCTTCAAGAAAATTGCGCAATCTGTTATTATTTTCAAAAGGCACAAAGGATTAGATTTTGGAGTTTATACAAATAAAATTATGGTTTCAGAGCCACTTTGAATTTTTTGCTACCGTTGCCTCGCTTGGCGTAGGTATGCGCTCTCAGAGCGCTCTAGTTTAGTTCATAGAACGGTACGAGTACTGAGCGGATCTCAATTTGCTGCTTTGTATTGATAGAGTTAAACAAAGCTCTTGGTTGCTTTGAACTCTAATAATTTAAAATGATATACCCGAACAGTAGCCTGTTCCATTACAAAACAAGCATCAGCAGATCTCTGTCTCGTACATGGAATATAGTCGGCAGCGGAAGAGCGTTTCTAATGAACAGCACATTTACGGTGACTGAGAAGTACAGTGCAAGGGATTAAAAGCACATCTTGAAAGCACCAATTCATAAACCAGGACACAAAAAAAATTAATTGTATCGTTGGTTCTGAAGGTTATCATGTGCCCAATTTTGCACGAATACGTGGCAGGGAACAAAGTTAAATGAAGTTCGCTTCAGATGTTGTCGAGAGGGATGCGCTCGTTATTGCTTTCTTTGTGAGACGTACGGACTGTTGCAGATAACTAGTAACACTTCTGAGACTAAAGCAATCATTAAATACACGCTGGGCACGCTATGTAGGTGCAGGCAGAAGCTATACTACCAAGACTGTAAATAAATATCACCTCGCCAAATATAGCGCCTGTGCAACCTATCATGTAATTATCACTATTACAACACTATGGATGAAGTACCACAACTATCATGTGTTCTAAAATCACTGACACCATGGTATGCATACTGTGTCCCTACTACCAGCACTGCAAAGTCACTGCCACTACAGTATGCAGCCAGTATCCCTACCACAAGCACTGTAAAGAAACCATAGTGTATTTTTACCTCCGCTAAGGAGGTTATCTTTTCGTCGTGTTTGTCTGTCTATTTGTCTGTCTCTTTGTCTATTTGTCTGTCACCAAGATAACTCAAATAGTTATGAACCGATTTGGATGATATTTACAGGAATTGTTAGATATGTTAGGATGAAAAGATGATTAACGTTTGGTGAAGATTTGCCCATCCGTTTGTTTGTTTGCTTGTCAGCCTCATTTTTTTCAATGCCATAACTCAAAAAGTTATGAATGGATTTTGATGAAATTAACATGAGTTTTTTTGGCATATAGCAAAGACTAGATGATCAAATTTTGGCAATGATCCGTTTGTTCGTGTGTTTGCCACTGTTTTTAATTTTATGCTTGTTTGCACAATAACTCAAAAAATAATGAATGGATCTCTATGAAATTCATAGGGTTTGTTAGTAATGTAGAAAAACCTAAATCCCCAAATTTTGGTGCAGATCGATTTTTTTGTTTGTATGTTTGACTGATGTTTGTCTTAACGTTTGTTAGCAGTATAACTCAAAAAGTTATGAACGGATCTTCAAAAAAATTGTACAAGCTGTTATTACTATCAAAAGGCACAAATGATGAGATTTTAGAGTTCAGAAAAAGAAAATTATAGTTCCAGAGCCAATTTGAATTTTTTGCTGCCGTTGCCCCGCTTGGCGGAGGTATGCCCTCTCAGAGTGCTCTAATTTATTAATGTGTCCTTCCCTAAATATAACAACGCAGTTGCATGGACGCTTTCCCATTGTGGCTGCTGGTGGCCATGATACCGCTATTGAGCGCACATTGCACCTGCATGGTTGACTTCTGATGGAGTGATACAAAGGTGAGCGTGGAAAATTCCCTCTGGACAAAACATTTACATTCAGTTCTTTTCCAAACCAGCAAAATTAGTGCAAACGCAATTCACCAAAATCGTGTAAAGAAGTGCAAAAATTTAGACCCCTACCTTAAGCGTATACTTCAAGATAGCGAATAGATAAAGTTCCTAGTTACCCAAATGAATGCTTTCAGCATTCCTTGGCGTAAACCATGGTAGACAAGCTACTGGGAACCTCTCTCTTGATAATGATTAACAAAGGATCACACAATTTCCTAGTTTGCTGCTCGGACCATAGATTTCAAAATACTTGACCATTCAGTTGAAAGCTGGCAGTGAGTAAATGAATCCTCGTGTCTTGGTACTAGTTATGAAAACAAGGATCAAATTTGTCCCACGCTCCCGAGATTCATATTCTAAAACAAAAAAAAAGATAGAATTTCCAATGAGCTGTTATTCATCAACAAGCAACTCCAATATACCCGTACCACAGACCACACCATACATTGACGAGACACTGCCCCCTAAGACAGATTTCGGTCCCGCAGTTGGGCCTGACTGCGCGGTGCAGCAGATTTATTTCTACATGTTCTCCCATTACTTTTTCATGTTTTTTTAGGCTGTTTTAATTCTTTTACGTTAAGCAATGACTGACAAACCTGGACATGCTTCATAAACTTCCATTCGCAAAAATTCAGATAAAAATTAAGGCCTGAAGTGTAACAACGTAGTGCAACGGTGTATGACTTCCTTTCATATTTGCATTACAGTAAAATCATTTTCCAATATTTAGTGAAATCTACAGTCTCATACTGTAGAACAGAAGCTTCTAAAATTCGTGGTAGGCTCGATTTGTAATGAAATGCCAATTAAACATCTTATGGAGTTGTTAACTAAATTTATTTGGTATACGCGCTTAGCTACAACCTAAAAAGTAGTAGGAGTTGAGCAACGTTGATAATTTTTTGCAGAGAGTCTGGTGAGTTGCCTAGATGTGACCAATGCCAAAAAACTAGAATTAGCTGGCCATAAAAAATGACTGTGATCAATATTGTCGTTTCTCCATCAAATAGGCAGCAGGAGTTGAGTCATAATAATAATAATCATTTTCATGGGTAGTCAGGTGGGTAGACTGAGATATGATTTAAGTTAGGCAACTATGAAGTGATAAAACATAGTCATCTATCAGTTGATATACGTAATGTTGTCGATCATTCAGTGATGTAACGTAGGCACCCATGAGGTGATAGCTATAACGTGAGCACCCATGAAGTGATATAATGTGAGCACCCATGAAGTGTTATACCGTGAGCACCCGTGAAGTGGTGTAATCTAGACACCCATGAAGTGATTTAACTCAGACAACCGAAAAGTAATGCAACATAGGAAACCATGAATTGATTTAACGTAGCCAGCCACGAATTGGTGTAATGCATAGCAGTTATGTGAAATGACATTGGCAATCATGACGTGCAGCTTTAGGTAGTTCTAGTAATGAAGGGTTGTATCAGCCCAAAATTGTTATGTTTTATATCATTTACCGGCTGTCTTGGTATCTTTATTTCATAGTTCAAGAAGTATTATTAGTTCATTGCTACCACTGTTGTATTACTGTGGTTTCAATTCATTTTTTCAACATTACGGGGTTTTCATAACTTCCCTTTTGTTACGGTTATTGAGATCAGGTCTAGCGAAAGCTCTGCGTTCATCAATTTTTGAGGTTATTGCTGCAAATCCGTCATTGGAAACAAAATTCAGTTGAATGTGATACTAAAGTATATTACGTGTAGTATCTATGAGCCAATTATTTTCTATAAAATGTTGATATTCCTAGAAATTTTGATGAATTTTCTGTTATTCTTGGTGTCCGAAGGTATGTTATATATCGCCTACTGATGATATATGATTGTGAATTTTGATTCCTTGCTGTGTAACGCATTCCTTATGGTACAACGAAATAAATAATCTTTGTTTAAGGTCTCTGAGTTTATTAGAACTCTATTTATTGACGCTTACATAACTGGGCCTCCAAGCCCCATTGCCAGAGGCCCGAGTTCAGTGTCCAGTCAATGTATGGTGCTGTCTATGCCCATATAAAATGTTAGCTGAAGGTCACGGAACCTTTGGTTACTAAAAATAACCTGATAATTGCTATGATAATTTGGTTGTTCAAAGATAAGTATTGACAAAATTGCGCATCTTTCAAATTTAGTAATTTCTCATAATACTATGAATATCTATTTTTTTAGGTCGCTGTGCTGATTAACAGGCAGACATTTGATCGAATTGTACACTCTATGGGACTCAACTCTGCAATCGACTCACTAAGATGAGTGTAATTTATAATTTGCCTTTGAAGGGTGAAAGAAATACTGTTCACATAGTTGTTCAAATTTAACTTCTATTTATTAAAAAAAGGTTAAGAAAACATTAACACTCTAGTTTTAGGTTTTTCTGTGTTTTAATATCAAACATTCCACTGGCTCTGACACGGCGCTGTAACTAAGCTATGGATGCCGCAGTGGTGCCGTTCTACAACGATGTTACTGCAGTATCTCCACCATCACGTTGTTGGTACGATATAGGCAGTGTGCCACTGACGCGCTAGTATAATTTCTACCTACTTTCTGCAATACCAAGACCCTACCATACAAGGTCTCTGCGGTATACAGACCAAGCCCATTGATTCAATGACACAGTTCATCGTCTTCACTCAAATGAAAAGCTGTAGTCCGTACAACGTATGGGTGTCAAAGTTTAACAGAAGGTTGTAGTGTTCCCAATGCTCTTTCACCCATGTTTTCTTTTTTACAAATGTCATAGGGCTAGCTCCTAACCAAGATTATAAAGGTGAAAGCGAGCAGGCAAATTAATTCGTCCATGATATTGTAAACTATTACAGACTACAGGTTCAGTTCATTAGTATATTGAGTTAATTTTCCTTCTGATAATCCAATATTCCACCTAAGTGGGGTGGGGACCTAAATTGTTCCCCACCTCCCACCCCTCATCGAAAGCCACGGCTCTAGTTGGTGCTGCAGCTCCCACAGCTAGATTTACCGCCGTCATAGCTAAAGCAGCGACAAAAAGAAAACCTAAGAAAACGAAATTATTGGTAGACTGTCAGATATTTGTTGCCTCCACTAATTTAGATTGAGAAATGTTGACAATCAATACCGAAACTGCAACAGCTACGTTTTGGTGAGGATTTATTACGGTGATCATGACCAGGACATTACCTATGCTTTCCTAATCTATCCTAGTTATTAAGCATGCCCCGTCATACCCTGACGTACCTCGCTGAGACTCGTCTAACTCTTAATGTATATCGTCTGTCCGTTATATGCCTCACCTATCCTTATGTACCTTGGCTACAGGTAATATACCTAGTCTAACCTTAACGTCTCCGTCTTACCTTAATGCACCTCGACTGACCCAATTCTGACCCTAACATGCCAAGTCAAACCCCAAAGTCCCTATCTCAGAACGCCAAAACCATCGTCAATACAGGCGCCTAGTCTACTGGTAAGTCACGTCATTGAAGTCGGTTATAAAAATGATAAAATGCAAAGTGAGAAACCTGTACGGCCTAGCAATAGTTCTTTCTACGTGATATTTACTGCTTTTGATGATAACCATGTAATATTTTACGTAGCGGGGCTTTGCAGTACTGCATGCATTTTATTCACGAAAGCTTATGCTCTGCATCTAAGACCAGTTATGTGTTGTAGTTGCAGTAAGTAGTGCAAAATATCGCGGTACCTTTGTGACCTCATCTGCTAGTAAGTACGTGCAAGTTAATTGTATAATAGCACATAAAATTGAAGAATGAAACAAAGAAGAGGAATATTTAGATTTTTACTTCACTAATAGACTTCAAAATTCAGTAATTATAAGTCGTTTTATTTTATCTTTTGTTATCCCTGTCACATATCATATGTGTGCGGATGGAAAACAGTTTATATTTACACAATTAATTCTGAATTTGTTGTGAACAAAATGTTGCGCATGTCATTCCGTCTTACTCAAACCCGACCAAACTTACGCGTTCTCTTTCTTCATAGCACATACATATGTGTATGTAAATTCCCGGGTCAGCTTCAGAGTGGCTTTTTCTTCGGTATCTTGCGGTCGAGCTCGTAACAGCTAACTGTGGCCTTGTTAATTTTGGTGACCCTCGCAGACAATTTTATCCGCATTCTTGTCTTGCTAATTCTGTTTCGCCATGCTTACGTCTAAGTGGCCACTATTTTAAATTTCACGTATAATTATTTTTGGGATGCACGATTATTGTAGCCTCTGCTCTCTCGCAGGGTAACATCAGACAAAAGTTCTCAAGAAATCAATTAATAAAAATGAATAGATACCATCCTAATAATTTCGTTTGAAAGCTCTATTCTAACCAGAATCTCCTTAAGAATTCTAGAGCTAATAAATCTCTAATTAACCTAAGACTGTTCAAGTTACGCCGTAAAAGCAGCCTGCCAAGTTACGCCGTTAGGCACTGTAAACTACATATATTACGACAATTTCTACTAAGGAAGTTTCCATTTTTTTCCGCTTATTTTTTTCCTTAGGCTAAGATTTTCAGTGCATGCTTCTCTTTCTATTCTGCCCGTCGTCTTCGCCTGAGTGAGAGACCTTCCACTCGTTCCCTTCTAATTTTCTGATATTCCCTGCTTTTAACGCTCGGAAACTTCTTGGTAACCTAACTTGAAGGTGAGAATTCACTTATATATTGATCTATAAATTTCTTACTTGAATTAATTGAAGTATATGAAAGCAAAAATAGCCTAGCTGAATAACTACTATAACGCCTCACCTCTTTTTCTGCTGTCACTAATATAGCCTCATCGGTCGATCTTGCTCGCTTTTCCGGAGCTTATGCGGCCCTGTGCTGGCCGCGAGGGCGACGTAGCAAGCAGCACCTTTGCTGCGACCCTAGGTTTCTTAGGTTCGTTGGAGGCCCGTGTTCTGTTTACTTCAATAATTATTTATAATCGCTCTAAATTAAGATTTATTCAATGAAGTTTCAACTGGCTACAGTTCATATTCTATAATTATACTTTAATTAATCTTTTGTATATTCCAAAATATATCGAAATACTTTGTTTCTCTGCAGCCGTGCTGATTTGTTCCTGCCAGGCTGACTGCGCTGCCCGCTGGGTCTTACTGCTTCTATTGCCTCTTCGAGCATCAAGACTCCCCTATAATTGCAAAACTTGATACTTAATAAACTTGAAAGGTTGAGAAAATACCTTTCTCACTTTAAACTTCGCATTTTTCCTTTTATGTGGAAGAACTTTAGAGCCAGGTTCTGGAACAAAAATACAGACTGAATAATAAAAATCGGTCATAGAAATGGAAATGTGTTAATTATACTACAACTACAAGAATGGGGGATACATTGCATCTGCCGTCTTGACTTTCGACTGAAAATGTTAAAAGATGTAAGGGTGATTAATTTCACTTCATCATATCATTGTATGAAATCCTGATACAAAAAATTCATTTCAAATTCTTCGAGATCATAAAGAATTTTCGTTAACATGTTCACTGTAGAACGTTTATCAGTCTTAACAATGAATTGATTCATCTTGAAATCTGTAGTAATCCTTGAAGTTTGACTCAACATAAAAGTACAAATAAATAAAATTAACTAGAGGGCACTCTGAGAGCGCATACCTCCGTCAAGCAAGGCATCAGTAACGAAAAATTCAAGTTGGTTCTGAAACTATGATCTTCTTGGTATCAGCACTAAACTCTAATCGTTTCTGCCTTTTGGTAGTATTAAGAATTCCTGTAATTTATATGAAGATACGTTCACAACTTTTTGAGTTAAACTTCTAACAAACATTATGACATACATAAGGCATGGACACAAACAGACCAAAATCACCAAAAATTAATCATTCATGTGTTTTCACATTGCTAACAACTCCAGTAAATTTCATAAAGATCCGTCCATAACTGTTTGAGTTATTGTTCTAACAAGCATAAAATCAATCATAGCGACAAACAAACGAAGAAAGAAGCGGATCATCTCCAAAATTTGGTCATTTAGTCATCGTAATATACCTAACAGCTCATATGAATTTCAGAAAAATCCGTTCATAACTTTTCGAGTTAGGTCTTGAGAAAAATAGGCATTCATTACTCTCCTCAGCACCGCCTGCAGTGGATGTGTGTCTGCGTGTTTCTTTGTGTGCACGAGCTGCATGGGCTGCAGCTTTTCGTTGCAAGCCATGACGCCGGTAACCTTTAAGCTGTTACATCAGTACCTTCCTTCTCTGCAACTCCATCATACCTCATTTCTAAAATTAGTTACACTTTTTCCAATTATTTTATCTGATAACGGATTACAGACTGCAGAACCGATGTCGATGGATTTTGTGCCCAAGCATTCGTCGTATTAATCAATATTTGAGTGTATCATTCAGTTAACCTTAGATGTCTTCATAACAGCATCACGGATTCACCATTGGAACTAAAGTAAAATACCTTCCCTTTAACTTTGTTTTACCTATTGGAAGATTTTTTGCTTCAAGATACTTATTCATTCTTCACAAGTGAAAAATAGCATTCATTCCGAACGTGATCGTTACTTAATCATTACTGATAACGATGAAAAAAGTTTATAATCTTAAAGATACTTTGCTAGGCGGATTAGGCTGATACTGGAGTTAAAATAATCGTTTTAGATACTCTAATAAAACTAAAATCCCAGAAGGCTTTCTCCAAAATACTCATAATTGTGTGTAATCGCCATTCTGCCATACAAGTCTTTATTCTTGCCTATGATTAAAAAAGTATCAAATGTTTGTTTTAAAATTGCTTTTCATCCTGTTCCCGATTTTGAAAAACGAATTTTAATGATTCACTTGCCCCCTCTAAAACAAGCGATGGGTCACTTCTACATGTATACATGGCTTGAATAGCCTTTTAAAGCTAAAGTTCTTCACAGGCCTGTGTGGAAAGAATTTTCGCTGTTGTATTTTTATTTCAAATACAGGACAAGTTACAATTTTTATAGTGACATGACAAGTAAAATCACCCCAAAAACATAAATATCGTGATAACAAAAATGGCTGTGAGGAATTTGTGAAGACCCGCCTCCGTTTATCATACTTTTGTCACTAACATGCTTCTACGGATACGCTACGAAGGCCAACTCAAATTTTCATAAGAAATAAGTGCTCTCTCTTCAATTCATCTAAGCACCACACTCGTTCCTTACCTAGGATGACATACAAAAAACAAAACTTATACATATTAGCAGGCAGCAAAGAATCACAGTCATGCCATGTTGCCATAGGGCCTGATTTTTACTGTATTGAAGCTATGCTCTTTGCGCTCCGCTCACGACGTACAAATTGCAAATTGAGGAGATAGTCAACGAAGCAAAGGAAAGTCGTTTTTTTTTTCAGCTTGCTTTTTCCTTAGGGGAAGCAGTTTTCGCTAGGGCGCATTGCAATTCGATGCCTTGAAGGTGTCTCATTCCATACTTCAGTATATATTATATGATACTCAACGGGAATTAAAAAAAATCACGGTTGTTTCAGTGTTTAGTAATATATTTTTGTATTCGTATATCATATACTGTACGGGAAAGAATGAGTGTGCTTCTCGGATGGATTGAAACAGAGAACAGTCATCGATCTCTTATGACAGCTTGAGTTGACTGTTGTAGCGCGTATCCTTCAGATGTACATTGGTGATGAAAGAATAATCAATGAGCTCGGGGCAGCACAAATGCCTCGCTGTCATTGTTGAGAGCGCGTGCACTCCAGTTCCCTCAATAATTCCCGTTAGCAAAGTGTGGCGCTATTTTTTTCTAAGCAGTCCGTTATTACCCGACCAGAGCCCACTGCAGCAAAATGTGCCTTTTGGCAGTTAGCTATCGTGACTGGGGGCCTTTTTTATGATTAATGTCATCCACTCGTTTCTGGTAATAAATTTTCATCTCGTTTTGTGAGCTTGAAAGTTCGCTATCCGGTTGTGGAGGTTAACCATGGTCCTCGTGGTTCTAGTGTTTGCTCCTGCCACGTATTGTGAGCTAATATTTGTAGTCTTGTGGTAATATGGCTGAGCTCTCTGTACAGGGTGTCCAGGAAAGATTTACCCATTTTTAAAATAGCCACAAAACATTTAATAATTTATAGAAATAACTTTTGATTGTATATTGCGCTTTTCAGAACTCTTTAGAATGATTGTCTTTTGTTTCGCTAATTTGTAGACAAT
>LQNS02001577.1:6908499-6920962 GCA_001587735.2 Parhyale hawaiensis | reverse complement strand
TAGAATTAGGACCTCAATGAACGTTTCAAGCACTGCGTCCCACAAGCGACTACGCGCTTTTAGCTGGACGCGTTCTCAGTTTTTAATGTATTAGGTAAGAGATCAGCTGTAATTCTATTTTTGAGAACATAAAGGTTTAAAGGTTTAAAGGTTTATTTTATATATATAGTAAATGAGAATTAAGGAAGTGTTGCACTGTTCTATTGCTTACATATAGCCAATAAAACATTCAGACGTTCTCTGAAGTTGATATATGGTTCTAATGAGAGGCGGAAGTCAAATATTTATCTTCGCCAAGGAGGTTATGTTCATGTTGCGTTTGTCTCTCTGTTTGTTTTTTATATACTATGTCACCTAATATGATAACTCAAAACGCTACGAGTGGATCTTTATGAAATGTACAGTGGTGGTTAGACATATTTACAGTAACAGATAATACTTTTGGTACATATCCGTTCATCTGTTTATTTGCCTGCTTATTTTTTCTTGGTTCTATAACTCAAAAAGTTATGGACGGATTTTCATGAAATTTACATGAGTTGTTAAATATATTACTAAGAGTAAAAGACCAAATTTTTGTGGGGATCTGTTAGTTCGTTCGATTGTCGTTATGTTTGATTTTCTACTTGTTTGCACAATATAACGAAAAGTTATGAATGGATCTTTCTTAAATTCACTGGAGTTGTTTGTATTACTGAAAGGCATAAATGATTAAATTTAATGATGATAGGGTTGTCTCCCTGTTTGTTTACCTAATGTTTGTCAGCATGTTTGTTAGCCGCATAAGTCATGAAATATTAACGGATCTTCAAGAAAATTATAGAAATTGTTAATACTGTCAAACGGCATAAATGACTAGATTTTGGAGTTGATACAAAGAATATCATGGTTTCAAAACCAATTTGAATTTTTGTTACCTTCACCTTGCTTGGCGGAGGTATGCGCTCTCAGGGGGCTCTAGTTTTAACTGCCTTTTCCTGATCAAATAAGGCTGCGTGGCCACTCACGCTGTAGGAAGCTCAGTTTTACTCAAGCCTTACAGCTTATGCAAACTATTATCAAAATTGAATGTAAGTTAACAGACATTAGGGAGCGTTCCATTGGACCGCGAAATTAAGCCTTTAAGGCTTGACTTGTTTTAATCTTCAGACAGGCGCCCTGGCTTCGAAGCGGTGACCCATGCTTCTTCAGTTATCTGTGAGACTTCCAGGAACTTGAGGCGTGTTCGATTGGGACATAAGTTCAATGTGCTTAGCTTAAATCGAGCGGAAAGTCAATTCAGACCGTCATTTTCGCTACTTTGACTTGAGTTTAAGGCCTTAAGCGTACCTCGCATGAGCCGACAACTCAATAATTATTCTGCTCCGGAGGTAGTTTGAGTTTTTCTTTTATTTTTTGAGCGCAACATGGTGGCATAGAAACATTTTTTTTTCCTTTCGGTGAATTAACATTAAAAGAAATGGAAAAATTGTTTCAATCTTAAACTCCTAAAACTGTAAAACAATATTTTTTTGTTATTAGTTCGTTTTCTATGAAAGCATTGAAAGAATATAAGAAAACTTTTTAGAGTAACTTAAGAATATTGCTCTGGCATCATACATTCGCATATTCGTTTTGAAAGTTTGCATGCTAATTTTTTTGTTTTGTTTTTTAATCGATGTATTTTTTGATACTGATTCCAAATCAGAAATCCGTTTTTGGCGGTCGGCTTTAGTCCTCGAGTTATAGGGAAAAAGCGTAAAAAATACCCTAAAAAAAAGGTTTTGGGGGGACACGGGGGAAACTGGTGTTTTTGGATGAGGGGAGGAGAGAGAGGTTGAGGAGAGGTTTGGTTAGTTTAGGTTAGGTTTAAAGGTTTTCTATTACATCGTGCCATCGCCGGATATTTTCTTCCATAGGGAAGCAATGAGAACTTTAAAGTCATATGTCTCAAAAAGTAGAGCCGATCGCAAAAAACGGATCTCAGATTTAGAATTGAAAATCGAATCGAAAAATACATCGGTTAAAAAACTTTTTTTTAAATATGGGAACTTCCTAACATAAAACCCATGAAAAAAAAAAACATATCAGTCACTCACGCGTCCCAGTGTTGTGTTCTGTTTACATAGTGCCATCGCTGTCGCGTCCGATGTATCACAAATAACCTCTGAAAAGTTAGCTGAGCCAGTCTCGTACTTCTATACTATCTTAGACAACGACATTTTTGCAGCTTGCAAATAAAAAATCCATAAGGTTTACTTCCAAGGGTGCTTAACTTTTAAATGCTAGGAACGTAGGACAGGTTTTTCTAGTGACATCACGGCTTAAATTACTAAAATCTGTTCGATTGAGACACGCTTAAAACTGCCCGAATAGTCAAGTCAAGTGCACTAAATATCCGACAGCGATATCCCAATCGAAAACGTCTCTAGTCTATTCTTTACAATGGAGATTTCAGGCAGTTAGCTCATCAAAATCGGGCTGCTTCTAGCACCTGCAACACGAATCAGAGTGAGGAAGCTGAAGTTATCTGCATTTCGGGACAAGTCAAGAGGGATTGAGATAATCAACTTTGATGACCCAATCGAACGGCTCTATGGACGTTTTCGATTGGGATATCGCTGTTGAATATTTAAGTGCACCTCCCTTGAATTTCGGACCGATTTAAGTGTGTCCAAATCGAACGGATTTAAGGAGTTGGGCTGAAAAAACGTTAACCTAAGCTGTGACGTCATTGGTAAAATTCGTCTTACGTTCCTAACATTTAATGGTTAAGCATAATTGGAAATAAATGTAATCGATTTTTTTTCGCAAGCCGCCACAATGTCGTTCTTAGGTTAGGTTAGAATTATGGAGTTGGCTCAGCTAATTTTTTGCTTGTTATGTATGATGCGTCGTACACAACACTGATGATACTACCTACACAAAACACAACACTGGTCTGCGCGAGCGACTGATATATTTTTGTCATTTTACCTATCAATGGTCCGAGTCAGCAAGCAAAGAGTGTAGTGACACCAGAGACGCGTTGCAGTCAGACGCCGGTGTTACCCTAACAGTGTTACCCGTGTTGCAGTGAATGCGATGAGCGATTTCAGTGTCCCAACAAAGTGTTGCGGAATTTCCGGCAAGCTTGAACATCTACATTTCGGCAGAGCCTTATTTTGGCTGTATTTTAGGATGAAGAGTTAGGAAAACTACAAAAAAGGTGCTTCAAATGTTAGAATTCAGCAATATATGGCTGTCCTAGAGTTTGTAATACTATTTTTTGAATATTAAAGTCAGTGTTTGCACATAAAGGCAGTGTTACCCAGCTAATAACACTACAATTTTTGAGCATTGTCATCGAGGTCACTCGGTGTTACCCAACCAATGTCGCATTGGAGGCCGGTGTGTCGCAATCAGTATTTCTGGGTTACCTGTACTACACCGGTGACCCAGCCACTCGCAACCCAAGTCGCAAGCACAGCTCAAGTGACGACTGCGGTACGAGTTTCGGCGATGTAGGTCACCGAGCACAAACGTCTATTTTGAATAAAAGGAGCACTAAATTCATTCAAATGCGCAACAAATAAACTCCGTACATCAAAATTAGTAAATCATATCAGTTACTTGGAACTTATATTGAAAAAATTAAAATTAATGCGGAATTTCAATGTAGTTGAGCTTACTCCGCTCCTCGCTAGATGGTGCTCTCATAACCACTTTTCAGGTTGCAGCAAATATTTTTCAGGTTGCGGTAGCCCGGATTTGGTGTGATTGCGACAAACCCCCAGGTGACACCGAAGGCCTGATTGCAACACTTTCCAGAACAATATACTCAAGTTAGTCCAGAAAGGTTTTCTTCTATTCTTTTGTGGCTTTCATAGAAAACGAACTAATTTTTTTAAATCGTTATTTTAGGACGTTACAATTGCAAAAAAATTTTCCCTTTATTTTGATATTTGGGTAAAGTCATGTGCATTACGCTTAAGACACTCAAACTACCTGCGAAGTAGAATTGAGTTTCTTGCCCAAGCCGGTTTCGCTTGACGCCTCAAACTCAAGTCAAAGTGGCGAAAAGAACGATCTGAACTGACTTTCCACTCGATTTAAGCTAAGCAACTTGACTTTGTGTCCCAATCGAAAACGTCTCTAAAAGCTGTTTGATTAAAGCACGCTTCATTCGGTAGGAAAAGTTAAGTCGAGTGCACTTAAGTATTTGACAGCGTTGTCCCAATCGAAAATGTCCTAGGTATGCAGTCGTCGTCATTGGCTGAACGTGAAGTGAATTTAACGTCATATGTAGGACTGGAGTGAAACGATTCGCTGTGTTGGACGATTACGCGGCATTGTTGAGATCTTTTGTAAAGCTGGAATCGTGTCACGACATATGTGAAACTGCATTAAACAAACACCAGGATGCTATTACTGAATAGTTGATCGTTGAAGTTGTTATCTATATCGTTGCATTGGGATAAATAATGCATTACATTCTATGTACATTGTCTACAGCAAATTTTGTAGCGTCTATAGCGGAGTAACTTTGTTAGGAATAGATATGCCTGCGTTTGGTTTTCGTTCATTTGCGCTTCTTTAGCGGAGTGCGCTCGGCTATCGCCTTAAATTAAGTGGAATAGGTCCCTGTATTACAGCGTGCAACTAGAAGCGTCATTCACGGTAACATAACTGGATCAATAAAAAATGAAATAACGGTGCAACTTTTTCGTTAGTGTGCATTTGCCTTGAGAAAGGCTGCAATCTGATTCGGTACGAATGCAGGTTAAGTTGGTGAAAACGGAATTGCGACGTGGTGTACATGGAGAGAGTGTTTTTTTTTTATCTAAGGAAATGTCTTTGATAATTTTTTTTTTAAAAGTCGACTGAAATAGAGCCTTCCTGGGCACCAAAGCTGTTTTTTTGCATAAATAAATTGATTGGACATTACTGCGGATGACAGCGTATGACCTTTCCTGTAAATGACAAGCAAACCAATGTGAGTAAACATCCTGTCAGGTGTTTTTCCTAGTACCATCCGATGGTTGTGGGGTTATAAAAAAGACCACAGGGTTCTTTCTTTCGCTGAGTAAATTTATTATTTTACTGTTGTTTTGATATTATTATACCACTGAATTATTAAATCCATTGTAAAGCTGGGGCTCCGGCCAGTTACGAGTATCGTCACACTGTACAACTGCGGAACGACTACGCTGACATAACGGATAAAACTTATAATATTTCTCTAGAAATTAGCTATATACATAGTACCATTCATATATTAAGTTCTAGATTATTCAAATCCAACAATTAATTTGATGATAGTTCTTTTGAGATCAACATAAAGAAATGACATACTCTGAGCAGAAACATCTGTGTTTCTCAACACAGCTGTGCACTACAGTTTTATTTTCCTGTAACATTACGAAGTGTTGGAATAGCTAGTTTTAGCATAGTACACAGTGTGTCTAGGCATCTGGCAGATATTCTGACACCTGACCCTTCATTTCTTTGGAAATGAGCATCTCGAAGACTCCTGTACGTATTGTGTTCTATCATGTACGGCGAGTAAAATCAAAGCAAAAAACTGGTAGGCCGAAAAGTTCTATCTTAAAATTGTCGCCTAATTACCTCGTCAACAAACTAAAATTCATAATGAGCATTTGCCCTGCTTCCTGTTACCCTGATCTGAAAGAGTCAACAGCGTGCAGTCAACACACGGAACAGAAAATCGCCTATATTAGAATATTCAGAGCCAAATAACATAACTGATACGAAGTTGCACTTCCATCGTTGTCAGACGAATGCCGCTCTTTGCTCTGAATCAATTTCAGTGTAGCAGCACGTTGTGTGAGTGCCACAATTTATTTTATTTTTATTTTTTGCTCAGGCAGCTCATGCTAAATATGAACGAGTTTTACGAGAGCATCGATGAAGAAAAAAACATGCCAACGTTTTGGCCGTGGCCAGACAAGTGGTTGTAATCCCTGACTGTCAAATTACGGCTCTGCAATATCGGCTAGCACGAAAATTCAGGATGTTGAGCACAGCCCGCATTTGCTCAACAGAAGTGACACTTAGAAGAATGCACTGCAAGCATCAGAACATGAAAGCGTTCGGATCGCTGCCAGACAAGTGCTTCTAATCGTTGGATGTCAGTATCGGCACAAACTTTTTCCATTTGGCCAAAGTTGGCAGGGGTTTTGGAAAGAGGATGGGACGAGCACCAGCTGTGCGCGCTTCTTGCTCGAATTCCAGAGCAAGAAATAGAGACTCTTTGCCTAGGGAAGATCCCAACTTACTGATAAAAGTTATAGGGGGGACTCTGTCTTTGCAGGAGCGCTTCTCTTCCAAAGTGGTTCTGATAACTATCTGCCAAAGGGCATCGCAAACATTTAGAAGAGTGAGCAAAGTTCTAATCAGGCTTCTGGTTTAGAGTGATTCTCTGCAGCTGCCTCCAGCCCACCCACATAATGTATAGAGCTCATATAGCCTAGATCGAGCATAGTCGTCACACCAATGAGTAAATCTAGTAAATGCTTATAGATTACGCGATATTTGATGAACCACTCGAAATCATTACAATTAAATAGCTGTAATGGTCGACTAATGGAGCTTCAACTAAAATATATTCTATGTCTCATAGAAACGTCACAGACGAAGCAACCAATTATTGGAGGCGCAAGAAATGTCACTCTCAGTAAGCAATACAATTTTGTGATAGGGGCAACCAGCGGGCCACAATCGCTGGTTTTTATATGACAGAAAATTAATATAAAATCCTTGCTTTGCAACGATCAGTTTCTATTTTTTGAAGACCATACGTTCAATAAAAAGACTGAAATTCTATCAACTAGACGCAGGACCTATTTGTAAGGAGTGGGCCCTCAAGCTTATATACGCTGTAGTAAATAATCATTACGATATGCGTATTTCTGAGACAATTTTCACGATCAAATCAGGTGTCATCATCACGATTATGAAGTACCTGTACGTCATGCTTTTGAAATCATACGAAATCTGCCTTTTTGTATAATAAATTATTTTGAAGTCAAAGCTTTGGCGAAGTAGCATGTTGATGCTTTTTTTGGACTGATTTAATTGCTAGACAATCTAGAACATTCACCGAAATACAATAAAAATTTCTAACCTAATCTTCAATAATAATTCATAACGACCAAAAATATTCAGCTTCCAGCTATTCATCCAGCAGGAGCATAGAGTTGGTATTTTTTGCTCATTTTTAACTTTTTCAATGACTAAGAAAACAACACTTTTTATAAATCAGTATGGACGAAGCAACGATATCTGCAACCGGTTTATCCTAAAATGTGAAAAATGCAACGACCTTTCCTTTCAAGCATTGAAATGTTTCTGTCGCGATCATGGAGTGATCACACCGGATCACTATCAGAGTCACGTCAAAAAAGACCAACACATATGAGAAACGAATCCGTCAGTCGGAAGGATCCGTTGTGTGGTCACAAAAGGACGTTTTTTATACACGCCAACCAATGATAAAAGCTCGGCAGTATAAGTAACGATGTCTCAACTTTACGTAATTAATTTATAAAACATATTTACAGAAAAATTGACCTGTTATTGCAACATCGCTCGTCAGTTTACAATGTACAGTTCATCGTTTTTCACAGTCATTCACCCTTTTCTGTTTTTAAGGTGACTGGCAGTAATAGTTTTTTACATCTGTAACACAAGGGGGCGACGAAAAGTCCTAACCGACGAGGAAAAGCAGTTATCAACACAAGATAATAAACACCGTCCTCTGTATATTTGTTTATCCTCTATTTAATAAGACATAGTTGTTGGTCGCTTGCTCCCTCGCTCCCTTGCTTGCTTCCTCCAATGTTGGTCCATCTCTCCGTCACGCAGTTAAGAGTTTAATAGGAGAAAATTCATGAACGGAAAAACAAATTGAGATACCATACAATTTCAGAGCTTGGAGCACCGGTTACAAATATAGCTCTGGATCTCCTGCCTCTGGATCCCAGGCTCTGAATCCTGGGTTCTGGATCCCCAGCCTCTGGATTCCCGCTTTCATTGCTGAATGATATCGTAGTAGTTGAATCTTACCGCTGAGCAGACGCCTTTTTATACTGCATTTACATTGCAGCCAAATTTCGACGCTTTAGGTCAAAAATCAGTTGGCATCCACAATACGGTGAGCCCTGGGCATTTCCAGCGAATTCTTTTGATGGAACTATATTTTCTTAGTGCAACTTAACGCTTGATCAATTCCAAGCTGATATTCACTCCTTATCTGGCAGGGGATATTTTTCTATCGTTAAACTCATGGTTGTACAGATTGCGTTTGACTAATGGAAGATCAGGCATGCAGAAATGAGACCTATGATGCAGCAACACCTATAGTGGGAACCCGAACAATAAAAACCCCAATCACAAAATTTTTGCCGTCATTTTTGATGGCTGGGCTCTCTAGTATATATATATATATATATATGTTATATATGTTTCGAAATATAGGCGAAAAATAGGCCAGGCTGGAAATTTTATAAATCGATGACAAGGTTGCACAAGATGGCGAAGGCTGATCACTCTCCCTTTCTCTGAAGACGCGTCTTGCTTGAAGCTCTTCTTGAAATCGGAACAAAAATATGTATGCAGCTCTAGAGTCCGATTTTATAACTTTTTTCTCTCAGATCACGACGGGTAAATTCGGCAGTTGACCAACGGAGCACTCCTGAGATGATGATTCTTCACAGGTAGTAGACAACAATTTCTTTTAGCTTACCGTCTTTCTCTTTTTCTTCTACAGCCGTATTATCCCTGTTCAAAGAGGGTCACTGAAGCAGATCGTGCTATTCCATTTATTTCTGTACATTACCATGTGCATATCATTACTCACACTGTCGGTATTTGACGTTGCAAATTTTCACAGCCCAAAAATTTCAGCACTTCAGTGAAGCAGATAATTAAGTTCGGAAGACCGTAGCTTGGCTACCGAATGCTTACATGTATAAGAGCTGGCTGGAGTTACATTCAATTTTATTGCAGTGTTTTACTCAAGATTCACTGCTGCCTCTCACTATATTACGCACGTCTAATTAAGAAGGGAGATAGGGAACATATACTGTACGATACGATGTAGAAGACTACTACAGTCTCAAGAGCGAAAACGTGCTACGCATGGAGAGAGATTAATCATGTGTGCGATATAGTCAAGAAAGACTTGAAACAGAAAGGTTACATAAGAGAATGAAAGCTGCTGATAAGCGAGAGCGGGAAAATGTGGAAACGGCAAGTCATAGAAAAAAAGGCCTAAGGTTGACAGCACGACTATCGATCAATCAAGAAAATGAAGCGATTTAGAGAAGATTCCCCAACGGCCTATATTACTAAAAAATAGCCACGCACGAGTCAACTAGTCCCAATATAATAAAACACTTGGTGCATTTATTTCGCGTCTGCTCTGAAGGAATTAGATAGGCGAAAAATAAGCCAGGTTGCAGAGTTCGTAATTCAGTTACGTTTCCGGAGAGATAGATGAGCTGAATGCAGGTTACAGAAGATGGTGAAAATTGGATTCTTATCTCTTCGGCTGGATGCGCTTCTTGATTGAAATACTTCTTGAAATTGGGACAATGCGGTATGTGTGGAGCTTTTGGAGTCCCATTTTATAACTTTTTTCTCTCAGGTCAAGACGGATAAATTCGACAGGTAATCAACGGGGCACTCAGGAGGTGCGGATTTTTCACGGGCAGCAGACAATTATTTCTCCTAGCTTACTGTCTTTTTTACTAAATTTGGTGATGTAGCTTTCTTTTCAAGTATTTCACGGTCACTTTGAAGTAGACAACCATTTCTTTTAGCTTACTGTCTTTCTGTGAAAGTGCATAATGCGCTTCAGATGCCGAAGTTTGAGCACTTCACTCAAGCAAATAGTTACGTATGGAAGACAGCATTATGGATACTGCGTACTAACATTGCACCATAAGCTCACTGGAGGGCATTCAAGTTTATTTCAGTGTTTTACTTAATATTTTAAGAAAGAGGATAGGGAACAAAAAAGAAGAATGAGACTAATACAGTCTCAAGAATGAAGACGTGAAGCCCCTCTGCGGGTCACTGACAAGAAAGACTTGAAGCAGAAGGGTTACTGAAAGAAATAAAAGTTGTTAATAAGGGCGAGCGGGAAAATGTGGAAACGGTACGTGAAAGAAGAGAGCAAACATATCGATTATTGCGTGAGTATCTGCACCCACGGAACCACTAGTAATTTAAGATTATGCTAAAAGTACCTCTCATGAACCCATTATCGAAAGCAGAGGTCATCATATCAAAATTGTGAAAAGATCCCAAAATTGGATCCACCAAGAAAGAAACAATCAGATGTCAGGGTTTCAAAGACAGTGACTGATAAGGGTATGAGCTATATTGGCCATCAGCTGGACAGAATGCCTGGAAAATCCAGCCAGTTGATGTCCATTAAGGCTGACGTACCAAAATCCACGAGGAATGCTATTTTTGGAACCGTAGCCAAGACGAAAATGCCCCTCTTACGCCAAGACACAAAAATTTGCGGATGAAATAGGTTAGAAATTACTTGAAGATTTACATGAATCTCACTTTGTTCAGTGATGAGACACATCCGACGCTCGATGAGCCTCAAGGGTTATGAGACTCAACAATTTAACCCACGGTGAGGGACCAAGCTGTAACGCATGATGGGAAATGGGCTGGTGACGTCTTAAAATCTTTGTAGCGGTAGGTCTATCAGTAGCTATTTTGCATTGTTTCTTCATCATTTCATTTTGGGCCTCCAGAGTGTTTTACATATCCTACAATTTTCATAGTTGTACAAAAATATGTATCAAATCATCTACGAACATTTTTAGCGCTCTGAAGGATTAAAGTTTCAAAGAACGTTGGTTAAAAGGCTTGTAAATGAGCGGAAGAACTTAACCGGCAAATGCGCACATGTATCAGAAGCACTCTTAGAGCCAAGTTTATCATCGTCAAAATGCAATGAATCAAGTGAATTTTATCAAGGGTAATAAGGCACTCTAGAGATGGATATATATGAGTGAATAGCGCAATATTTTCAATTTATTTTCGTCTTCTACTAATGATCAGCTATCTTCTATAATTTCAAACCGCTACAACAAAAATTGGCTCAGATGCGAGCTATTGAACGCCGAAATTGAAAAACTTTCTAACAAAATTTGTCAGAAAAACATTAAAGAACCAGAGAAACAATTTACTTTCCTTCTGGCAACGTAATATTATAGCAATATCTATATACAATACGCAGAAACCATACAATTGCTCGGTAAAATTAGAAAACAATCAGCTGCTATACGCTACGCCCGTTGCAGCAGTATAACAGTAGGGTAGCGGCCGGGTCTTTTAACTAATTTAAAGAAAAATAGCCGTATTCCCCATACCAAAACTATTATACGGAACATGATGTTTCTTGAACTAGCGAATGTTAAATTTATCATTTTTTCAATTATGCTGTAGTTTTTACGATTAGGAGAGGCGGATATGTAACGTTAACGACGCGTATGCGACAGTACAGCTAATAACCTTTCCACACGATGGGGCATGCCCTAGGGACACGGCCGATTTTGCTCTCATTTTTCGCTTTATAGCTGCTTGAGAATAGAGTACGCCATACTTGTCTACGAACTCAAAAGACGGGTTGAGAGGGGACGTGTCCCCTCGTGATCTTGATGGGGGGGGGCACTTTTAATAACGAAGCTAAGGCGCGTTGACGTTCAAGTATTTCAACAGCCCGCACTTTCATGTCGGGTGTTGCCCCACTACATGCGGAAGCAAACACGGACACGGCCAGTGTCCTACGGTCATGTCCCTAGCGCATGCCCGCTGGACACGCCCAACCGTGGTGAGAGCTGCCGTTAGGGCAACATTTCAACTGTACTCTCCGACCGGCTGCGTGCCTGTTACAGAAAAAAATAACCTACCTAATAATATAAATATTTTATCCTTCAGAGAGCTAAAAAAAATGTTCGTAGATGGTTTGATGCATATTTTTGTGCAACAATAAAGATTGTAGGACATATAGGACACTCTGGATTCCCAAATGAAGAATCAATGCAAAATACAGTACCGTCCAGAACTAAGGGACAACTTATGAAAAGGGCATAACTTTTTTTCTAATCGTGCCAGGCACTTCTTGTTTTGCACACTATTGAATAGTAAGATTTTGATTATTGTGTTAAAATTTGAGACATGTATGATGGATAATAAAAAGTTATGAACGAATAGCTTTTCTCTTGAAATTCATAACGTCTAAAACTAAGAGACAAACAAGACAAAATGCATTTGACTCAATATTTTGCTAGAAATGTTCAGTAAAATGGTGGTAAACAATCAATATTTGGTAAATCGTCCCTTGCTTTTGATTACAGCTGCACATCGTCGACTACATCACCGAATGAGACTCTGACAATCTTCAACAGTAATTTTCGCTCATTCCTGTTGAAGCTTCATCCAAAGATCTTCTGTG
>LQNS02001577.1:6887504-6903404 GCA_001587735.2 Parhyale hawaiensis | reverse complement strand
GTTGATGACTTGGTAATCTTGGGTGTCAATTTTGATCCAAAGTTGACGTTTGAGCCCCACATTCGTTCGGTTGCCTCACGTGCATCGCAGAAAATTGGTCTCATGAGGCGTGCTTGGAGGGTTTTTGGCTCGGTGGAATTGACACGTCGCTGCTTTAATTGCTTTGTCCTCCCTCTTCTGGAGTACTACTCTGTAGTTTGGGGTTCTGCTGCCGATTGCCATTTGTGTTAGCTTGACAAAGTGGTTTGTCGATGTGCGTTCATGCTGGGTGGTGTTGTGCCTTGCGATCTGGCGCATCGTCGCAGAGTTGGTGGGGTCTGTTTTCTGTGTAAAATCTATAACTGCCCAAGTCATCCACTGTCTGAGATTCTTCTGGATCTATTTGTTCGGGTGAAGTATACCCAGCGGACTGGCGCTCTTCATGAGCTTGCCTTGGAACCGTTACGATGCCGTACGGGCCAGTATTCCCGTTCGTTTTTTCCATCGTGTGTGGATGTTTGGAATGTTTTTGATGGCTCTGTCTTTGCTGGTGCTGGTATTGGCAGCTTTAAACGATCTGTGCACAGAGCTATTCTGTGATCTCGGATCTTCTTTCTTATTCCTTTGTTTTCTCCACCCGCTGGGCTGGTTGTGTGGGGGTTTGTTAATCTCATGGAGTTTCTCTGTTCTTACGTCGCCAGTCCGGTGTGATTTAATAATAATAATAACAATAATTTCATGAAGGCGCCGAGAAACGGTCTGACGTGGGACGTTCGTAAATTTTGTGTCATTCATTTCCGTACATATCGCAGCTGAGGACTTAAAACGATCCTTCAATGACTTACGCTGGATGACTCTGTTGTCTCTAAGTGACGTTTTAACGGGCCTGCTGGCTTATTTAGAGGCACCAATGCAACCGGTTTCATCGTATGACTTCACTATTCTGCCCACAACACTTTTCGAACGGTTTACCTTCTCAGAAATTTCTCTAATAGTGAAATTATTCTTGTGCAACTTGATGATATTTTGTCGCAGTATATAATCAACTGTCTGACGTGGTGTCATCATGTGCTTGAGTTTTTAATCGCTTGCGAAACAACGGTCAAAAACTCAAGCACAAAGCTCGAAGAACGACCTTAAGTCAGCAGTTCTTTCCGTATTTCATAGTCAGCATATGGAATAGACTCCCTTCCGACGTTGTTAGTGCGGAATCAGTCAACGCGTTTAAAAATCGTCTTGACTTACATTGGGAGAGACATCCCCCACAGCTAAGGATTCCTCCTCAACGAGTCGCACACTCTTAACGGCTAAATCCTCAGGGGTTTCCTAAATCGTTTTTTTTTCTCTCTTCCGCTCCAACTACACTGTCTGACATCTTTAACTCCGCATATCAGCGGCTATCGATCATAATTTCATGTATTCGTGATCGTCTCTTTTGCTGAGACTCTTCTCCCTCCTCGTTTTTTTTTCTCTCTCTCTTCTTCTCTTTCCCCCAGTCGTTTATATCCTACTCACTTAATGGCAATAGCTCTTAGAAGGCCGGGGCGCAAGTATCAGTGTCTCTTTGAGAATGGGCCTGTTGGTTCGTCTACTGCCGCCTATCTAATCTAATTTTTTTGTCCCTTAGCTTTGGACGTTATAAATTTAAAGAGCAAAGCTTTTCGTTCATAACATATTACATTCCTTCATACGTGTTTCAAATTTTAACACAATAATTAACATCTTCCTAGCAAATATTGAGCAAAAAAGAACAAGTATGCTCTTTTGAAAATTTGTCCCTTAGTTTTGAACGGCACTCTAGCTACTGATAAACGTACTTGGTTTTTATGGCGTCATAAGCTCATTTCCCATGATATTCTAATATTCTAAATCTGGTATTCTCCTCTACAGATTATGAAATTGTTGACTTAGCCATCTTAGATTGGCCTGGAGAAAACGACATGATTTTATTTACGCTCAAAACGGCAATGAATCCACCACTAATGCGAACAGTCTTAAGCCGCCAGACAATCGACGTGTGAATTTTCCAGGAATGACAACTAAAATAATAACAACTAACTTCGAAACCCCTATGAGAGACGATAGTGTTGCACAATGCTCATATATTTTTAAGACGAGTATCTTGAGAACAGCTGAATGATACATCCCAAATCAACAAGTTCATATCAGTAATGATCCCCTCTGGATGAATCGGACAGTCAAATGCTGCCTTGCAAAGCAGCAAGTGAGTTACGAAGCTTGGGAGCGTCATCCAACAGAGGAGAACAGGTCCAGTCACATAAGGGCTTGTTGCGACGGAAAGAAAATAGTCAGGACCACAAAAAGGGAACAAGAATTTTCCGTAGCTGCTATGGCAAAATGCAACCCAAAGGTATTCAATAAATATGCAAATGAAACAAGACTCAAAAACTAAATCGTAGGTCCGCTCGAAAGACATAACGGCGCAATCACCAATGACCTAAGAGACAAAACCATCATCCCGAACGACTATTTTACCTGGGTATTTACTATTGAAAATATTGCGAATATCCCTGACCCAGCACCGATGCAAGTTGCTACCATAAACATATTTGTTTTCACAGATATCGAGATAGTTCAAGAACTAATCCACCTAAATGTGTACAAATCCAATGGCCCAGCTAATCTTACTCCCCGTGTACTAAAGGAAATGACTCCAGTCAGTTTGAAACCACTGCTCGAAATATTTAATCGGTTTCTAAGAACGGGAGAAGTTCCGCAGTATTGGAAACTAGCTAACGTGATACCGATGAATAAGAAGGGAGACAAAAAAGCCCCAGCAACTCTCGACCAATCAGTCTTACGTCGGTCGTCTGCAAAACCATCGAACGCCTCTAAAAAAAAGCGCTACAGTGATCACCTGAGAAAGCATCAGCTCATATCGGACACTCAAGATGGCTTTCGAAATGGAAGTAGCTGCGTAACACACCCAGCGAAGTTTTTCTCAAAAGTTACAGCTATTAAAGATGAACAAATGGGTATAAATCTTGTGTATCTAGACTTCAAAAAGGCTTTTGATAAAGTCTCACACCACGTCAACGGCTCATGAAAAAAATTTGAAGCCCATGGAATCCAGGGAGAAACTTTACGATGGATCAACGCATGACATACGGATAGGCAGCGGCGAGTGAAGCTTGAAGGAGAGATGAGCGCCTGGACGTAGGTATCGTCACGAGTTCCACAGGGTAGCGTGTTTGGCCCACTTCTGTTCTCAGTTTACATCAATGAACTCGATCTTGACGCCCGTAGTAGATACAGTAAATTTACGGATGATACTAAATTAGGTCATCCTACCACGAAAAGAGCTGAGCTCCAACAAGAACTTGACCACTTCAAGAAATGAAGCACAACGAGGCAGACGAGCTTTAATGTCGATGAATGCTCAGTAATGCACGTAGGGCTGGTGAACCCTTCAATCCCCTTGAAACTGAACAGGACGTTATTGGCTGCTGTCACACAGTAATGTGACTTGGGAATCACTATTGCAAACATACTACAACAGTCAGCAAGTTGACATGAGTGTAAAAATGGCAAGCAGAGTACTGGGATTCATCATCAGAAATTTTGATTACAAGTCCAAGGACATCACCGTTCCCTTGTACAAGGCATTAGTGCGGCCACATTTGGAATTTTCTGTTCATTTCTGGTCGCCACATATGTGTAAACATATCAATAACAAGGAAAAAGTTCGGCGCAGAGCAACGAAATTGAAACCTCAGCTGCGAAACAAGCCGTATGAATGTCACCTGAAGGAACTGGGCCTGATCTCTCTCGATCTCTCGGGCAAAGACGACTCAGTAGGTAATTAATAGAAACATTCCAGTTTTTGAGTGGCTTCAACGACGTACCTACAGCTGCACTCTTTGAAGTAGACCTCAACGATCGCTTGCGAAACAACGGGCAAAAACAATCATAAAGCTCGAAGAACGACCTTAAGTCAGCAGGTCCTTCCATATTTCATAGTCAGTATTTGGAATAGTCTCCCTTCCGATATTGTTAATGCGGAGTCAGTCAACGCGTTTAAAAATCATCTTGATATACATTGATACAGACATCTTCCACAGCTAAGAACTCCACCAGGAGTCGCAAACTCTTAACGGCCAAAGTTTCCGAGACCACTTTAATCCGTCTTCTTCTCTCTCCCGCTTCTTCTACACAGTTTGACATCACTAAGCTCCTCATATCATCGGCTCTTGACCGTACTTGCGAGCATTCATGATCGTCTCTTTAGCAGGGATTCTTTCCTCTTCCTCCTTCTCCCTTTTTTTCTCTTTTCTGTAGTCCCCTACATCCACTAGCATAATGAAAATAGCTCAAAGAGGGCCGGGCATAAGTTCCAGTGTCTCTTTAGGAATGGGCCTAATGGTTCGGCTACTGCCGCCTATCTAATCTAATCTAGTCCCAATCCCTACTTAACCAGCTTTGACATCACCTCGTTTTTCGGCAACATCCCCGTATTCGAAACCATAGAGATTATCTGCAACAGTCTTCGATGACACAGACCTATTCCACATCATGGACAAACGTACATTCAGAACTCTGCTTAGTCTTGCCATTAATGATCTCTTCGTCATGTTTAATAATAGACTGTACAAGCAACTAGAGGGAGTTTCCATCAGCTTCCTACTTACCCCTCACTAGCAAATATCTTTCTCTGCCATCATGAAACTCTTTTGCTCAACGATTGTCCAAATGACTTCAAACCGATCCACTATAATCGCTACGTAGATGACACCTTCCTCATATTCAACAATCAAACAGATTCTGAAACATTTCTGCAATATTTCAATAGCAAACATCCAAACATCAAGTTCACTGTCGAAAACCAATCAAATAATTCTCTACCCTATCTAAATATTCTAGTAACTAGCCAAGACTCCAAACTGACCACTGGAGTTTACAGAAAATCGACATTCTCAGGCTTCGGGATAGGTTTCTTCAGTCACTGCTATGATCAATTTAAAAATGAATTTAATAAAAACCTTTCTATTTCGAGCATACCAATTGTCTTTCTCCTACCTTGCATTTTCAAACAAAGTTGACTTTCTCCGAACATTCTTCAAAAATAACGGTTGTCTGCACAACCTCCTGTACCACTACTTCAACTTGCTATTAGACAAAGTGTTGGATTCCAGTATTAACAAACCCTCGGTCCGTAAATGGGACTTCTTTTGCGCGCTTCCGTACTACAACGAAACCTCCGTTAATGCAGTAAACTCTTTGAAAGCGTTCCTCTCTGATGCCTACTTACATTTGAACTTCAAATTTTCTTTCAAAAACACATTTACCATAGGGTCCTATTTAAAATTTAAAGACACATCCCCCCACCACTTATGTCTAGTGTTATCTATCGTTACCAGTGCCAGGCATGCAGTGCCTCTTACATCGGTAGCACTGGACAACACTTCAAAGCCCGTATTCACCAACATTTAGTTATATCAAGTCGAACCGGTTAACCACTTGCGAAACCCTCTCATCCAGCTTCCCGCCTTCATGCCGAGCAAAACAACCATCCCATCAGACGAAACGACTTCTCAATTATGCACTATTCTAATCAAATCGAGATAACAACACTAGAGTCAATCCACATAGATAGATCAAATCTCATCCTTAATATTATGACCTCAGCTACACCGCTTCATTCTGTTCATACTTAGCCTCACATCTGTATACTGTACAGGAGCTGACATACAGCCCTTCCCCGTAGCTCTGTTCATTCGCGTCCCAGCCTCCCCCGACATCGTCAATGCTACCCTCATTGATTTAGAAATAAAGGAATTTTTTTTATTTTTAGCTCGTAGATTATAGTTTTTTTCTGATAATAGAATTGTCTATACCGAAACGTTAAATTTTGATACTATGTCGACTTCTTATGTATTATATAATTACCCTAGTTTTTATACACCTAAATTACTTGATTCTAAATCACACGAAATTTAAAACTAAGGAATGCAGGTGTAAATAGAAAAGTATCTAGTGTTGTATCTTTAGATACATTCAAGTATCTAAAGTATCTAGATACATTTGAAAAACTATATCTACTGTTTATATCTAGATAGATTTTTAGGGTATATTTAGTAACTACTATCTAATACATTTTTTAGTATCTACTGTATGCCCAGTTTTGGAAATAAACAAACAAATCAACTGATAGATACAGATAGGTCTTTATTACATTGTAGAAAAAAAAAAAACACTGAGGTGTTTATTGTATTGTTTTCATTTTGACTTTAGAAACCGTGTGTGTAACAATTTGAGGTTGTGGTGGTACTAAATCCCAGTACCACATTATGTCTAAAATCAATAATACTGGACTAGTGTTCCCATTCTGAAAGACTGTTATATGTTTACAGTTCCCTTCCTACAGAATAAAATAATGGAGAAAATGTTATCATGGCAGATTCTTGGCATAGAATCATGAAGACCTCAGATGGGAACATCTTACAAGACGCTGGGGCTTTCAAAGTATTTTATCGTTTTTGCAACGCGGTGCCCCCGAGCCATATTCAATCCGACGTCAAAGTTTGCAGCCCGGAAAGTGCAAACAAACTTTCTCCCAAAGAGGCCTAGCATTTTGCCTAGCCCCAGGCCGTGTGTCTGGAGGCTGTAATTTCATCCATACAATGGTTCTTATTTTCTTCGAGACGACGAGCTTGTGTAAGCTTCCTCCAAACATTGACTTTTGCTGGAGTAAACATAAGAAAAGCTTCGTGAGGCCCAACGTAACTCCAGATGCTCCTCAGACCATGATGAAGAACTAGAAAAAGAGCTCAAATTGTTGCTCTCCAGGCTCGTTTTGGCAAACAGAGAAAGCCTTAAGCTGGGGAACGGATGTCCAAAGAAAGGGTAATTTTGTCGTAATTGTAGTTTTTTGCGATGCTTTGTTCAGTAATGGAATTGGTATTGCATTGGAAACGGCAGAACCAAGAAGCAGAGAGCGTGTTTAAAGAACTTAACGGGTTAAAACAAATTAGCAGTCACCGCTTGGCGTCTCAGCAATTTCTCCGAATATTTACGGGTGGGACTTCAGGACTCCGTTGCTAGGACACATACTGTAATCTTAACTAACGCTATAAAAAAGTGTCATACGATTGAACATAGTCGTATATTCGGCATAGCAGAAACGTGCCAGGCTGGAATGAACATGTCTGTGAATTTCACGAATCTAGCAGACACGCATTCAATATGTGGAAAGAAGCCGGGAGGGCTCGTAATGGCCAACTGTGGTTAATTGTTGTAGTTTAACGAAAAAGCAGTTACTGATTATACTTCTTGTAATAATCGACAACCATTTTACAGTGTCGGATGTACGGGTGCCTCGCAAGTAGGTACGTAGGTGGCAAGTCATGAAAGTGAGGTTGGATGGATTAAAGAAGAAAAATACTGTGGTATTATCCGGAAAAAATGAATGAAGAACAGTATGAAGTGCATGTGAAACATAAAATAAGCTCCTCTTGAAGAAAAATGAAATTAGGACGCCGTGTATCTGTTAAGAACTTACTTCCAATACTCTGAAAGTTTCTGCCAGAAGAAAGACACTTGCATTCGATTAGCCCTATCCTCAGCCTTATAACAAAATAGTTATCGTCCAATTCTAGTCAAGCCAATCTTCAATTCGTCTTTGGCTCGTGCACTTGGAGCAGCACGTTATCAGACTTGCCTGTGGCTGCTGGCACTTTCAGTTCCTCCTCAGGCCTCAACCAGTCCTAATAATTGCCGAAAACCTTTAGAAATTCTAAATACTACTTCTACTTCGTTTACAACGCTACAGGAGTGCACGCAGCAGTTGGGCTATTATCTATGCTGTTAGATAGCCATTATTAGTAGATCATAAATTAATACAAATGTCTGTGTACACAACGTATGCATATTTGTGACTTTGCTTTGTAAACAGAAGTTATAGTCTTTCAAAATCATAGCATCAACTAACTAGCTTAACACAAGACTTTTCTTGACCGGTGCACATAAATTCCAGACCATAACTTTAATTTTTTTATAAAAAATTTGCTCTAGACATTATTTTGTTGCTCTGGACTTATTGATGCCGTCTGTATTGCAACTTGCATTGCTGTAACTTTAAGAAAAAAATCACTGTGTGATTGGTCAGTTCGTATATGCAATGATATTTTTCGTACAGCAAAACAATGTGTTCCGGCTAACTAGTGCGAGTCTAATGTTTGCTCTAAGATACAGCCTTTAAATTAGGACTGAAAATTTAGCAACTTACAGAGGCGGATCCATAGGGGGAGACAATGGCGTCATCTCCCCCCCCCCCTCAAACCAGGCTGCAATATCGTCCCTCACGACGATTTTGCGTTCACGTCAGCTTTCCTGCGCGCGCCACCACTAAAATAAACACTACCTAGGCAAATCTAACCTAGCCTAACCTAACCTACCCTTACCTAACCTAACCTCCTTACCTAACCTAACCTCCTTACCTAACCTTCTAACCTAACCTAACCTTACCTAACCCAACCTAACCTAACCCAATCTAACCTCTCTTACCTTACCTAACCTTACCTAATGTTACCTAACGTTATCTAACCTTACCTAACGTTACCGAACGTTACCTAACCTTACCTAACCTAATATGACCTTAATCAGCGATAGAGCGAGCAGCGCTGCGCACCAACTTGAACGCCGCTCACGCGCACACGATCTGCGTACACAAACACGCACACATCTCCGTCGTGAGAGACGATAGGGCAACCAGGCTCATTCAAGATGGGGCCAAAGTACGGATGGCCCTCCAAGAATGAAGTCCACTGCTAGCTGAATTTTCGATTTGCTCGCGTTTGCGTTTTTTATCACCAGCGTTGTACCGCGCCAGACTAAATTGAAGCCAACTGTTTCAAATTTCATTTCTTAATCCTTTATCTCAAGTCATTGCACCTATTTTCATTACTTTGGGCTTAAAATATTCACCATGCTTTCCTCTAGTTACATGCACCGTTTTTTGAAGCCTAAAGAATTGCTTAACGCATTATGATTAAAATCAAGAGTCAAAGGTGTCTTTCCCGCGTTTTACTTTGAACTAAAAGGAAAACTCTAGCATTTTTAATCAAAATGCCCTTTTTCCTTTCTACCCGCAGTGAGAAGCACATATCATTTCCTTCACAATGCCTCCACTACCAATAAAGGCTTAAACCACAGGCTATAACTGACTGTAAGCAAACTACCTTTGCAAGCAAAGAGCGTGATTGGAGGACTCTCGTGAAACTGGCATGGAAAAGTGACGTCATTAGCGACGTCACAGTCAACGAATTGTACAGCTCAACAGCCTGCGAGTATTTTTATATAATATCTCCAAAAGTTTGTGAATTGCATAGCACCTTAATTTAATTTTTTCTATGAACCGAAACCTCATTACACTTCATACTAAATTCATATTGCTCTTAAAAAAAACATATTTCAACATATCGCTGTGTTTTTAGACTTAATCTATTCAACCTCCCGCTACAGACTGGTCAGCTACTTGAGCTGCACCCATACACACAACATGTCATGATTTTGAGCAATTATTGTTTTTATGGTTTCTTTTAGTTCAAGAATATAACACTACATATATTTTTGGTTTGGGGCATGAACCCAAGCCTCGCCTCGCATGCATGCATGAGGTCTCACTCTTCAATTTCTCCGATGTGACGCCAGGCGTCACCATGCATGTGGTCACTGCTAAGTTTTATTCTTGTACCATTGAGTCCTCTCGTTGCACTATCTGCTTAATGCACTACCGTGTCATTGTTAAAAAAAAAAGGAATTGATTTTTCTGATTTTTAGCACCGAACAGTCGAGATTTTCTCTGTTGGATCTTCGTTTTCTTAACCTAAAGGCTCAATAAACCCTGCTAGAGCTAAAAATAGTGGGCCAAATATTTGTCTCGCGCTTTTTTTCTCTGGGATAAAGTCGAAGTTTTCTATCACAAAGTATTTAATTTCGTCCATCTGCAGCTACAAGTCCCTATCGATTCACTTTAAATGCCCCCATTACCTGGCAGGGCTAAAACGCTCTTAACCTGAAAACTTATTTTGGTACCCGTTTTCCTAATTTTTCCCTGAAACTGTTGGACCTACTTTTATTATTTTGGGCTCAAATGTTTACCTTTATTTTCTTTTGTTGCTGCGCCATTGAGTAAACAACATAAAATTGTTTAACCTTGCGGGGTTCGAGATATTTGTTACAAGAGTTTTTCTCAGATTTTATGTTCATACCTACGCAAAAATCTGGGAACATTGAACGTAAGGTTGTTTTTTGTGTGTTTCATCCGTAGTGGACAAAATTAACCATTTCCCTCAAAAAAATCTCTCATACCAAGTATCACTTAAAAACATATTTACGGTAAACTCTCTTGTTAATATCATTTTCCGATATTTTCTCCCAAGCAACCTAACAGATTTTTGTTTTCTTGCTCAAAATATTTTTCCTCAATTCTTCTAATAGCATGCTCTGTTATTTAACCCTAAGAAGTTATTTAGCCCTATTTGTGTAAAACTCAGACGCCGAAATGCATATCTAAAGAATTTTTTTATCAGATACTGAATAATTTTTATTTCACTCGGGAGGGATAAGGTGTAGTGTCATACTGCAGCATATCCCGCTTGAGCAAAGAGCAACAGTCAATCTAAGAGCTAAAAAAATTCTGTTTACTACAAACTCCCAATTGTAAAACGTTTTCCAAACTCTTTTTTATATAACTGGACTAATTTTGATCGATGTGCTTTCAAAAGACTTATAGTATAAGTTCTACCTCCATGCACTCTCAAGTTGATCTATTTGGAAACTTCTTCAATCTTATCAGGGTTGAAACGGAGATCAAAACGGTTGTCTCACAAAAATTATTATTAGGCAATATGAGGTAGCTCTGATTTAAAACACTGCGTGCAATCTCTCTGGAGCGGAGAGTAGTATTTATCTAACACTAGGAATGACCGCGTGTTTATATATTTATATGTTCGGTGTCACGCTCTTAGGAATAGATCGGGAAAAATTTTTTCTTTTCCAACGTTGAAGTTCACTCAATGCAGATACAGACACTAGCGGGCAAAATAAGAGAACGATTTTCATTATTTGAAAATAAAGTTTAACCATGTAGAGTAGGTTAATGAATCTTTTGATGGGGGCCTTAAGGAATGTATTTAACATATTTCTACAAAATATCAGGACAAACATAACTATATTTAATACATTAGAGCCATTTAACAAACAATAACAAAAAATTGTACAACGCAAAATATGAGAAAGATCGTCTCTAAAATATTCTCATATTTACCCCGGTTACCTGGCAACATTCAATTTCGTGTACATGACTTCTAGAACTGCCACTCTTACGATTACACCATTCTAGAAACATGGCACCTCACGTGAAAGTTACTCATGAGTTTTGGGAAGAAATTGTTAAGCTCAGGTCCTTAGGATTGACTCTTCCGGCCAAATCAAGAGAGGTAAACCGATCCAAGAGCGTTGTTTCTCGTGCTTTGAAGCTCTATGATGAAAAGACACAGCTGGAATCACCGGTATCTGCAGCCCGCCTTCGAAAAACCACCGTTTGAGTTGATGTGATTATGAAACGCTATGCCCAGAAGGATCCTTTCGAAACTGCAGCGGGAATTTCCAGAAAGCTGAAGGTAAATAACAACATAGAAGTGTCTCGCTATACAGTTTCTCGTACCTAGCCTCAATGCATCTGCTTTAAAGATATGCAGCCCTGCCACTAAACCACTTATCAGTAAGAAGAATAAGAAAGCAAGACTTGAATCTGCAGAAAGGCACATCGTTTGGAGAGATGAAGATTGGGAAAGAGTGCATTTCAGCGACGAAAGTAAATTTAATTTGTTTAGATCTGATGGCAGACGGTGTGTTAGACGTGCAACAGGTGACAGGCTGAACCCGAAATGTGTTCTGAAACTAGGATTTCCTTTTCATCATCACCAAATTTCGGTCATTTGTGCCTCTCGTCAGTAATAACAATTTATATTATTTTTTCGAAGACCCGTCAGTAATTTTTTAGCTATGTATGTTCTGATAAACACTAAGACAACTATAGTAGTCAAACGGACAGACCAAGCAACACCAAAATTTTCTTATTTATGCTTATTTACATTTTTAACGATTCCGACAAATTCTATTGAGATCCGGTCCAACATTTTTGAGTTATGTTGCTGAGAAACATTCTGACTAACATAAGTGAAACATACAAACGGACAAACCATGCACATTCATGTAAAGTAATGATTAGATGAAATGACAGAATGTGTCCGGCAGCCCATTCGCTGGACAGTTTTGAACTTTCCGTTGATCGCAACGAAATGTTATTAAATCACCCGTCAACAAAGGGATTCATCTGTTACGGAAGCATAAACAACTTCCCAACAGAATTTGCATATTCTGAAAATGATTCCGTTGCTTAAGTGGTTCTTTGGAAAAAGCAAGGGGCCTGGGTTGGATTCGAGCCCAAGCCATTGACCCCTGAAGTTTAGAGATAGCGCCTTAACCAATCGATATGTCACTATTCTCTTTACTCTTTGCTCAAAAGAGGGTCACATATACCCCGCACGCCAATTTATCGCACAGTGTGCACTTTTAATGTCAGTGAATCTCGCTGATTATTGTTAGGAGCAAGTATGTTTGTTTTGGGCTGATTATTATATTAGTATCTAAATTTCGTGAGTGAAAAATTTTGGAAAATCTCGCTTCCACGGTTTTGTTACCTAAATCACGACGTTTACGTTTTTATGAGCAAACAACTGCAGCATAATATGATTAAAAAAAATCTTTTGACATTCAGTGAATTTAGTTCAACAACTAACTGAAAGGTGCCGAAAAATGCAACATTAATAACACTTGATTTGTGTTGCTAACATTATTACATAACAGTCAAGAGCATGGGAAGTTCAAGCAATAATGGTTAAACACGCTAATACCTGGGATTTGACAGATACGAAGAAAACTTCCGAAAACAAGCCTATCGACAGACACCTTCCAATGATACGTACTACGGAAGCAATTAATTTAATCTCTGTCATAACACCGAACTGAATATTCTTTCTGTAAACAATTTGAACTACAGGATCTTCCAGCGAAACGGCAGATACTCGAGGCTGTTTTTCAAAAACCAGGAAAAACAGACACATTTCTATTTCCTTCCTGTTGCTTTTTCTATTTGACGCTGAACTTTTTTCAGTGCAGTCATCACTATATTTTGGTCATTTATGTCTTAACAGGAAGGTGAAGACCAGGAAGGCAGTACGGATCTTCAGGTAATAAATTCGAACGTTTTGGGCCTCCTACCCATCGTCTGCAAACTGTGGAGATAAAGTACAAGAAAATATACTTATCGAGACTAAAGTTTACATGTAAAATAGCAAAGAACACACACAAAGCTGAACACAGAATGACAGAGAAAGAGAAAAGGCTAACGGTTGATGATATACCACGGGTATGCGTTTTTCGTATTATAGAGAGAAAGCTTCACCTAATAAATGAAGGATTCTAAAATACACAAACTAGCAGACGAGGATTGCGTAACAAAAATGGAGAAACCGTCAGCTGACTCGGACGCCACACCGTTCTGCAAACTGTCTCACCATGGAATGAGAAAGACTAAATAGCACGCTTCCAGTATGGGCACTCCTTCCGCTATGTTCACAAACTCTGGTCACTATTATGTAGTACGCACCATGGTATAATTAAGCACAGTCCAAACTACAGTGTATCTACGTAGACCAAGAGAGGGGGCAACAAAACTGGTAAGCTACAGAACTTTGAACTGTTTTAGTATGCTTGTCCTTGGAGATGAAAAAATAACCTGTCGTATTTTCTGTTTTTACCAGAACAAAAATAAATTTCTGATGGGGAACGTATTTAACTACAATTTTCTCCAATTCGTTTTCTATTTTTTTTTGCGATTGCGTGCCAAAATATTGAAGGGTTACGTATGCAGTGTTTGTATCAATACTTTGGGATGCGGGTGATTCCGTTGTGAAGTTGCGAGCTAAAAGCTGCTTAATTTTAGAGTATGAAATATTCACGGAATCCATTGCATTTAAAACTTTACGAAGAAATTAGAATTTTACTTGAACATTGGCGTATGAAGAAAATATTATTTTAAAGGAATGTGCTATTACTGTTTTGACAGCGCTACTCTGTAAACCAAAGAGTCAAAAACGTTGTTTCCCAAGCAGATGGATACATCTAAAAACGGAAGTTTGCCTCCTATCTACATTTCATAAGTAAATTTAATGCTTGGATGTTGTACATTAACATAGTTGAAAGAACTGAGAGACATACTGTGCTTCCCGGAACAAGAGAAATGCGTCATCTATATATCCACGGTAAAATGAGGATTTAAATCTATGGAGCAGTTCTCTAACCATGGACTGCTGTTCGTGGTGACGCATCCCCGCTAACACATGACGTAGAATCAACGTCGTCAGCTGTTGCTCAACGTGCTATGCACTTTGATTTGTGGACTCCAGATAACGTTGGTAGCACGTCGTATCCCGAAGTGCTGGGCACGTCTTTAGCACCTTGTGGTTGACGGTCCCTTAGCATGCTTTGATACGTACTGGGCACATCCTAAGCACGTTATGACGTGATGTGCGAAGGACGTGCCCAGTACGTTGTTAGCACGTTGCTATACGACTTGCTAACAACGTTATCTGGGGCTGAATTGACAGTGTGTGGTAGCTATGGAGGTTGCCACTACGTAATCAGCACGTTGTCTCAACGTGCTGGCTCTAACGTGTTACCAACGTTATCTGGAGTCCACAGATCAACGTGCATAGCACGGTGATATGTGAACGCATGACCTTATATCTACATAGAATCAACGTCAAATTGTTAGCTGATATATAATTATTCGCTAAAGCTGCACACAATGGGAGGCCCATACCCTGACTATCTTATTTCCAGAAGAATTGAACGTTAAAAAGTTTCAAACAGAATGCTCCAGAATATTTTTCAAAAAATTCTTAGTTAAGCCAATGAGAGTAGTATCTGGATAATTGAAAAGTTGATCGAAGGAAATGAGAGGTATATATCAAAAAAGGTTTTAATGTCAGAAGAAGCCATAAAATAGCTACTAGAGTTAATGGTAAAGTTTACTTGACCATATCCCCAACTAGGAAACCCACAGTGACTGGTTTGTGCTGCGGATATAGGCCCACTGCCCCCCCCCCAGAATAGTAGGGGGCAGTGGAAGGTTCAAACGGAAGGTTCAAATGACCCACACCCCTTTCCTTCATCTTTGAGGAAGGCAACTACTCCCACGGTGCTCTGCTCGGCGACAACTGCTGAGTCATAATACGTGTATCAGCTGTTGCAGGTAACCGCAATAACTACCCGCCTGTTCAATAGCACTTTTCCAATTGCGTTGTGTCGGTAAAGGATAAAGTCAGTTAAAACCTTAAGTGTATTAAAAAAGATGCACAATAGACAACGGCACCAAGCAAGATGCCGCCGAAGTTAGTTCCCAGCCAATAGATGGCAACCAGGCCTCAAGAAGTCTACGGATTCATAGGCGAACAAAGGCCAGCACAATCACTGTAGTAGCGGAAATACACTAGAGTATACGAGAAAGAAAGGACATAAGAAATGGCAAAAAGCAAAAGCGAAAGGGGGCGGACAGTGCACTATACTCTGTATCGCTAGCATATCAGATTCTGAAACATAAAAATAAAGAATCAGTACCTGACTTACATAGAAACAAGTATTGGAAATGTCATATTGTCACAATATTGCAGCTACCTAGAGCACATGCTATTGGTATGGAAGCAAACTTAGAAAGACGTGGCAATGCGGGCACTGCTTTAACTAAAATACGGAAACTTTTAAAAGCTGAACCAACATGTTACTTAGGCACAGAAGTTACAGGAATTTCGGTAGAGCTTTAAAGCAAATATTAAA